>CAUYUJ010017412.1:42500-47500 GCA_963575745.1 Prorocentrum cordatum | reverse complement strand
AGGAGGAGGAGCAGGATTTCGGAGGATACTGGAGGATCGAGGAGGAGGAGGGCATGGCCTCGTGAGTGGAAGCCCCAGACGCTTCCACGCCGCGTGCCAACCGTGCCGCTCCGGGGCACGGCGCTTCACCCGCTTGCCCGAGTGGGCCCGAGCCCAGCCGCGGCGAGGCCGCGCCACCCCGACGACGGCACACGAGAGCGACCGGCCACGGCCCCGCGCCGGCCGCTCGCCTTCGCGAGGTGGAGCACGAGGTCGGGTGTTGCTAGAAGTACCCCTGGCCCAAGGTGCCCCCAGCTTTTCGCCCCATTTTGGAGCCACCGGGGCCCTCTGGGCCTCGTGAGGGGTGCTTTGGAGGCCGTTTGGGCTACCCTGAAAATCCTGGGGGCACCTTGGCCCAGGGGCACTTCTAGCAACACCCGAGGAGGAGGTGGAGCAGGAGGAGAAGACGGAGGATCGAGGAGGAGGAGGAGGAGGAGGAGGAGGAGGGCACAGGGGTAAACCCAAGGCACATCAACGACGGTGCAATCGGCCCTCCCTCCAGCGTCCCTCGTCGCAGGCCCTTGCATGCGCATTGCCATTGGCTTCGTTGCAGTAGGTGGCCCATGTAAAGACAACCGCCAGAAGAGCTCAGAATGAAAGGATTTCACCTCCCTGGGCTCCAAAGAGGTGAGATCCCCGCCGGGATTATGAAAAGGCAATTGAATAACAATGTAACATGTGCGAACTTGATAGGATTCGGGCACATTTTAATTTCAGCTGTTTTCTGATAATGATAGATCGGTCCAGAACCGTACCACTACACCGTTCCCAGAATTTCGGCACCGCTGATCAACATGATTGTTGCGTCATCACAATCCTAAGCCGTGCCAGAACATCATTCTTGGGATTTCAACCCTTCGAATCCTTGAATTTGCTGCCACTTTTAAGACGAACATGCGCAGCGCATAGGCGAGAGTCGCGTTTTGAAAAAAACGCCCTCCATCAGTGAAGCCGTTGCCCACTTTAAGACGCATTTGCGCGGCGCCAATCAACGCAAAGCAACGCGAAGCAAACCACATATTGTCAAGCAATGCGTATCAATGCAAAGCGATGCATATCAATGCAGAGCAATGCAAAGCAAAGCATCATAATGTAAAACAGTGCAGAGACATCTAAGCAATGTAAAGGAACGCAGCGCAAAGCAATGCAAATCAATGCAACGGAATGCAAAACAATGCGAACCAATGCAAAGCAATGCTAAGCAATGCGAAGAAACGCTGAGCAATGCAGAGCAATGCGAAGCACCGGAAAGCAATGCGAAGCAATGCGAAGCAACGCAGGCCCGGACGGCTACGGAGCGGCGACCACATAGCCGCCAGACCGACGCGCAGGTCCAGAGCGACGGGGCGACGACGGTGACCACATAGTCGCCAGATCGACGGGCAGGCCTAGAAGACGGGCGGCGACGCGGCGGCGATGGGGCGGGGACGGCGATCACATAGCTGCCAGACCGATGGGTAGGCCCAGTTCCGCAGAAAAGAAGCCTGAGCCCCTAAATTCAACCACTTTGGAGGAAAAGACGAACAGGGATGGAGGAGGAGGAGGAGAAGGAGGAGGATGTGGATGGTGGATGATCATGAATGATGTAGGAGGATGGAGGATGGAGGATGGATGCCGAGGATGAGGACGAGGATGGAGGTCGGCGCCGGCGCCAACTTGGATGAACATGTATTTTTGTAGTCGGGGTGTTTCTCATCGTTTTCGGCCTCCGTGGGGCCGATGTCGGCGCCCAGGGTCAGCAACAGTGGGTACGGGACGGAAAACTACCCTTGAGTAAGTGGCCGGACCTTTGGGACCTCGGATTAAAGCATTCATATTGGATGGTGGAGTCACGAGGATGAGGAAGAGGATGATGGAGGAGAACGGGTAGTGGAAGCTGGAGGGTGGAACATTGAGGAGAGACTCATCAATTTTATTGCAATGAACCCTCCCTCCAAGTTCCCTCTTCATCGGCCCCTGCAAGGGTTCAGTTCCACTGAGAGAAGTGCACCGTTGGAAGATACTTATTTAGAACCATGATTGTGCCAGAGTGCCGTTCCTGGGATTTCAACGCCGCGAATCACCGCTACTATTGTGTCTTGACGATTCTGGATCCTGCCAGAAGACCATTCCTGGGACTTCAATCCCGCGAATCAAAGGAAGTGCTGCGCCCTGATTCTCTGACATTGTGGCGAAACTTTTTTCTGGTGCGTTAATCATGAGAATCCTTGAACTGCTGTGCACTCTTGAAACGAATGTGAGCGGCGCTTTGGCGAGCCCGTGAAACTTGTTCAATTTGTAAAGACGAATCTGCGCGGCGCTAGGGCGAGAGCCAGATTGAAAACGGCCCGCCTTCCATCCGTGACGCTCTTGCCATTGTGTAAGACGAGTGTGCGCGGTGCTATGGCGGGAGCCGCATTTTGAAAATGACCCGCCCTCTATCCGCGAAGCTCTTGCAATTCTTTTTGACGTGTGTGTGTGTGGCGCTAAGGCAAGAGCCAACTCTTGAAAAAAGGAACCGCCCTCCATCCGTGAAGCTCTGGCAAATTCTCAGCTCACGGGTCATAGACTATGAATAAGTCTCTGGCAAAACGCCTGGCCCGCCCTACCGACACGCCTCGGGGCGCGACAAGGAGGAGTTCATTAGAAGCAAGATATGGAGGAGGAGCAGGAGGATGACCAGCGTACACCCGTGACTCATCAACGATGTTTGAACAAACCCATGGGCGTTAGCCATGGCTTTGTTAGCCATGGGAACCCGTGAACCTTTTGCAATTTCTCAAACGAGTGAGCTCGGCGATATGGCCAGAGCCATATTTTGAAAAGGAACCGCCCTGAATCCGTGAAGCTCCTACATGTTTGAAAACGAGTGTGCGCGGCGCTACGGCGAGAGAGCCACAATTTGAAAACGCCCCGCCTTCCATCCGAAACACGTTTGCAAGTTGTTGAAACGAAAGTGCGCGGCGTTCAGGCGAGAGCAACATTTTGGAAGCGACCCGCCCTCCATGCTTGAAACCATTGGCAAATTCTCAAGGCCCGCCCTACCAACACGCCTCGTGGTTGGACAGGGAGGGGCTCTTTTCACCGGCCTCGAGCTTATCCCTATCCTCAAGATTGACACGCCCAGAGGCGATGACAATCTTAGGGATGCACCCTCAGAAGCCGAGGAGATCCCTAAGGTCGCCATCGTGATGAGGCGATGCCCAGCATACAGTGGGGGCGCGCATCAAGAAACCATATGCTTTTCGTCAGGGTATCCTGAGTTTCTTTGCTCCGCGCGCTGCGCGTTGACTTCCAACGGCCGTTGAAAGAGCTGCTGCGCTCCTGGTGCTCCCGGTTTCCCCTCGGGTGCACCTCGCGCGCGGGTTTTCAGGGTTGGGTTTCTGGCGAGGGTTTCTTGTTGCCGCGCCCGCATTGTAGGGATAGGGGTATGTTCCAGGCTAGTAACCTTTTATCAAGAAGAAGGAATGAGGAGGAGGAGGAGGAGGAGGAAGAGGACGACGACGACGACGACGAGCCTCCTCCCTCCCTCCTCCGAGGATCGCCTCCTCCATCCTCCGTGCTCTTCTGTCGCTCTCCTCCACCCTCCATGCCTTTCCAGCCTCCATCCTCCATCCTCCTCCTCTTCTTCCCTCCTCCTCCTCCTCCTCCTCGTTTTCTTCTTCTCCTCCTCCTCGTCCTTCCTCTTCCCCGTTCCCCCCTCCTCTCTCCTTCCTCGTCCCTCGCTCCTCCGAGTTCCTCCCCCGCTGTTCCCTCCTCCTTCTCCTGCTTGTCCATCCTCCTCCTCCGAGAAGGATCGATGAGGAGGCGGGCGGATGGAGGATGGCGTTCTGATTCTGCGCGTTCTCGTCCTCGATTTCGGTCTCGTGGGGCCCGTTGTCGGGCCCCGGGCCCATGAAGCATGGATCTGGGACGAGCGCTTCCCCTGGGGGAGCGGCCGAGGCGGCGCATTAAACGACAACCACACAGCGAAGACGAGGAGGGACGACGGAACAGCAGAAATGATGGCGGAGGATGGACGAGGAGGATGGCGAGGAGAACAAAGAGCCGTGCTGGCGCCTTCCCGACGACGCCGATGCCCGCGCCCTCGGCGACGCCGCCGCAGACGACGCCGACGACGGCCCCCGAGGCCCACGTGCAAGCCGATGCGCCGCTGCCGCCGCCAGTTGCCGAAGACGCCGACGCCGACGCCGCCGACGCCGACGCCGACGCGACGCCGACGCCGACGATGCCGACGCCGACGCCGACGCCGACGCCGACGCCGCCGACGCCGACGCGACGCCGACGCCGACGATGCCGACGCCGACGCCGACGCCGACGCCGACGCCGCCGACGACGCCGACGCCGACGCCCCCCTCTGCCGCCGCCGACGCCCCCCTCTGCCGCCGCCGACGACGACGCCGACGACGACGACGACGGCGACGCCGACGATGCCGACGCCGACGCCGACGCCGACGCCGACGCCGCCGACGACGCCGACGCCGACGCCGCCTCTGCCGCCGCCGCCGACGACGACCACGACCACGACCACGACCACGACCACGACCACGACGACGACGACGACGACGACGACGACGACGACGTCGACGACGACGACGACGACGACGACGACGGCCGAGGGCGAAGAGGGCCGGCTTCCCGCAGGGCGAGGCTGCCGCTTCGGGCAGCAGCGGCGCCCCGCCCGCGCCCGCCGCGGCGGTGGCGGGCACCACGGGCGCCGTCGCCCGCCGCCGCCGCCGCGGCTGCCAGCGCTGGCAGCGGCACCGCCGTCCTTGTCGCCCCCGAGGTGCCAGAAAACGCGGAGCGGTAGCGGTTGGATGTTTGGGGGCTCGGGGGCTTCTGGGGCCCTCCAACGGGCCTCCCCAGTTTCAGCCTCCGGGGCCCCTCAGCGGGCCCTGGGGTCGTCAGAAAAAGAACTCTTCGGACGGAAGGCCAGGCAGCCTCAGGGAAGTGGTCCAGACCCCGGGGGTCCACGCATCGGA
>CAUYUJ010017412.1:0-37500 GCA_963575745.1 Prorocentrum cordatum | reverse complement strand
CCGCGGCACGGCGGCGCGCGGCAGCCCGAGGCGGGGAAGCCCCGCCTCGGCCAGGAGCCGCAGGCAGTGGGACGAAGCGTCCCGGCTCGCCTTTAGCAGGCCAGCCACGACTGTGGGAGCTGTGGTCCTTACCCTCCTGGGGGACTCATCGATTTCGACACCCCTCTCGAGGGATCGTCGATGCGATGGGTTCCCCCAGGGGGGTAAGGACCACCGCTCCCCCAGTTATGGCGAGGCGTCCCGGCTCGCCTATATAGCCCCACCAAGCAATGTTCTGAAGACCTTCTCTTGGCATCGCTCGGACGTGTGCATTTTTTTTTCGGCGGGGGCCATCGAGGAGCATCCTTGATCATTTGGCGACAAAAAGCACGCACGAATCCGAAAAAAAAACAGGGAAGGGACGTCCGAGCGATGGCCAGTTTGGACGTTCCCACGAAATCTTCTGAGAACATTTCTGGCTGGGACTGTCTTGTTTTAGCACGTCGGGCTTCTGTTCTAGGAACACCGGCTTGGTTCGTAGAACATGCTTAGGTTCTAAGAACATTTCGTGGTAGGACTATTAGGAATGCCGGGGCGGTCGGTCTCTGCTCAAAGGGGGGGCCGTTCTCCATCCCCGCAGCCGGCGCAGACTGGGAAGGCGAGCGCGCGCAGTGCTGAGGCGAGAGTCCAGCCTCGACCAGGAGCCGCCCTCCATCCCCGCAGCCGGCGCAGACTGCGGGGACGAGCGCGCGCGGCGCTGAGGCGAGAGCCCCGCGTCGACAAGGGGGCGCCCTGCATGCCCGCAGCCGGCGCAGACTGCGGGGACGAGCGCGCGCGGCGCTGAGGCGAGAGCCCTTTTTTGAGAACGTGCCGGCCCGCATCCCCGGAGATCCCACGTTGCGAGGAAATTGCAGCATCGCGACAACGTGCGATCGAAGCCCCAGACATTATGATGTTCCAACCCACGTTGGCCTGGATCCCCAGAAAGAGTTTCGAGCCTCAGAAAAAGGAACCGACACTCCAGGTTCTCACGTGTCGGGCCCTTGGGGACACTCTGTCGACACTGTCTCAACAGTTGTTCGACACTTTTCCGGGTTCTCGAAATTATTTCTGCGATGTGGTCCTTAAGCACGATGGGAGCAACGTAGCCCAGACCCCTCCCCGAAGGAGAAGAAGGAGGGGTAAACCCCTCCCCGAGAGGGTAAACCCCTCCCCGAAGGAGAAGAAGGAGGGGCGGAAGAGGAAGCTCCCTAGACCACCGGCGCCCAGAGGGCTGGTGGGCTTTTTTCCCTGGGATGAGGTCCTTAGGCGCGATGGGCGCAACACAGCCCAGACCCCGCCTTTCGTCAGAACGTGAATTGCCTACCCCGCTTTCGCTTCCAGGCAAAACCAAGCCATACCACGCGCCTCCTCGTCAAGCGGCCTGACCAGTACAGGCTGCAAGTTGGCATCGTTTGGTATCTCTTGGAAGCGAGGTAGGTTTGCCTTCCCCCTGTTTCGGCGTTTCTTGTCGAGCCGGATCGATCTGTGCGGGCCCAGGGGCCCGAGGCCGGGCGCAAGCGCCAGTTGCTCGGGCGGGGCCAGGGCGGGGAGCAATCCGTGCCCCCGAGCGCTCTCGGAGCGCTCTCGGAGCGCTGCGCAAAACGCTCTGGGAGCCGCAGCGCTCCGAGAAGGCCGCGGCGCCCGAGAGACGTCCTCCAGAGCCGCCGGACCTCAGAGATCCCCGTTCCATTGTCACCCGATGTTATCCTCCCCCTGGCTTCGTCTTTCGGGGGTGGGCAGAACCCCCAACAGTGACACGTCGAGATTAGTGAATTGTCCGTTTTCGGTTTTCGAGAGGGCGCCGTCCGTGGCCGTTATTTTCCAGGCTTGCGCCTGCCAGGTTTGGGCCTCAGGTCGTTTTCACTAAACCACGTTTTGCTTTAGGGGAAACGCTCCAGCGCCAGGAGCTCAGGGTTCCTGCAGCCGATGCGTCCAGTGGAACCTCCGTGCCGGGGAAGCGCCAGCACTGCTCGCGGCCCTGCACCGCGCGGCGAGGCGCCGCTGCGGCCGCACGGGCCGCCGCCCGCCGTGTCCCGCCAGCATCGTCGTCGGCGGCCTCGTCGACGTCGGCGTCGTCGGCGGCGTCGGCGTCGGCATCGTCGTCGGCGGCGGCGGCCTCGTCGGCGTCGGCGTCGGCGTCGGCGTCGCCGTCGTCGTCGTCGGCGTCGTCGTCGTCGTCGTCGTCGTCGTCGGCGGCGGCGGCGGCGGCGGCGGCGGCGGCGCTGGCGGCGTTGTCGGCGGCGAGGCGCCGCGGCGCCCGCGTCGGCCGCCGCTGGCCGTGCGCCCGGCCCCAGCGCGGCGGCGCCTCACGTGGCGGTCGGGGCCGCCGCCGGCGCCCTCGGCGCGCCCGGGCCCTTCGGCGCCGCGCCGGCTGTGCCTGCTGGGGGCGCCTCGTCGGGAGCGCCGTCGTGCGTCGGTGCCGCCATCGCCTCCGCCGCCGCCGCCGCCGCCGCCGGTCTGTGGCCGCCGTCGCCGCGCCGTCGTCGGGTCGCTGGTGCCAGTGCCGTCGTCGCCGCCACCGTCGGCGGCCGTTCGTCGCAGCAAGCGGCGTCGCCATCGTCGGCGTCGTCGCGGCCGTCGCCACACCCGTCGGCGTCGTCGGCGCCGCCGTCGCTGCAGCCGTCGGCCTCGCTGTCGTCGTCGACCTCGTGGTCGCCGTAAGACGGGGGGCGTAGGAGGAAAGCGAAGGGGAAGGGGACTGTCTCGGGCCCCGCAGCTGTCGACTATGACGTGCCTCTCTGCAGCATCTTGCACTGTCGCGCCGTCCTGCCTTCGAACGCGTGACAGAGGAGGGGGATCGGGAGGAGGGGCAGGAGGGGGAGGAGCGGCAGCGGGGACAGGAGTGAGGAGGAGCGGCTGGAAGCATGTGGCCGCTCCTCCTCCAAAAGAGCGGGATGAGCAGTGGGAAACCGACCCCAGCCCCCACAAGTATAGATTTACATGTCAGCGTTTTGAATGTTTGGCGAAAGTGCGTAAGTGTAGGCGCCCTGTCGGCGAGGCCATTGCCAGCTGCCGCAGGGGGGGCCGCGCGCGCGGCGACGTGCTGGGCCCATTCGACGCGGCCGCGCCCGCGCCGGCATTCCCAGGACCGCGCGTGCCACGGCCGCGGCATGCAGTTTGAGGCGACGGCGGCGCTGTCCTTCGCACGGCAGCGCCGCTGGCCCCGCACGGCAGCGCCGCTGGCCCAGCCCCGGGCCCCCGCTCCCGCCTCCGTCGCCCCCTCGTAACCCGCCGACGGAAGAAAAATTAGATCTGGAGCGTTTGTCCTGAGGCAACTGTTCCAATGTAAAGATTGTTGGGCGTTGGTATAAATGCCCTTGTTTGTTTCTATAAATTTTGGGAGGCTCTCCCGCGCGAGAACATGCGACTGCCAACTTGCTCATTCGTATCACACGTAGAAATGCTGATAGTCGCAGGCTTTCGTTTTTCTCCCATGTGGAAACACATGTTGTTTCAGTTGTTTTTTGTTTTCTCCTATTCTCCTGGTAAGCTTCCGCGGCCCCAAGGCGCTGCGTTTGGGTATCCCCCGCAACCAATATCAAGTTGTAAATTGATTGCGCGTTGATTATGATTGTCGCTGCCCTCTGAATGCCCCCGCAATCAATGTGAGTTTGCACATTTTTTACGCATTGATTTTGATTGCGGCGATTTCCGGAGGCAGCGCTTCGTGGCCGCGGAAGCCGACCAGGAAAACCACAAACCCTGGAACAGTTTGTAAAGAACTGTTTTCACCGGGGACAATGGGGGAACGAAGAAGAAGACATACATATGTATATATATATATATGTATATATATGTTTATGTGTATATATATATATATATAAACGCGGGACGCCTGCGACCGTCAGCGTTTTCATGCGTTTCACACATATACAAATGGCGACGGTGACATTTTTTGGTCTTTCGTATTCATCCATGTGGGATTGTTTTAGTTTTCCCAGTAAGCTCCCGCGGCCCCAAGGCGTTGCCTCTGGAAATCCACCGCAATCAGAGTCAATGTGTACATGGCTTTCACATTGATCATGACGTCGCTGCCCTCCGAATGCCCCCACAATCAATATCAATTTGTACACTGCTTACACGTTGCTGTTGATTGCGGCGATTTCCAGAGGCAACGCTTTGGGGCCACGGAAGCTTACCAGGAACACATGGGGAACAAAAGGCATTAAGCAAGCATGACGGAAAACATGTTTGTACGAATACCACAAATAGAAGAAACATGACAACCTGCGACCGTCAGATTTACGTTTGATACAACAATACAAATCACCACTCACATGTTTTCCTTTGTGTGTTCCCATTCGTCTGTGCGCAATCCAATTTAAAACATGTGCTGTCTTCTCGTTTTCCTAATGAGTTTCCGCGGCTCCACAGTGCTGCCTTTAATCATCCCCCACACCCAGAATCAATTTGTAAATGGCTTACACATTGATTATGATTGTCGCTGCTCTTCGTATACCCCCGCTATCGAAATCAACGCGTATATTGCTTACACTCTGATCTTGGGCTTGCGCCACACCGCCGACCCCCCGGGGAACTGGCGGTTGTTACGCGTTGCTACTGAGGGCCTCTTGTGGGCTGTTTGGGGGGTTTCTTGGAGCTCGTTTGGGGCTTCGCGGGGCCATTTTCGGAGCTTTTTCGGGGACCTCTTGGGCTGACATTTTCAGTATTCGCCGTGCACGCATGGGGAAAGGGGCGAGAACCCACGACGAATTATTGAATCGCTTCGCTCATTCCGCCGGCCCGTGATATGGCATCGCTGGTTTTTGTCTGTGTGTTCGTTGCCCATGTTGCGCTCTTGGGGGCGGGTGTCGTTCGGACGCGTTGCGTGGGGAGTTTTGATGGTGAAGCAGTTCCCTGGGGGTCGTCTCTCGATGGGGCGAAATAGAGTCGTCGTCAAGATGCTTCTTTGGGGGGCCTCTTGGGGTCTGTTGAGAGGCCGTTCGGGGGCGCCTGGGAGACATGTTTGAAGCCTTCTGGGGCTTCTTTTGGGCCTCCTGGGAGTCTCCTGGGGCCTCTTGGCGACATCTTGGGGCCTCTTGGAGGCCTCTTGGGGCCTCTTTGGGACCTCCTGGGCGCCTTCTGGGACGGAGGGCTCCATTTTTGAGTTCTCGGTATCCCTCCTGAGTCCCTCTTGGGCCCGTCTTGGGGCCTCTTGGTCCGTCTTGGGCGGCACTTGGGCCGTCTTGAGGGCTCTCTTGGGTCGTTTCGGCGCCGTCTTGGGAGCTTCGTGGGCCGTCTTGGAGCGGTCTTGGGGGCCTCTTGGGCCGTCTTGGAGCGTCCGGAAGCCGAAAAAGCCGTTGTGGGAGCCTCTGGCGCCGTCGTCGTGAGAATCCTCTCGGGGGCCTGCGGGAGGCAGTTTGGAGGCTTCTGGGGAGCTGTTTTGGGGCAGCTTGGGGCTTTTTTTGGGCTTGTTGGGGGCCTCTTGGGGGCTTCTTGGAGCCTCTTGGAGGCCTCTTGGGGCCTCCTTGGCGCCTTTTGGGGCGGAAGGCTAGAATTTTAGGTTCGTGGTCCCCGTCTGGAGCCTTTCTTGGGCCCCTCTGTGGGCCCTCTTGGACTGTCTGAAGGCCCTCTTGAGCCGTTTTGAGGCGCTCTTGGGCCGTGTTGGGGCCCACTTGGGAGCCTCTCGGGTCGTCTTGATGCCGTCTTGGGGGCTTCTTTCGCCGTCTTGGAGCGTCGGAAGCCCGAAAAAACGCGAAGGCCAAAAACGTTGAAAAAACCAATGGAAATCGACGATTTTGGCCTCTTGGGGCCATCTTGGGAGGCGTCTTGGAAGCTTCTTGGGGCGTCTTGGAGGCATCTGGGGCCATCTGGAGGCCATCTTGACCGTCTTCGAGTGTTTTTTCGGCGACTCGGGGCCCTCTTGGACCGTCTGCAGAGCTTCTTGGGAGCCTCTTCGCTCGTTTGCGGCCCCCCCAGCAGACTCTCTGGAGCGGATGACCCCCCCCGGACCGCGCCGGCGGATCCCGGGGAATCCGGCCGGACCCCCCCCCCCCCCCCTCCAAAACGACCGGACCAGGCTCCGGGGGGAGGGGTTTGGGGAGGGGGGAAGCATCTCACACGCCGATGACCCCAAGGGGTCGGCGGATTTTGATGATGGGGATTTCCGCAGGCAACGCCTTGGGGCGGCGCGGGTTTACCAGTAAAACAGTGAACGAACAAACAAGAACACGTGAAACAACAACTTGGGTTTTTAATAGGAAATGCTGGAGAGCAGTGGGAACCCGCGATTTGTCATCGTTTTCTTCAGTTTCACACATGAAATAATCAAAGGCGGCAGCCACATGTTTGCCATTTTTTAATATACCTCCATGCGATAACGCATGTTTTTTTTATAGTTTTCATGTTTTTTGTTTCCCTGGTAAGCTTCCGCGGCCCCAAGGCGTTGCCTGTGGGACCCCCCCCCGCAATCATAATCAATGTGTAAATGGCTCACACATTGGTTATGACTGTCGCTGCCTTTTCGGTACCGCCACAAAAAAACTATGCGTAAATTGCTTACACGTTGATGGTGAAAACGGTGTTTTCCAGAGGCAGCGGGTTAGGGCTGCGAGAGATTACAAAGAACATGTGGGAAAAAAACGGAACACAGTGAAAACACCATGTGCTTCCACATGGAAGATATGAAAACCAAGGAAACGTGCGATTGTCAGCGTTTTGATTTCTTTACGCACTAGAATGGTGACAGGCACTTGTTGTCTTTGTCTTTATATATTCCATGTTGAAACCATGTTTTTTTGTTAATGCTTGCTTTGTTGTCGAGCGGCCCCAAGGCACTGCCACTGGAAATCCCCCACAACCATAATCAATGTGTACATGGCTTGCACATTGTTTATGAGTGCCGCTGCCGCTGGGAAGCTTTATCCGCTAAATCAATGTGCACATGGACTTCACATTGATTTTGATTGTGGGCAATTCAATTTGATGGTCGTTGTTGAAATCGAGAGAAACATTCGGCCGTAGTCGCACGAACGGCGGGCCCTACATAGCCTCCCAGGAGGCCCCCACAAAGAGAGGATACTTGGGGAAGGGTAGCGGTAGGGGTACCGCTTCTTCCTCTGAGACGCGTTGCGGCGACGGCGACGGACGACGGCGACGGCCACGGCGACGGCCACGGCCACGGCGACGACGACGACGACGACGACGACGACGACGACGACGACGAGCGGGGCGGGAGTGTTCGGCAGCATGGGCCCCAAGCAGTGATATCTTGCGGCGGTACCGCTACTTCCCTGGCCTGCGCCAGGGTGCGATTTGGCCAGGATTTTGGGGCGAGTCCAGGAGTGGCGGCGATGGCCTCGCAGGAGGCCCCAAAGAAATGGACACATTGGGGAAGGCAGCGGTAGGGATACCTCTTCCTCTTCTGAGCCGTGTTGCGGCGACTTCGGCGGCGACGGCGGCGGACGACGGACGACGGACGACGACGACGACGACGATGACGACGACGACGGCGGCGGCGGCGGCGGCGTCGGCGGCGGCGTTGGCGGCGGCGGCGGCGTCGGCGGCGGCGTTGGCGGCGGCGACGACGACGACGACGGCGGCGGCGGCGGCGTTGGCGGCGGCGGCGACCATGGCGCAGGAGGCCCGCCGCCCGCGTCGGGCGCGGGCGACGCGGCGAGGGCCAGGCGCGGACCGCCCCTGGGCGCCGCCTCCCCGCCCCGCCGCGGCGGTCGAGCAATTCTCAGAGGCAGTCCCACGACCTCTCCTCCTCCTCCTCCTCCTCCTCCTCCTCCTCCTCCTCCCTCCCTCCTTCCTCCCTCCTCCATCCTCCTCCTCCTCCTGCTCCTCCTCCTCCATTCTCCAGCTCCTCCTCTCTCTCCTCCTCCTCCTCCTCCCCTCCTCCTCCTCCTCCTCCTCCTCCTCCTCTCCTCCTCCTCATCCTCCTCCTCCTCTGCCGCCTCCTTCTCCTCCTCCTGTTCCTCCTCATCCTTCTCCTCGCCCCCTCCTCCCCCTCCTCCTCCTCCTCCTCCTCCTCCTCCTCCATCTCCAGCTCCTCCTCCTCCTCCTCCTCCCCTCTCCTCCTCCTCCCTCCTCCTCCTCCTCCTCCCCTCCCTCCTCCTCCCCTCCTCCTCCTATTCCTCCTCCTCCTATTCCTCCTATTCCCCTCCTTCCTCCTCCTCCTCCTCCTCCTCCTCCTCCTCCTCCTCCTCCCTCCTCCTCCCCTTCTCCCTTCCTCCACCTCCCTCCTCCTACTCCTCCTCCCTTTTCCTCCTCCTCCTCCCTCCTTCTCCTCCTCCTCCTCCTCCTTCTCCTTATCATCATCATCATCATCATCATCATCATCATCATCATCATCATCATCATCATCATCATCATCATCATCATCATCATCATCATCAATCATCATCATCGTCCTCGTCCTCCTCGTCCTCGTCCTCGTCCTCGTCCTCGTCCTCGTCCTCGTCCTCGTCCTCGTCCTCGTCCTCGTCCTCGTCCTCCTCGTCTTCATTCTTCCCATCCTCCTCCTTTTCCTGCTCCTCTGACTGACGGCATGAGAGTCCTCCGGGCGATGCCAATGCCAACACCCTCGCCCCAGCTTCTGGTGTGCGAGGGGGGACATCGGCAGTTGGAGGGGCTGGCGAGGGACGGGGAGGGAGAGACGAACGGGGGGCCCGAAAGAAGAAGGCGAAATGGGGCACGAACGGACGAACCGAATGAGGGAGGGGAGGAAACGAAGAGAGAGACCTGCGGGACGGCGGTGGCCGGTGCCGCTCCGGCGGCGAGCTCCTCCTCCTCCTCCTTTTCCTCCTCCTCCTTCTCCTCCTCCTCCTCCACGACCACCCACATGTTACTCCCCGTCCGCCTCCTCCGGCCCCTCAGGGCCTTCCCCAGGTCAGTCGTCGTCGGAGGAGGATAAGGAGGAGGAGGCGGAGGAGGATTAGGAGAAGGCAGGGCTCTTTCCGACGCCTCCGACTCGATTCGGTTCGGTTTCGGCTGGTGCCGACTTGTATTCGGCTCGACCTCGGATGTCGATCTAGACTCTGGCTCCTCGACGGAGGCCTTACGAGCCTGCCGATTTCCGCCAGTTCGACTTCTCCCAGTGTGTGCCGATCTCCGCCGATCCGATGTCGATCGGACGGGGAGGATACATCCGTCCGGAAACGCTTTGAGAAGGCCGCGGCGCCCGAGACATCCTTCAGAACCGCCAGATCTCAGGGATTCTCGAGTTATCCATCCCCGATTCTATCCTCGTCCTGGTTTCGTCCGAACGGCGGCCGCAGAAGCGAGCCATGGTCCGAAAGCCACCGGGCGTTGAGGGGGGGCGGTGCTCTGCAGCTGTCGCGAAAACGTCAGGCTCGAGTACGCCGGAATTCGGACGCTTCTTGACGAGCGCGTTTTGGGTTTGGGCGGTCCGGTTTTTGTAAGATGTTTGCAGTGGGAGCTCGCGTCAAATTTCAGAGTGGGTCTCGTCATTTTCATGATGTTCCCGTCAGGCCAACCCGAGTCCCCCGATCCCGAGTCTTACGTCTCCTGGAGGCTGCGCGGGTTCTAAAAAGGGCCTTGCCTTCGAGGATCGAAGGGTTTGCCATCCATTCCTCGGCGGAAGGCGGCGGAAGGGCGGCGGAGCGTCGGCGGAAGTAAAGCGAGGCCGCGTCCGCCCGCGGCAGTCGTCGGACGGGTGGCGGAAGGTGGCGAGATGACAGCATTTTGGGGTCCAGGGTTTCCAGAATCCGCCAGCTGGCACGAGGGTTGATAGCAGCCCTATAGCTTGGGAGGGGCACCCTTACGGTAGGCTGTGGCGCGCTGGCGACGCCGGCGAAGGCGTTCAAGGTTGATTTCTGCGGCGTGGGAGCACCGAGGGACACGGCAACGCCACTGAAACCCGACGGCATTCAGCCGTGAACGATCGGAACCGCGATCGACTCAAGGTGTATGATGGACCGCCACCCATTTTGGCACACCCATCACGAGGATCGTGGCCCCACAGGGAGCTCCACCGAAGGCCCCAGCGGCAGGGTCCGCATGCGGGGACCGCCACTCATTTAGGCACACCCCTCACAGGGTTCGTGGCCCCACAGGCAGCTCCACCGAAGGCCCCAGCGGCAGGGTCCGCATGCGGGGGTCCCTACTCATTTAGGCACACCCCTCACAGGGTTCGTGGCCCCACAGGGAGCTCCACCGAAGGCCCCAGCGGCAGGGTCCGCATGCGGGGGCCCCTACTCATTTAGGCACACCCCTCACAGGGTTCGTGGCCCCACAGGGAGCTCCACCGAAGGCCCCAGTGGCAGGGTCCGCATGCGGGGACCGCCACCAACTTTGGGTCCGCATGCGGGGACCGCCACCCATTTGGGCAACACCCCCCAGAGATCAGACGTCGTGATTTTTCCACTACGGGGTCCCCAGAAGTCTCGACCCGTTCCCCAGGACTTGGATTCTCATCCTGAGCCGTTTTTGACGGTCCCGGGGCCCTGCGAGGGCCGCTCGAGGCCCAAACTTTGTAGAAAAAACCCACGTCTTGATTTATCTTAGTGCGTTGGATCTCTGGGAGTGGCCAGCGCGCCCGCCGCCGCCGCGACCTGCCGCGGCCATCGCCGCCGCCGGCGCCGCCGCCGAGGAGCGCCCGCAGCGAGTCGGCGGAGCGGCGCGCGAAGCGCCAGCGCCTCTCGCTCGCGGCGTCCGCCGCCGCCGGCGGTGCGCCGACGGGGCAGGCGGGCCGGCGGCGCCGACGGCGGCGGCCGCGGCGGAAGGCGGCAGCGATGGCGGCGGCCGCGGCTCGGCCACGTCGGCGACGACTTCGACGACGGCGGCGAACTCAGAGGTGGGTGGTAGTGGTGGTCACTTCAGAAGGGAAACAAGTCCCCAGCAGAGCAACACGCACCACGACCACGACGCCGACGACGACGGCGACGGAGACGAGGCGCGCAGACGATCCGCACCGAAGCATGGATTTGGGAAAGGGCCCACCCTGCAGGTTCGGTTAAACAGGCGAACTCAGAGGAGGAAAAGGTACCCATACCGCTACTTACCCTCACCCCGTTCCCCTTTTTGTGGGCCTCCTGGGAGGCCCTCGTCGCCACCGCTGAATTCGCCTCGAAGTCCTGGCCAGAACGAGCCCCAGGAGAGGCCCAGGTAGTAGCGGTATCGGCAACTTTCGGTTCCCCCACGAGCACGGCAGCCGCGGCGACGGTGGCGGCAGCGACGAGCTGCGGCGACGGCGGCGACAGCGACGACGGCGGCGACGGCGCGGAAGACGGCGGCGACGCAGCGAGAACAAACAATTACATGCATTTTCTGAGAAGTCTTTGTATCTTCGGGGAAGACTCAGAAAACTAGGAACTTCTGAGCCTCTGAGCCTTCTGAGAAGGCCTTCTCCTTTTCACTTCCCCTCGGACGCGCCGCCTAGTTTAGCACCCACATTCAGTCAAGCACAGTAAGGACTAGAACCACGCTCGCTTCGCGCGCGCTTAGGTTCTAGTCGATTCCGAAGACGGTGTCTATTTCCATGAGACCTTTTCCATGTGGTCTTCCGGGTTCCTCCCTTTCACCCATGCGTGATTTTCGGGCGGATACGGTGAATTTCAAGGAAGGGTTTGGCCTGTAGCGTACCAGCGACGACCGACGACGACGACGACGACGGACCACCGACGATCAGCATCATTGTCACCTGTTCCACGTGTGCGGGAGAGGCGTTTCCGGAGCGTCTTGCAGGCGTCATGGGGGCGTCCTCGGGCCTCGACATTGGGTGGGCGGGTCGGGGGGTGCAGCCAGGGCCACGTGCTCCGAAGGGCTATTCCGGAGCATGGAGGACGAAGGGCTTCTGGTGGGCTTCTGAGGGTCTGTGTAGAGGCCTCCTGCGAGCTCGGTGGGGGTCTCTCGGGAGCTTCTCGGGTCTTTCTGGAGCCTTTTTGGTGGCTTTTTGGGGCGTCGTGGAGGCCTCCTGGGAGTCTCTTGGGGCCTCCTGGGGGCCTCTTGGGGCAGAGGGCGCCTCTGTTCGGGCATTTGGGGGGCTCTCTGGAGCCTCCTGGGAATATCTTGGGCCAGCTTGGGAGCCTCTGCGGGGGTCCGGGGCCCCTTCTGAACCCTCTTAGAGCCCTCAAGGCCCCCCCAGCCCCCCATGCGAACCAGAGGTCGCAGTTCTGGGCCCATCCCGCCACCGTGTCTGGGTTGTGGGTTAGCGGCTTCTCGGATGTTCGCTGGGATGATATCGTGGGATGCCTCTCGGGGGACCTTTTGGAAGCAGGTTTGAAGCCTCCACGGGGGCGTTGTGGAGCTTGTCGGACCTCTCTTAGGCATCTTTGGGGCCTCTTTGGAGCCTCTTTGGAGCCTCTTGGAGCCACCTAGGGGCCTCTTGGGGCCTCCTGGGGGCCTCTGGGGACGGAAAGCTCGAAAAGTCGGTTCGCGTTCCCTCTCTTGGGCCCATCTTCGAGCCGTCTTCAGGCCCTCTTCCGGCCCCCTTGGGCCGTCCTGGGGGTCTCTTGGGCCGATCATGCGGCCCTCTGGGGCCGCTTTAGGGGGCCTCTTGGGGGCCCCTTGGGGCGAGTTTGGAGGCTTCTTGGGCAGTCTTGGAGTGTCGGCCGCTCGAAAACGTGAGAAAGCAACAAATATTGGAACACAAGACTTGAACCTGTCCTGTCCTCGCTTCCGCCTCCTCCTCCCTTCTAGTCGCGTCGGCGGTTGCCCGGCAGGGTGGAGAGCTCGCCGCGTTCGGGCGCCCTCAACAGCGGCGCGGGCTCGTGTCCCGGCTCGTCTTACTGCCCTGGGATTTGACGATCCTGCAGTGCCGGCTCGTTGCACGCCCAGGGTACTCTCGCGCTACAGTTCCGGTGCTCGCAGGACCGGGCATGGCTGATGGCACAGTTTACGCGCGCTGCCTGACGCTGCCACGCGGCGGCTCTCACACGTCCCGCAGCCCTGCGTCGCCGGTCCATTGTCTTCCACCTCGCCCACGCAGTGGCGCGGTGGATTGACCCTGTTCATCGTGCGCTGCGGCTGGCGTTGCCGCGCGTCGTCGGCTCTACCTCACCCATCATCGCGGTCGCTGGCTTCGGTCCGTAGGTCAACACCTTAATACATTTGCCTCGCAGGGCCGCTGGGTTGGCCACACCACCAATCTGCCTAGGAGCATTTTTTCTTTGCGTTTTACTGTCTAACACCGCTCTAATGATTCAGTGGCCGCAATTCGACCTGGGTTGTCGCACTTCAGTTTACTTTGAGTCTTCTAGCCGCTGCGTGTTCCGTTTGGATTTACAGCTTCGCTTAACACGCCCATCGTTTGAATTCTGCAGTGTGCGACGCTTGTGCGCTGCGCTATCGGCAGCGCTTGGTCGCAATTGGCACTTCCATCTGCCGTTCTCGCTTGAGGACCTTCCCGCGCCGCTAACTTACACGTGTGTGATTGTGTGTGTGTGTGTGGAAGGGCGTGCGCCCGCAGTCATTCAGGGGGGAAAGAAACACACAGACACAAGTCATCCTCGATTCCATAGAAAATATGGGAAAATATGGGATGTGGGGGGGAAGACAGAAACCCAGAAAATATGCGAAAATATGGGGAATCTTGTTATTTGTGTGTATTTATTTGTGTGTCCTGGGGTCCCTTGAATCATGTTTGACTGTTTTTTTTGTTGGGGCAGGGACGCCGGGCCTGACACGGTGCCTGCACACAGCAGGCAGCGTGCCGCCGCTCCCCCCGCCGCCCGCGGCGAAGTGAGCTTTTCTCGAGGATCGTGGGCCTGCGCGCAACAGACATGGACGGCGGGATCTCCGCCGTCCATGCCGAGGACAGATTTGAGGTGATCGCGGGGCGTCCGCGCACGATCCGGACTGTAAACCGTGCGCTTTGTATTGTTCGGGGGTGGACAGAACCCCCAACAGTGACACGTCGATTAGTGAATTGTCCGTTTTCGGTTCTCGAGAAGGCGCCGTGGCCGTATTTTGCAGGCTTGCGCCCGCCAGGTTTGGGCCTCAGGTCGTTTTCACTAAACCACGTTTTAATAAAAGTGGGTCTGTCCATCCCCGAATTGTTTCCGGCCGGGGATGGTTGGGGGGTCCTTGGCGTTGCGCACAGCAAACAGTATGCCGGCCCCCCCGCCGCTCGTGTCAAGGGCCGTCCGCGCATGATCCACAGATTTTGTTGCAAAGTGCACGTTGGGGATTTTTGCAATGAATGGTGTGGGGCGGCGTTGGCATTGCACAGCAGAGAATATTCCCGCACCCCCGCCGTGCCAATGCAAAGTGATCGCGTGGCGTCCGCGCGTGATCCCCCCATATTCCTGCTCCTCATTGCCGGTCAGACCTATCCAGATTCATTCAGATTTTTCACATTCATCTATTCTCACTCATACGCAAACCGTTCGCACTTACACACATCCATATTCAGACTCACTCATCCCCTGATTCAGTACATTCAGATTCATTCACACTCAGATTAACTTGCACACAAAGCCACTCACTCTCGGACTCAATCATATTTAGATTAAGCCGTACTCATACACATATTCAGGCTCACTCATGTTCAGAATCACCGTGCGCCCGCCAGGAATCGCGCCCAGGCTGTGGGGATGTTTCAAGCGGTTGCTTGTTTCGAACCGTAACAGCCGTTGTTTTCAGAACGCATTGTCCGGACTTCTAAGGCGAAGCGCTGGTTTCAGCACTCCTGAAGTGGGGGCGCCAGGAGTGGGGACATTCTATGGCTCGCCCAGATTGTGGGGACGGTTTGGGTGGTTTGCTTGTTCCGGACCGTAGCATCCTTGGTTTTCGTGGCAGATTCTGGGGATGTCTTGGGCCAGGCGCCGGTTCTAGCACTGGGTGGGGCGCCAGAGGTGGGGCGCACTCCAGGATCCGCGCCCTCAGGCGGTTTGCTTGGTTCGAACCGTTCTAGCCGTTGCTTTCGGAGCGGATCCTGAATATGTCTCCGGGGAGGCGCTGGTTTCAGCTCTCCCAAGGTGGGGGCGCCAAGGGTGGGGACTTTCGGGATTCGTGTCCAGATGGTGGGGAGGTTTCGGGCGGCGTGCTTGTTTCTGGCCCCCGAAGATTTTTGTTTGGGGGGTGCCAATGCTCACCGCGATATATATATATATATATATATATATGCATATATGTATATCTATACATATGAAAGAGCGTTTTCTACCGCTGCTGGCGCAAAACCGGGGGGGGGTCACTGCCGGTTCGAACCCCTTCCCCCCCCCCCCCTCTCGAAAACCCAGTGGGGGTGCGGACGGAGGTGGGGACGGTGTTGGTGGGACAGTGGTGAGGGGACAGCGGGACAGTGGTGGGGACAGTGGGACAGTAGAGGGCCAGTAGTGGTGGGGACAGTGGTGAGGACAATGGTGGGAACAGGGGGGACAGTGGACAGTGGTGGGGACGGTGGTGGTGGTGACAGTGGTGTGGGCACAGTGGGAATGAGGTGGAAACAATGGGACAGTGGAGGATACAATGGTGGTGGGGACAGTGGTGAAGGCGGTGGCGAGGACGGCGGTGGGACAATGGGACAGAGGTACAGTGGGGACAGTGGTGGGGACAGTGGGGACAGTGGTGGGAACAGTGGGACAGCTCAGTGGGACAGCGGCGGAGTCAGTGGGACAGTGGGGACAGTGGGGATAGTCGGGCAGTGGTTGGGGCCGTGGAGACAGTGGGGAGAGTGGAACCGTGGTGGGAACAGTGGTGGGGACAGTGGGGACAGTGCGACAGTGGTGGGGGCACTGGTGGGGACACAGTGGGGACAGTGGTGGTGAGGACAGTGGTGCTGGGAACAACAGTGGAGGATGTGATGCGGACGGTGGTAGGGACCGGGAGTCGTTTGCTGGCGGTGAGTGGGGGGGTGGGGAGGGGTTCGAACCGGTAGTGATCCCCCTCCGGTTTTCGAGGGGGGGGGGGGTTCGAACCGGTAGTGACCCCCCCCGGTTTTCCGGATCCGGAGGGGGGGGGGGGGAGGGGTTCGAACCGGTAGTGACCCCCCCCGGTTTTCGAGGGGGAGGGGGGGGGGGGGGGAGGGGGGGAGGGGGGGGTTTTGCCGGGGGAGGGGGGGGGGGGGAGGGGTTCCAGCAGGGGGGGGGGATTTTCGGAGGGGGGGGGGGGGCGACCCCCGGGTTCCGGAGGAAAGGGTTGGCAATTTTCCACAGTAAAGCGGCGGTGGATCACGCTTTCTCATACATATATATATGTATATATATATATAGAGAGAGAGAGAGAGAGAGAGAGAGAGAGAGAGAGAGTCGCCGCCACGGCCCAGATCCTTTCCAGGCGACCCAGGAACCCACACTCTCCAGCTCGACCCTTCTTTTTCGCGCATGTGTTAGTGAGGGAGATGAGCCATGGGGGCTGCGGCGGCTGGAGATTGCTGCGCTTTGTCTCCGACGATCCACTCACATTGGCAGTGGTAGCAAGGCTACAGGACATATATGGATAATACAAGAGCGCAGATGCCATCATGTTGCAGGGCGCTCAGTTTCGTGCGAACAGGCAAGCTCTAGTTCACTTTCTATACGCAACAACATGTTTTTTGGCATGCAGGACATGGAGAAGGATCGAATCGGGCGTGCGGAGTCGCAATAGATCTTCACAGAAAGCGGCTTCCCCCAGAGTGCGTGGTACAAGTCAACGCAGGACAAGGAGTGCTGCAAGGACGGACTTTGATGCTGCGCTTTCGCAAAGGAAGGCAAGACATGGCATTCTTTAGCCTGTACTTTCCGACGCGCGGCACAGGTGAGGGAACGGTTCGGTGCCAGAGAGAAGTTTGTCAATCTGTAGGTACATGGGTTCAACAGCAAATGGATGCGCTACCAGCGAGGTGCGTTCCAGTATTGGGCATGGATCTCAACAGTACCTGCGGCAAACAGCAAGGGCTACGTCCTGTTTGTGGTGAAGAGGATTCAGAAATGGACGGCCCAATTTTTGTGAGTTTTCGGCCAGTACTTAGAGTTCATGATTTGGTATTGGTCAACACGTTTAGTCAAGCAGGACCGACATATTTCGGCGTCAAAGATGGAGTCAGGAAAAGATTGGAGTATGTGGCATTACCGCGCAGCGCGTTGTGCAATGTGGCAGATTGCCATGTCTCTATGATGAAGGGACGTAGGCTCCAACACATAAGATCCCAGAAGATCAAGGACCACCTGCCAGTTTGCGTCTCGCTGTGGCACACCTTTCAATCGACTAGACCGTCTCAGGTTCCCCGAGCCAACGTGGAAGCTTGCAGCGCGGCGCTGCTGTACGGTCACACTAGAACGCAGTTGTTACATAATATTGAACGGGGCCTCCAAGAACATACGATCGAGTTCCAGAGCTGGGAATATGAGGGGGACGTGGACTCAATCAACGCAGGTGTGCTACATATAGTGGGAGATTGCACGGCGAAGATACTAATTTCGACGCCAGGATATGAGGAGAACAGCGAGCTGAGGATCACCGCGAGCAAGAAGCTATCACAATTGTTTCGTCAACGCAGAGAGGCGCACCAAAAAGAGTTTGAGGTGCCAGATGACATCAATCTTGGGGTCTGCCGTTTGAGTCGCAGTTAAAAAAGATGAAGGGACATATGATCAACGCGCGCAACGAGTTGAGGATAGAGGGATTGGCAGAGGCCTGGAGACAGAGAAGATTTCGTGAGGCACACAAATTGTCACGGCTGATCGCGGGCACGCGCAGAGGGCCAATGGGGGGGGGTATATAATCAAGTGGCGACCACGAGAGCAACGGCAGCAGAGTGGAAAGAAAAGATGAATCTGACGGGAACGCTTGGAGGAGCGGCAGCTACCATACAGAAGGTTGCGAAGAATCCCATGCAAGTGGTTGGCTTCTGGAGGCGACCCTTTGTCAGCGAACATCAACATGTCGAAGCAACCTTCAAGCGCACTGTAGTGGAGTATCCAGTGGCAGATCCAGCCACATGGGGAGATCAGCAAGAGCTGCACGAGGGCACGTTGAATGACCTTAAGCAGCTCCGTTATGCGATCAAAACACTACCTTCCTGGAGAGCATGGCCGAATTGGAGTGCAGCTGGGGGCATTCTCAGAGTTTTGTTTGATCCCAAGTGGGTTTATAAGCATGATAGACATGGGGGGCTAGGCGCGAATGTTGAAGATGGATGGAAGGCTCCAAACTTCGTGAAAGTTGTGTAGCTGCTGATGCGCACGATCAGACGAGAAGCTCATGCGCCGGCGGTCCGGCATCGAGCGAATGCGTTTCGTTTGCCCAAAAACAATGGAAAGAAGGGAACATATGGAGAGAGAGAGAGAGAGAAATTATGCTACTATGTGGGTTGGGAAGATCGCTTTTCAAGTCCAGTCTGAAGAGATGTCCGACGTTTAAGTATTGGGTGCATGGAGGCATTGCACATCGGAGAAGGGAGGGCGCGATGATCATCCAGTTCTGTGGCTCGCACGGATTAAGACGAGCAGGCGTGCCGCGCATAACGAGATATCACGATGCGAGGAACGCTTTTTATTGTGTCAAGAAGCGTCACTTAGTGGCAGCTGCTATGGACCTAGCCAAGGATCACAAGACGCACATCTTAGAGCAGAGAATTATGAACAGCACTTTTTGGTGCAAGATGGCACAATGGGAGCACGCGTGAATAATCATGGAGGAGCACTACCAGGTGATCACGCATCGACAAAGATAGTTGTGCAGGCCTATTCTCATGGAGTTCAGCTGGTTATCAACAGTGCGGAGAGGGACAAGTGACACAACATGTTGAAAGTGGCGTCCATGCCGATTGGGCTGGAGCATGAGAGCAACATCGACTTGGCCACAACTGGCTTTGTGGACGATAATGGCAGAAAAATAATGGAAGAATCGGTTTCACACTGATCGAGCTTGGGCAGATGGGAGAATCTATTTTTTGATGCGGGATTGGAGGAGGTAGGAGGAGCCCAGAACAGAGACAAGCAAGTTAATCTAGTTCAGGGAGCAAAGCACAACGCGAAGATTATGGACCGAGCCTTTCATGGGCAGCCTCATTTACTAGAAGGGGCGGTGAAGAATTCAGCCACATACTTAGGAGACATGCATCATTACGAAACTGGGTATCATCAAGAAAAGGCAGCTAGGCTACAAGCCATAACAAAGGCCTGGACAAAATGGGGAGCTTCTGGACTCCGAGGGCGCCGTGTAGATTTAGGACTATTGGTTTTAATGGGCAGGTGGTAAGTGCAGCACTTAATGGACTAGATGCATACGGTCTGGACATGAGGACCCCGCTCACCATCAAATGTGCCAACCCAACGCAAAGAAAGATCATTCGTCATGCACGAGTACTTAAAAAAAAAAGGCAAGGGCACGAGCAAGATAGAGGGCAAGTACAGAAGCATCAGCAACCTTGAGGTTCTTCAAAAGCTAGGCATCGGCACGCTTTTCTGCGAATTGCGCATCTGGAGATTGAAGTGGCTACAGCCCATGGTTAAGAGGCCAAGAGAACATGCACGGGTGATTGCAGCGTTGATTGGGCGCGTGCAATGCGAGCGTGGAAGCGTTGACATCCACGAGGGGAGGGTGGCGGCGAAGGCGAACCCGCGGTTGCAGCAGCTGTGGAATGACGTGAAGGCTTTGGGGCGCTGCGATGAGGGAGCGAGTTTTTTAGAATCCCTGGAGGGATCCCCCTGCAGAATATGTGAGGAACCTTGGCGCGAAGATCTCCTTGCGCTTGACTCCCATGTGTTGAGGGCGAGAGAGATAACTATTGCGGCCCCCCCGTCCGCCTGGTCTCGGTGGTGAGCCGCCCAAGGATGAGGAAGGTTTGGGGGGCCCTGAAGAGGGGGGGGGCTCTTTGAGTGCGTTGCCGGTGATGTGAGTTTTGAGACGCGTCAGGCCATGATCATGCGCTATGTTAGGTCCCGGGCCGAAGCTCATGGGGCTCGTGGTGCTCCGTATGCGGTTACTTTATCTCGCGATTGTGTAATGTGTAACAGCACGTTGGCTTGCCGTGAGGCGGCCCAGCACCGCGCGCTCAATGTACTCATCAAGAATAGGTGATATGTAGATGGTAGCCTCAGGTCTCACATGCGTGTTGCACACAAACAAGTTTCATGTCCTTTACGCAACCATATTTCTGACAGTGCTGATTTTCTTGGTTCGCACTTACTTGCTGAGCATCTTCGGCCTATCCTCAGCGACGAACATTCATTCTCATTAGATGTCGCAGTGGCTGCCAGCAGCTGGATCTGGACCACGCAATGGCTCAGGGGCGGCGGTTGGGCCAGAACAGGAACGGCCACAGCCGCCGCCACAGCAGAGGCGCAAAGTGACGGATCAGAAAGGCGTGTCTCGCAGGCTCACCATGCAGCTGGAGGCGCGAATGGGGGGGCAAGAGGCGGGGGGCTCGCACTTCAAGTGCCCGTCGGGCCACCCTGTCATCATGGCGATGAGCGCTGCGGGACAGAAGTACGACAGCTCGGTCAAGGCAGCGGGGGCGCAGCGCACCTTCGGATCGCCACGCCTACATGCCTTCATGGCCATGCTGGGCTCGCTCAGCAAGGCGGACACAGCAGGAAAAGACAACGAGGTGCAGATGATATTCAAGGCAACGGTCAGGCTCAGAGAGTTCGTGGAAGGCGGCGAGCCCGACGACCTGGGGGGGTGGGTGCGCAGCTGCAGGACCAGCGAGTACTTCAAGAAGGCAAACCAGCAGCCACTGCATCGCATCGTCTTCAACGCACCAGGGCACCGGCCGCTCGCAAAGGCGCCAGAGGAGGACCTCGACCTCCAAAGCGTAAGGTACCATCCGCTGGAGCTCGACACGGCCACAAACAAGGTACGGTTGCAGGTCGACAGGCTGCTGGCGCAGGTGCTTCGCCACGCGGGGGCTACGAGGCTGCCATGGAAAGCACCAGTGGGGGGGCCTGGCTTATCGGATGCGCAGGATATGATGATGAGAAGATTGGTAACGGCAGCCACTTCTGAGCATAATGTGGGGAACGTCGAGATGAATGGGAATTATCAACCAGCTATTGCAGTTTCCCAGTCTGTTGTGGATGGAACTGATATGGGCGGTTTCTCTCAGGCAGCTTCTTCACTTCATGAGGCTGAGAGAGACAGTCTCGCATCCAGTCTGTCTCAGGCGCAGGCAAGTCAGCCAGCTCCACTGCGCAGTTGTTTAAGGCAGAGCGGAACCCCAGCAGTTCAGAGTAAGCTGCGAAGGGCTAAAGGGGACGCTGCGGGGATGGTCGTCGGGGCAGAGCCCAATGATATTACAGCAGGCGACCATGAACCCTTGGGCCCCGACCCGAGTCTAGGGGAGCCGGTCGGCCAGGAAACCTCTCGTCTGAGCGGGCACCGCTGGAAGCCGCTCAAAAAAACAGAATGTCAGGCGACGCAGCGGGTAGCAAGTCTAGGGGGAGTCAGACTCACCAGAATTCAGCTGGCAGTTTTTGAATACTGCTTCGCAGTCTCGGTTTGAATCGTCACTGAGTTTGGGGTCAGTGCGCACTGATGTGTTGGGGGGAGGCGAACCTTCAAAAGGCTCGGCGCCCCCGCGCCAGGCGATCTCCGTCTGCCCACCGTCGGGCTAGGTACGGAAGTTGCCAGGGCTTGTGCTCCGTGAAGGAGAAGAAACCCAGGTGAGTGTTCTGTTCTGCTCTCGCCAGGCTTTGCGGTGCCAGCTTTTTTTTTGTTGCCTACAAATCGGTACTAATGCAGTATGAATGAATGCTATATATATGTATTTATTATTATTATATATATATATGTATATGTGTATACATATATATAAATATATGTATATATAGCAGGCGTGGCATTTATACACTCCCAAGGGTGAGCCGCCAGGGGCTGGGACACTCTAGGGTTCGTGCGGAGCCGCCATGGGTGGGGGCACTTCAGGATTCGCGCTCAGATTGGGGGCATGTCTCAGGCGGTTTGCCTAATTACGCCCCCCAAGACTTTTCTTTGGACCTGTATGCTCCTCACTCGCTCATCCGCTCACACCTCCTTGCCCTTATCCCTGGACGCGCGCACTCATTCGCACGCGGACTTACTCGTCAACACATTTTCCTTACTCAGACTCACTCATCACATTCAGACTCTCATGTCCAAATGCGGTCATAATCGGACTCACGCATTCTTACTCGCTCATTCAGGCTCGCTCACACTAGATTCGCCCACTCTGAGAGAAACTCACATTCATCATTCACACTGAGATTTGCTAGCCCTCCGACGCACTCGTACTCAGACTACCTCGCACCCGCGCTCACTTATACTCAGATTTGGTTTCATCGCGCTCAAGTTCTGATTCGCCCACATTCAGACTCACTCCGGCTCAGCTTAATTCGCACTCAAACTCGCTCGCACGCAGACTCCTTCATACTCAGACCCACCCGTGCTAACACTGTATCCAGAGTCCGTCGGAGTCAGGCTCGGTCTTACTTGAATCAAATCACTCCGACTCGCTCACAATCAGATCACCCATGCCCATATTCACTCGCACTGAGGCTCACACAAGTGGCTGCCGCGAGCTAGCCTCCGCTCCGCGGCATGCTGGCACCCGAAATGCCTGCAGGCGCCGTCAGGAGCACGCCAGAGAGCGGGCGCAGCAACGCCACGCGCGCTTGCCTGAGCTGCCGCGGGGAGCGCGACAAGGGGGAATTCCTCCTATCGCTTTTCCACTTGTGTACCCCTTGTCTTCCGATTGTGCTCCAGTTGGGAGCAACTTGTGATCTTTCAACGTTGGATTGCGTTCTCGAGCATATCCGCTGCGCGACAAGTTCAGGCTATTTACGGGCACCGTGACCCCAACGATGATTTACGGATGTGCGTCATGGTATACGGTCTTGGATCAACAAGTCCGTTCACCCCAGCGCCGTATGTTGCGTGTGATCATAAGATGGCCGCGAAAACGGTGCACCGACACTGCCAACAACGACACCGACAGTGGTATGCAGTCTTCGGCGGAGTGGGTACGACGTACTACTCGTATGGCAGAGCTTCCCTTCGCGAAGATGGGCTGCGAGAGCCGGGTTGGCATACGGAAAAACGGAAATAAGAATGGACAGAAGAGGTAACCAACGACAGCTTGGACAAGTGGGGCTACACAACTTATTCGTTGAACCCGAAACTCTGCCAAGGGGCCAAGAGAAGACCGCACGGGCCAAGAACACGGTGGACTGACATCCTCTTAAGGGGCTACGGACCCGCCGCCGTCCTCTCTAGGAGGAACTTCCCGCGCACGCGTGGAGCGGAGTCGGCGCTCTCTTCGCCTCGCCTCGTCTCTTCCTGGAACATGTCCAATTGAGGAGGAGGACGTCCCTGAAGTCGTGGCTGTCGTCGTCGTTGTCGTTGCCAGGTCTGTTGTCTGCGCGGGCTCGCTCCCACACCAAGGTACTCATAGACTGAGTTTCTCAGCGAAGCGTGACAGGAGGATGCTATGCACATGTGGGGATATCCGCGTCGAGTGTGTTTCTGGCCCGGGATGGAAAAGGGGTGCCTGCACTGTCCTGGGTGTGTCGCCGGTCGGGTGGTGTGTATTCAGAAGGAGCAGCGATCATGTTCCCAGCCAAAGCGCCGCAAGCAGTCGTCTCGCTCACTCCCGCCCGCTGTGCGCAACGAGCACCCGAGTCTCAGCAGAGGCAGGGGCCTCCATCGACAACCGTGAGGAATGAAGGGGCACGCCAGGAGGAGGAGGAGGAGGAGGTGGAGGAGGTGGAGGAGGCGAAGGAGGAGGAGGAGGAGCAGGAGCAGGAGGAGGAGGAGGAGGAGGAGGAGGAGGAGGAGGAGGAGGGGAGGAGGAGGAGGAGGAGGAGGAGCCAGGTGCGCGAAGCCCGCGACATGCGCCGCACGCGCCAGGTGTGCCGAGCGCGCCAGGTGCGCCACACGTGGCAGGACGTCGAGCCTCCCACCACGCCTGTCAAGGACTCCGTGCGAAGTGATGGCGGGTTTGCGAGCATCGTGTGCTGTCCGTGGGCGTGCGGCCGCAATCATTTGGCATCTGTTTTCGCGGGGATGGTGGGCCTCTGCGCGGCAGGCAGTCTGCTGCCTCCCGCCACCGTCCCTGGCAAGGAGAATGTTGTCGGAAGCTGCAAGATATACATTACCAGTGGTTGGCTGTTGCTCAATCCCCGGGACTTTTTGAGGGTCGGGGACGGAGGACTGGTGGGCCTGTGCTGGCCAAGGAATCTGCCGCTCCCCGCCCGCCGTGCCTGCCAGAAACCAGCGCGAAGCGATCGCGGGGCGTCCGCGCGTGCTCCAACGTGCGCCGTGTGTGTGTGTGTGTGCGTGTGCGTGTGCGTGTGCGTGTGCGTGTGCGTGTGCGTGTGCGTGTGTGTGTGTGTGTGTGCGTGTGCGTGTGCGTGTGCGTGTGCGTGTGTGTGTGTGTGTGTGTGTGTGTGTGTGTGTGCGTGTGCGTGTGCGTGTGTGTGTGTGTGTGTGTGTGCGTGTGTGTGTGTGTTTTTTTGGGCCAGGGATGATTGGGTGGTGCTGGCAGTGCGCGCAGCTGGCAATATGCTACAGTCGGGGCCCTGAAGAAGGAACCCCTCTTCGTTGGGGAGGGGCTCCGCGTTCCTTAAGTGTTTCGCAGCTTGCCTCAGGTGTTCCTTATGCTTTCGATCGGAAATCGAAGTTTAATTCATGGAACAAAGGGGCCTCGTTCCTTATTTTGGGCTCCTTAGGTCAAGCCCCCGACTGCAGCCCCCTCACGGTCCCTCGGGGGCTGTCCGCGCATGATCCAGATTTGGGTGCACGGAGCATCGTGTATGATTTTTGTACCAGGACTGGTGGGGCAGTGGTGGCGTTGCGCAGAGCACGCAACTTTCTGCCCCCCTCCCCTGCTTCGTCTTTGTCAAAAACCGATGCGCATGATCCACTTTTGTATAAACATTGCACGATAATTTATGTCTGCAAGGGATGGTCGGGGGGGGGGGCTCGCATGGTCCTGGGTTTGTCGCCAGTTGGGTGGGGGAGGGGGTGTCTACTAATAAGGAATAATGATAAACCCCTCCCCGAAGGGGTTGAGGGGGTCAGAAGAGGACACGCCCTAAACCACTCACGCCCTAAAGAGCTGGTTGGATTTGGCGGGTCGGCAGGCGAATCGCGGGTAGGTCGCGGGGCACGTCGTGGGTGGGTCGCGGGGCAGGTCACGGGGCACGTTGCGGGGGGGGGGCGTCGAAAGGGGGTCGCCGAGCGGGCTTGGCAACACAAATAAGAGCATGAATCCGCACTGCGGATCCGCGCTTCAGCCTCGCACCCCCAGGGGCAATGTAAGATCGTTCGGCCCTTCAGTCTGACATCGATCCTCTCTGGAGGGTTTCGAGGCGGAGGAGGCGGTGGAAGAGGGGTGAGGAGGAAGGAGGAGGGACGGGGTGGAAGGGAAGGGGATGGATGAGGAGGGAGGGAAAATGAGAAGGAGAGGGAGGGAGAGAGGTGGATGAGGGAGGGAGAGAGGATAAGAGGATGCATTGGGAAGTAGGACGCGGTGGCGGAGGGAGGGAGGGAGGGAGGGAGGGGATTGGAGAGGAGGAGGAGGAGGAGGAGGAGGAGGAGGAGGAGGAGGAGGAGAGGAGGAGGAGGAGGAGGAGGAGGAGGAGGACGAGGACGAGGACAACGAGGACAACGAGGACGAGGACGAGGAGGGGGAGGAGAAGGAGGAGGAGGAGGAGGAGGAGGAGGAGGAGGAGGAGGAGGAGGAGGGAGGGAGGAGGGAGGAGGAGGCGGCGGAAGAGAGGATGACGGAGTGAGGAAAGGAGCTAGGGAAGGAGGAGGAGGAGGAGGAGGAGCAGCAGTAGGAGGAGGGGCCGGAGGCCTCCTCCTCGCGGGCCCGCGGGGGCGCGGGGGCGCGCCGGCGGCTGCGAGGCGGCCGCGGCATCGGAAATCTTCGGGAGCCCCCCGCGCGAGGGCAGCTCCTCGTCCGGAGGCCCCCGGCGGCAGCAGCGACCGCCGCCGCCAGACGCTTTCGGGCGTTTTCGTCGGTTGCCAGAGGTCTTTCTGCTTCGGGGGCGGACAGAGCCCCCCATAGTGACGCGTCGATTAGTGAATTGTCCGTTTTCGGTTCTCGAGAGGGCTCCGTGGCCGTTATTTTCCAGGCTTGCGCCCGCCAGGTTTGGGCCTCAGGTCGTTTTTACTAAACCACGTTTTACTACAGGGGGGTCTGTCCATCCCCGAATGCTCTCTAGCAGCTGCGACTCGCCGAAGGCGTTCTGGGGGTGCCTGGATAATCCAGAACGGCCGCCGGAGACCCGAGGTATGGCCCGAAAGCCAGACCGTCGTCGTCGCTGTCGTCGTCGCCCTGTCGCTTTGAACCGAGGAGTAATAATAATAATATCAATAATAATAATAATAATATCAGAGCGTGAAGTACCTCCCCCGCTTTCGCTTCCAGGCAAAACCAAGTCATACCACGCGCCTCCTCGTCAAGCGGCCTGACCAGCGCAGGCCGTAGTTTGGCATCGTTTGGTATCTCTTGGAAGCGAGGGTGGTCAAAAGCGAGGTAGGTTTGTTTTCCCCTTATAATAATAGTAGTAATAATAATAATGAGCATGATAATAATCGTAACAATCATAAACGCATAAACACAATCATTCGGAACTCCACGCAGACTTTTCGGATCGGCGCTGGGCCCTCTGGCGGCGCCTCTGGCGCCATCCCTGGCGCTCCCAGGGAGGGGGGTTCAGCGCGGATCCAACAAAATCGGCGCGTACTTCTGAAAACTTATGCTGATACTATCTTTTGATCCCCTAACGAAAGAGAGAGCCTACAGAACCGTAAGAAATACCCAGATAGTCCAAGAAGACTCCAGTTGCTCGCAAGAGGACCCCGACAGGGCCCTGAGAGGCCCCCAGGACGCTCCAAGGTGGCCCCAGATGGCCCCAACCGCCCCCAGGGTAGCCTCAAAGATCACGCAGACCCCCCATGCATCAACTTTTCTTCTCTGGCTTCTCACCGTCCTTCGTCGTCATCGTCGTCTTCATTCTTCTCTTCCTCCTCTTGCGCTTCGTTTTTCCTCGGACTCGTCCTCCATCTCTTCCTCCGCGTGTTCGTGCTTGTCGTCCTACTTGTTGTCATCCTGCTTCCATTCGCTGCCCTCCCCGTCATCCACGCTGTCATCTTCGTCATCCGCCGCCTTGTCGTCGCCATTATCCTTGTGAGCCCAATGGTCATGATGTTCCAACCTACTCTGGCCTTGACTACCACAAAGAATTTAAGGCGCCACAGAAGTACCGAAACTCAAGGGTTTTCACGTGTCGGGCCCTTGTCGGGCCCTGGGAGACACTCGCCCGACACTGTTTTGACACTGTTTCGACACTGCTTCGACACTTTTCCGGGTGCTCGAAACTATTTCTGGGATGTGGTCCGCAAGTACGATATGAGCAACATAACCCAAGGGACGTCATCGGTGCTTCCCGTCCATGTCCGGTCAGGATGTCAGGATCTTGTCGGAAAATACAGTCGGCCCGGAGTAGTAGGTCGACCCTGCCATCTCAAGGGTACCTTTGTGTCCTGTGTCCCGCGACCCGTGCCTCCTGCATTCCTACGGCAATGGGACCCTCGGAAGGGTCATGTTCACCACCCACAAAACCACCCCAACCCAACCCGAAGGCCTCAATTTGCCCTCCATTTCCAGTTGGGGGTGTCGGGGAACAGTGAAATTATCCCAGTGCGACCCTACCTAGGAGTTGGAGCCCCTAGGAAAGCAGCATTAGTAGTAACAGTAAAGCTGAGCTAAAGCTAAGCTCAAGCTAAGCTCAAGCTAAGCTCAAGCTAATCTCAAGCTAGGCTAAAGCTAAGCTAAAGCTAAGCTAAAGCTCAAGCTAAGCTAAAGCTAAGCTAAAGCTAAGCTAAAGCTAAGCTAAAGCTAAGCTAGAGCTGAAGCTGAGGCTAAAGCTGAGCTAAGCTACAGCTAATATGCAGTTAAGCTGAAGCTAAGCTAAAGCTAGGCTAAAGCTAGGCTAAAGCTAAGCTAAAGCTAAGCTAAAGCTAAGCTAAAGCTAAAACTAAACCTAAGCCAAAGCTAAGCTACAGCTAAAATAAAGCTAAGGTAAAGCTAAGGTACAAGCTAAGCTAAAGCTAAGCTAAAGCTGAGCTAAAGCTAAAGCTAAGCTGAATCTAAGCTACAGCTAATATAAACCTAAGCTAAAGCTAAGCTAAAGCTAAGCTAAAGCTGAGCTAACACTGAGCTAAAGTTAAGCTAAAGCTAAGCTAACGCTAAAGCTAAAGCTAAAGCTGAGCTAGGCTACAGCTCAGCTACAGCTACGCTGAAGCTAAGCTAAAGCTAGGCTAAAGCTAGGCTAAAGCTAAGCTAAAGCTAAACCTAAGCCAAAGCTAAGCTAAAGCTAAGCTAAAGCCAAGCTAACTATAAACTAAAGCTAAGGTAAAGCTAAGGTACAAGCTAAGCTAAAGCTAAGTTAAAGCTGAGCTAAAGCTAAAGCTAAGCTGAATATAAGCTAACGCTAAGCTAAAACTAAGCTAACGCTAAGCTAAAGCTAAGCTAAAGCTAAGCTAAAGCTAAGCTAAAGCTAAGTTAAAGCTCAAGCTAAAGCTCAAGCTAAAGCTCCCAGGGGACTGGGGGAACCGCGGGGCGGGGACTGGGGGAACCGCCCGGGGCGCTTTCCACTGCCCGGCCCCTTTAAGCTAGAGAGTAAGAACCCTTCTAGGCAAAGCCTAGGTAGGGAAAAACACAGATGCAGCCCGTACCCCCCCCAACCCGAAGTTCGAGTCTTCGGGTTGGGTTGGGGTTGTCTGGTAGGTAGTCACATGTGTCCCCTCGCGTGTCCTGTCCAATGAAGGCCGACTGCACACCGCCGCCCCTGCACCGTGCTCCCCTCTTCCCGGCCTCCCTTGGGGGCCCTCGTCGCCGCGGCCGGAGTCGCTTCGGCATCTTCCAGGAGGGAAAACAACACACGCAGACACAATAAATCGTCGATCCCCCAGAGAATAGGGGGAAATATCAAGCAGTGGCGAAGGGTCCCGGCTCGCCTATAGCCCCACCGAACAATGGTCTAAGAACCTTGTTGTGCTTCCCACGAAATGTTCTCAGAACATATCTGGATGGGACTGTCTTGTCTTAACACATCGGGTTATGTTCTGAGCACATTGCTTGTGTGCTCAGAACATTTTTGGGTTCTAAGAGCAGTTCGTGGTAGGACTGTAGGAATGCCGGGACGGCCGGCCCCTGCTCAAAAATACGGGAAGTGGGGGAGGGGAGACTGCACGCGTTTCTCTCCCTGCCCTTCGCCGGCTCGGACCCTTCAGGCGTCCGGCCCCGCCGGCCGGCGAAGGGGCACGGTCCGCCTGCGCGGGGAGGACGAGCGACGTTCCGGGGCGGCCCTTTGCATCCGTCCCCTTAGCTGCTAGAAGTGCCCCTGGGCCAAGGTGCCCCCAGGATTCTCGGGAGGAAGTGAGGAGGAGGAGGAGGAGGAGGAGGAGGAGGAGGAGGAAGAGGCGGAGGAGGGGGAGGAGGACGAGGAAGAGGAGGAGGAGGAGAGCCCAAACGGCCTCCAACGCACCACTCACGAGGCCCAGAGGGCCCCAGGGGCTCCAAAATGGAGCGAAAAGCTGGGGGCGCCTTGCTTGGGCCAGGGGTACTGCTAGCAACACCCGACCCTTCGGCCCACCGTTTCCCTTGGTATCGCGCGGACGTGTGCACTATTTCTCGGCGGGGATGGTTCAGGAGCATTCTGGATCATCCTGCGAAAAACCAGCGCACGAAACCGAAAAAAGCACAGGGAGTGGACGTCCGAGCGATGGCCAGTCCTTCCCCTTCGGCCCGCCCTTTCCCGCTTTCGCTGGCCGCGCCCCGCTCGCAGAGTTCTGGCGTGGCCTTCCGAGGCCCCTGCGTTGTTCTATCTTGCGCCCTCTTCTACGGGTTGACCGCAGCAGGCGAATGTCCGGAGGGATACAACAACACACACAGACACTATTGATCTTCGATCCCCCAGAATAAAGGGGAAGACATGGGAGGGGGGGGAAGACTATAACCCAGAACATATTGGAACATATGGGGAATCCTGATGCAGTCGGCTTTGATCAGTAGGTCGACCCTGCCAAATCAAGGGTGCCCTTGTGCCCTGTGCCTCGCGACCCGTGCCTCCTGCGTTCCCATGGCGCCGTGGCCCTCGGAAGGGTCTCTTGTCCCGTCGCGTGCCCTGTCCGATCAGGTCCAGCTGTGTTTGTGTCTACTTGCTTGTGTGCCAGGAGGAGGAGGAGGAGAGGAGCAGGAGGAGGAGGAGGAGGAGGAGGAAGAGGAGGAGGAGGAGGAGAGGAGGAGGAGGAGGAGGAGAAGGAGGAGGGGGAGGGAGAGGCCCCGCGGGCCCGCCGCCAGCCCCCCCCCCCCCCCCTGCGGGCAGGGCGCCTCTTCCTGGGCGCGCAGACGGCCACCGTGGAGTGGCGGATAGAGGACGGGGGCGGAGGGGGCCGAGGCGCCGAGGGGCTCGGGAGCCTCGATCTGGACGCCCGACTGCTGCTTCCCACTGCAGGGAATGCAACAAATCCTGCAGACGTTCCGAATCGTTGCTGAGAGCCTGGACGTGCATGCAGGTTGTCCGTCGTAATCATGTTCCCCTTCTGTTGCAAAGGATGTCTTTCCACCTCCCGGGGGAGAAGCTCGAACGTGGGCCCTTGCTTCGGGACGCCCGACATGGGTACGGAAAGAATGGGTACAATGCCCAACTGCAGTCCCTGTTCATTTTGAGCAGGACGTGTTGTCCACGCCGCCGCGGCCTGTGTCCATTCGAGACAGAAGGCCGCCTGCCCAACAGCGGCCGCTGTTGGTTTGGGACAACATTTGTTGTCAGGCATTGTGAGACGGGGGTCAATGCAAACGGGGGTCAGCCAGGGCACCGGATCCTGCAGGATCCTGCGAAGACCCCCTCTGGCTGACCCGGGTTAGCGAGCCGCTCGTGGCCGCGAGGCGGCCGCTCGTATTGGCTGACCCGGGTGTGCGAAGACCTGCGTTGCAGTTTTTTTTGTCCTGCATTGCAGTTATTGGTTTCCTGATGACCCTGGTCTGGATTGACCCAGGTCAGAAGATCCCCGAGGGGCCTCCGGGGTGACGTCGGGCCCGTCCCTCTGCAGGAGGAGTGCTCCAACATGGCAACAACAACAGCCTGGGGGCGATGCTTGCATCAAGTATGTGTGGATCTTCGTTTGAATCTGCTTTGAGTGTGTGTGTGTGTGTATGTGCGTGTGCGTGTGCGTGTGTGTATATGTATAGAATTGTTCGTCCAAGATCCGCCTGTAGGAGGATACGCCCGACCTAAGTCGAGGGGCCTGAGGGGTCGTGGGTCGGGGGGGGGGTCCCAGACGCGCTCGCGTCGGAAAAACAAAGAACATCCGGGCGGGGGGGGGGCGGTCAGGCGATCGCAAACCTGGATCAAGGGGGTGTGGATCTGCGACGGGCCCCGTGTCCTGGAGAACCCGCGGACTTCAGCCGCCGGGCGAGACGGCACCGCCCGCATTTTGGGGAGAGCACCTCCCCCGATCCATGGTTGCGCGCCGCCGAGGGGGGGTTGGCCATTTTCGGCCCCTGGAGGCCCTCGCCAGGTCTCGGGGCCGGCGAAAAGGGACTCGGGACGAGGAGCCGGCCCTGGGGAACCGCGTGCTGAAACATCGGGACATCGCATGTCTGGGATCGAGGATGGAGGGTCGATGAGGATCGAGGATGGAGGATCAAAGGTGGATGAGTGATCCGGCACGGAGGAGGGATCTCGAGGAGGCATCCAGGATAAGAGGGGGATCGAGGATGGCGGAGGGGGGATCGAGGAGGATCGAGGATGGAGGATCGAAGGTGGATGAGACTGGATGGGTGATCGAGCACGGATGAGGGATCTCGAGGATGGGTCGAGGACAAAAGGGGGGTCGAGGTTGGCGGAGGAAGGATCGTGGAGTGATCGAGGATAGAGGAGGATGGATGATGGAGGATGATGCAGGAAGAGGGAGGAGGGATCGAGGAATGATGAGGAGTTGAGGCTGGAGGAGGCATGATGAGGATCCTCGAAGAGCGGACGACACAAGTAGCAACTTTCTGACGTCCGCGCGGATCTCTTGGGTCGGCACTGGACATCCTTCCTGGCGCTCGGAGCGCGCCATGGGCTAGCGACGCCAAACAAATGTTGTAAAGGCCTTACAGCCGGTGCCGCCGACCCTGAAGGCGGGACCTCCCCCGACCCCCGCTGGCGCCCCCCCTGGGACCCGCCGGGACCTGGCGGAGCGGCATTCTGACTTGGAACCACCCCTACCCACCACAGGCGGGAACACCCCAGGGACCCCCGCTGACGACCCCTCTGGAGGGGGTTTGTTATCCGTTCACAGGGCGGACACTCCCAGGACCCGCCAGGAACCCAGGTGGTGGCAGTAATCTGACCCCCCCCCTTTACCCCCCCCCGTCAGGGAGGGGAAAGGGGAGTGAATCGATTTAACGACGACGCTTCTTTTCTGACCCCCTTACTGGCGCTCGGAGCGCGCCATGGGCCAGCGACTCCAACATATCATGTTTCTATTATGTTTGCTCGTCCTAGATCGAGATTCGCGGATGGAGGAAGGATGGAGGAGAATCGATGATGGTGGAGGAAGGAGTGGGTGGGGGGGATTAAGGGTGGGGGATGGAAGAAGGATCAACGATGGGGAAGGGTTCTGAGATCGACAAGGAAAGAGGGGGGCCGGAGGAGGATGTAGAGGAGGTGGAGAGAGGATGGATGAGAGGGGGATAGGATGAGGAGAAGGAGAGGATGGTGAGGAGGATGAACAGGAGGAGGGAATCAGGTGGAGGGAGGAATGAAGGAAGAAAAGAGGAGGAGGGGGAGGAGGAGGAGGAGGAGGAGGATGAGTAGAAGGAAGAGGAGGCGGAGGAGGAGGAGGAGCAGGAGCAGGAGCAGGAGCATGAGCAGGAGCAGGAGCAGGAGCAGGAGGGAGGAGGGAGGAGGGAGGAGGGGTAGGGGAGGAGAGAGGAGGGAGGAGGGAGGAGCGAGGAGGCAGAGGAGCAGGAGGCGGAGGAGGTTTAGGAGCAGGAGGAGGAGTTCGAGGAGGAGGAGGAGGAGAAGGAGGAGGAGGAATAATAGCAATATGATGAGGATACCACTACTACGAAGCAGAATGATAATACGAATACGAAACAGTAGACGTGTAATCATAAGGATAAAAACACGGCTCATACAAACTACAGCGAACATTAAGCAACGTCATAAGATTGTGATTATGATTCATACGAAGACTGCGAACACGAAAACTAACGTTACTACGAATACGCATGCACTAATGATAGTAATCGATTTGATACCACTAATTCCCATAATACTACATATCCCACGCATATCAGTACGGCCACTGAGGCTAACAGCACTAATGATAATACTAAACAAAGGAAGACGAATCCGAATACTAATAATTACAATAATAAATGCACTCTAAAGAAGGAAAGCGCGCCAGTGGATAGCCCTGCATACACAAAAGGGAGGGGTGCTCGCAGACCCCCCCTCCCCCCTTTCAAAGGGGTGACAGTTTCGAAGCCTCCCCCTCCCCTCCCTCCCTTAAAGGGGGGGGGGGGAAGGTCCGACCCCCCCTCCCCCCTTCCCCCCTTGGCGCTGGAAAGGGGGGGTGGTCGACCCCCCCCCCTTTTCTTTTTTTTTCGCCGAACAGGAGGCTGGGGAGGGGGCTTCTCGGGTAGTCAGGAGAGAGTAGAGTGCATTGAGAAGCGATTGGTGAGTAGGGGGAATTTGATTGTGAGTAGTGCGCAGTGAGTGGTGAGTAGTGAGTCGTGGGTAATGGGTAGTGGTAGTAGTGAGCAGTGCGTAGGTATTTGTGAGTAGTGGGCAGTGCGTAGTGGAAAGGAAGTAGCGAGTAAGGAATTGTGAGTAGGCAGGGAGTAGGGATGAGGGAGTTGTCAGTACCGAATAGCGAGGAGTGAGTAGTGAGTAGTGAGTAGTGCGCAGTGAGTAGAGGGTAATGAGTAGCGAGTGGTGAGCAGCGAGTAGCGAGTAGGGAGTAGCGAGTAGGGAGTTGCGAGTAGTGAGTAGTGAGTAGCGAGTAGGGCGTTGTGAGTAGTGAATCGTGAGGAGGGAGTAGTCAGGAGCCAGTAGTGAGTAGTGAGTAGGGGATATTGCGTACCGAATAGGGAGTAGCGAGTAGTGAGTAGCGTGTAGGGAGTAGGGAGTAGTGCGTAGTGAGTGAGAAGCGAGAAGTGGGTATTGAGTAGTGGGTAGTGAGGAGGGAGTAGCGAGTATAAATTAGTGAGTAGTGAGATGTGAGTAGTGAATAGTGAGTAGTGGGTAGCAGCTCGCGACTAGTGAGTAGGGAGGAGGGAGTAGTGAGTAGTGAGTTGCGAGTAGTGCGTAGTGGGTAGTGAATATTTCATATTGGGTAGCGAGTAGCGGATAGTGAGTAGTGAGTTGTGGGCAGTGCGTAGTGAGCATTGAACTGTGCTTTCTCAGTAGTAAGTCATGGATAGCGGTTAGTGGGTAGTGAGTTGTGTTTAGTCAGTAATGAGTAGTGGGCAGTGAGTAGTTTATAGTGAGTAGTGAGTATTGAGTAGTGGGGGCGTAGTGAATAGTGAGTAGTGCGTAGTGAACAGTGCGTATTGGGTAGCGAGCGAGTAGTGAGTAGCGAGTACTGTGTAGGGTGTAGGAAGTAGCGTGTAACGAGTAGTGGCTAGTGAGTAGTGAGTTGTGGTCAGTGAGCAGTGCGTAGTGAAGTGTGAGTAGTGAGTAGCGGATAGTGGTTAGTGGGTAGTGAGTCGTTGTCTGTGATTAGTGAGTAGTGGGTAGTGAGTTGTGCTTAGTGGGTAGTGAATATTGGGGAGCGGGTAGAGAGTAGTGAGTAGTTTGTAGTGGGTAGTGACTAGTGAGTAGGTATTAGTGAGTTGTGGGTAGTGGGAGGTGAGTGGTGGGTAGTGAGTAGTGAGTCGTGAATAGTGAGTAGTGCGTAATGAGGTTTGAGTTACTCTTTGGGGCTAGGGTTTGGGTTCCGGAGTTCGGGCTACGGGTTAGGATAAGAGTGAGGATTAAAGTTAGGGATGGAAGGGGTCGGGTTCCGGAGACCGGGAGCGCCGTGGCGAAAGGGGGGGAGGTGGGGGGGGTCGAACTTGTCGGCCAAATTGGGGGAATGGGGATGGGGTCGGACCCCCCCCCGCCCTTTTGAAAGGGAGGGAGGGGGTGGGTCCCCGACGACAGACAGGGGAAGGGGGGGAGGGGGGGGGGTCCCCCGACGACGGATCGGGAAAGGGGGCAGGGGGGGTTCCCCGACGACGGATCGGGGAAAGGGGAAGGGGGGTTCCCCGACGACGGATCGGGGAAAAGGGGGGGGGCCCCCCTTGGGGTCATCCAGCGGCTCGCCCTCATAAAGAGTAACACTAATACGAGTGCTAAGAAGTTGGGCAAGAAGAGGCGGATGATGAGGATGAGGATGAGGATGAGGATGAGAAAGGATGGGGATGATGCGGATGATGATGATGATGAGGAGGAGGAGGAAGAGGAGGAGGATACTTTTTTGACCTGACAAGGACCAGCCGCACGCGTATTGGCAGAGGTTTGAAAAAAAATGCCAACGACGGATACGCTATTCGACCCACAGCCTCGCTTCGCGAGCGGGATCGTCGTCGTCCGAGTCGCTGGCATAGGGGAAACCGACAAGTTTTTCCCACAAGGCCAAATCAGCCTGGGAAACAAGAGGAGGAGAGTGCTCCCGTCCCGCCCACCCCGCCCCCACTCCCGAACCACTCCCCGCCCCAGAGGTATCAGGGAGAGGTGGAAGCGGCGGCACATGAGCCGTCTCGCAGAACCTCCGCCTGCGCAGCAAAACTGGAGGGCCTAAAAGAGGCCAGACTTGGGGCGGCAGCCTTTGAGCAAATTCTTCAGCCGATAGTACCTGGAATCTTTGACCAGAGCGCCCGCACGGCGCCTAAACGGCTTGCATTCCTCGGAAAGGCCTGGGTTGCGCTGCGCGGCATACGCACCACATATCGAGCATAATAGCACAGGCCCAGCACGGTGCACAGCATGCTGAGCAGGACTCTCCAAGCACTTCATATGTCGAAGCACAGATCTGGACTTCGCCGACCTGAGGCAGACCATGCAGCGAAACCTCCTGTCCATAAGCGCGACTGCGGGATCAAACCGACAGTGCGGCCTAGGAGGACCCACCAAACCGCCTTCGATGGTGCCGATCGCCCGACCAAGCACAACAGCCTGGGCATCTGGGGCCGTGACCGAACCGATCCTGGCTGGGACGCGGGTGCAAAACGGGGCAACCATTTTCACCGCCTGGATGGATTAATTGTGTGCCGCGCGCACGTACGCCTTCGATATCCGAATGCAGCGCGGCTCCCACCTTGGCAAACTCGTCAGCCTTGCCGTCCCCGAAACGCTGCCAGGACCAGTGTAAGCCCAATAACCATAAATGGTGTTGAAATATCAATTGTTCCAAGCTCCCTGTTCACAGGCAACTACAAGGGTTCATTTCCACTGGGGGAACTTCCTCGTTGGAAGGTAACTGTTCGAAGACCCTGAAGCGTGCCAAAACATTCTTCTTGGGGTTCCAACGCAACGGATCAACCTGACTGTTGCGTCTCGACGATCCTGAATCGTGCCAGGACGCCATTCTTGGGACTTCAGCACCGCGAATCAACATGTACGTAGCTGCTGCACTCTCGTTACCCTGAGTTTGTCCAGAACACAATTCCTGGTACGTTGATCATGGGAACCCGTGGAACTCTTGGAAAGTTTAAACAAGGAATGTGCGCGGCGCTGAGGCGAGAGCGACATTCTGAAAAGGAACCGCCCTCAATCGGATAAGCTTTTGCAGATTGTATTGCGAATGTGCGCGACACTGAGACGAGAGTGGTATGTTCTCAAACCCACCCGCCGTCAATCCGCGACACTCCTGCCATTGTTTAACACGAATGTGCGTTGCGTTAACGCGAGGGCCACATTTAGAAAAACACCCGCTTTCAGCGGTGAGATTGCTTCCAATGTTTAATAGTCAAAATCATGAGTGGTGAGGAATGCTCTGGCGAAGCGCCCGGCCCGCTCTAAAAATTGGCCTCGGGGCTCGACAGAGAAAAGTTATTTAGAAGGAAGAAGGAATGGGGGAGGCAGAGGAGGAGGAGGAGGAGACGGAGGCGGAGGAGGAGGTGGAGGCGGAGGCGGAGGCGAAGGCGAAGAAGGAGGAGGAGGAGGAGGAGGAGGACCAGTGCAAACCCAAGGGACATCAACGATGTTGGAATAAATCCTCCCTCCGAGCCCCCCCTTCGTAGGCCCCTTCAGCGGTTTATTTTTACTGAGGGAAGGAACTGCCTCGTTAAGAAACAGCTGTTTGAAGACCCTGAAGCATGCCAAAACATTGTTTTCGGGATTCCAACGCCACGGATCAACCTGACCGGTGCGTCTCGGCGATCCTAAAGGCCATAACGCTTTTCCTGGGACTTGAACACCGCAAATCAACATACCTTGTGCACCATCATAAGACTGAATCCTTCCAGAACAATTTCTGCCACATTGGTCAGTGGAACCCGCAAACATTTCGAATGCGCGCGGCGCTAAGGCGAGAGCCACATGTTGAAACCACTCGCCCTCAATCCGCGAAGCTCTTGCAAATGTTTAAAATGAATGTGCACGGCGCTAAGGCGAGAGC
>CAUYUJ010017411.1:189269-236947 GCA_963575745.1 Prorocentrum cordatum | reverse complement strand
CTCTCTCTCTCTCTCTCTCTCTCTCTCTCTCTCTCTCTCTCTATATATATATATAGATATATGTATAGTTATCAGTATTGTTTTGGTTTCTCTCTCTATATATATATATGTATCGTCATAATGTTTCCTCTTTCTCTCGATGGCGGCGCACGTCATATCTCGTTCTAACCGCGGGCAACGCGCGCGACGCAATGTGACTTCAACAGGAACGCACCGCCGCGAGCGCGCGGTGCGATCGCCGTGCAATCGCTACGCCTAGAACGCATGGCGCAACGCGTTCCTGCGACACTGCCACATTGCCAAATGCGCAGATGCATATGCAAGCCTTAACAAGAGCCGCGAAATTAAGACTCAAGCCCGAGTATAGGCCTCATGTCCGATGTTAAACAATGACTTCTCATTTTAAGACGCGGCGCGCGCACGTTGGATCGGCCGCCTATTTTAGCCAGGGCCCCAGGGCACCGACGCTACCCCGCAGAACCTGGCCCCCGGACCCTCGGGCGAAGTAACTCGCCGCATTCGCCAAAACCTGATCATTCTCGGCGCGGCTCAACTCGGAGTGGACCCAGCCTCAATCGATCGAGATCAGATCCAGATCGACCGATCACTCCCTCTCGACGTCCCACCAGGAGGCGCGGGGCATGAAACTGAAGCTCCCGCTCGCTACTCGGCTGGCAACGCCAGCCGATCGCCGAGCGAGATCGCGGCCCACCTTCGCCCCCCCCCCCCCCGCTCCTCCGAAGGCCCCCACGCCCCCACTGGCTTCAGCGCCCCCCGGTGCCCCGCCCCTCCTTTCGAGCGCCTGCAGAGCCGAGCGCGTCCGAAGGGCTCAGTCGCGCTTCGCGGGCATCTTCGCGGACTCAGCCATCTGCTCGACCATCTTATTGCCCCCCTGCAGGGCTCGGGCGATCGCGGAATTCCCCGCGGCCCCCGAAGCCTCCTCGACCGTCTCGATCCTCACCTTCTGGGGCTTCTCGCTCTTCTCCCTGCTGTGACCCAGCTGGGACTTGGCCGTCAGCGGCGCGGCCCGCGCCCTCGCGCCGCTCCGATGGGCCGGATCGAGACGACGCCGCCTGACCCGATCCATCAGCTCGGTCTGCTCCTGGCGAGACCGCCTCTCGATCAACAGCCTCGCCCGGCACTTCCCGCAGCGCTCGCGCTTCGCGAACTGGTTGGCCACCTTGCGCCTCGCCCTGGAAGGATGGTCGCACTCCGGGGCCCCCAGAGCCACCGGCTCGCCGACGAGCTGGTCGACGGCCACCATGGCCATCTCAACCGCAGCGGCGCAGAGCATCCAACTCACCACGCAAGGTCAAGCGCGCCAGGCCGCCTGATCTTGCCCGCGTCGTACTCCTTCTGATGTATCTCTGGGTCCGCGTCGCAGTCCGTCGCCGCGCCGACCGCCCCCCAGTCTGGCGGGCCCGCGTGGGCCATCTTCTTCCCGGCTCGCTGGCGCGCCTGGAGCGCTCGAGCCTTCCTCGCCAGAGTCGCCGGAGACCCTCTGAGCTGATGGGCCCCGGTCGTCCTGATCGGCACCGCGCGCGGAAGGCCCCCCGCCCGCTTGGCCGAGGCAGCCGCTGAGCCCGACGAGGCCATTGGACAGGAGCTATGCTGCAACGCGCAGCGGCCCGCGGGCCCGAGTAGCCACTGCGCCGGCAGCGCCGTCGCTGGTCTCGAATCGGCGGACACGGGCGAGCGGGGCACCTTTGCCCTGTCCGGGCCTTTTCCGGACGTAGAGCAACGCTCCTGACGTGCATCCTGGGCCACCTCTCTGCTGTCTCCGCCAGCTGCCTCCTCTGTCCCGAAGGGCCCCCCTTAGCAGTCTGGCCTGGCCCCGGCTCCTGCACGTGACCCTTCTTGCTTAACTCCTGGGCCGCTCCGTCAGCATCCCCCCCCGCTTGCCCCTCCTGCCCTGAAGGGCCCCCCTGGCGGCTCGAGCTGGACTCCGAGTTCCGGGCGTCTCCCCCTGGGACCTTGTCCGCGTCTACCCCCGAGAACCCAAGGCCCTGGAAGCTGCCGCAATCGGCCGAGACTTTTACCACCCCCACGCAGCCCGCGAATCTCACGACTTGGGGCACTGGGAGGCCTCCGAGGATAAGTGAGAGGCGGTGCAGGCACAAAAGTCCTTGGCCTCGAATCCGGCGCCAGTCCTCGGCCGCCGCTGGGGCCACCTCGAAACGCCGCGGGGCAGGGCGCCGAGCGGGCTCGCGCCGCGGCGCCCCGAGCTCTCACGGCGCACGAGCAGGGTCGCGCCGGCCAGCGCGATCAGGCCCTGCTCCGGGTCGATCCCGGCATTCACCTTCGCGAGCCACATGACGGGCAGCAGCGGCGGAAGCTTTGCGGAGGCGACCCTGCACGATATCAGAACACGCATCCCAGGAATCGCGGCGATCGGGATGAGGGCCTCCCCGGCGATGTCCACGCTGCCCCCGCGACGCGAGCCCGCCGGGCCTGATTGTTCCTACGGACCGGCTTCCACCCATTCCGACCGCAGGCGTTCGCCAGCTGCTCGAACCTCTTGTCGCCCACCAGCGCTTGTCCAGCAGCGGCGTCGCTCATGCCCGACGGCCCCTGGAGCTCCTTCTCGTTGACCAGCCAGCCTGCTTCGTGATCCCGAGACGTTCTCGCGTATATTGTGAGACTAGAACCATCGCGCTTAGCGCGCGCTCAAATTCTAGCTAGGCTTGATAGGCTAACTCATGAAATATCATGTTGGTCGCTTTCTGCGTCCAGGGACTCCCTTGGAGGCCCTGCTCAAGCCTCGTAATCATATATAGAAGGGGAAGTGCGGAAACGCAGAAATCATTAATTTCCTTTAGGTATTCAACGGTTTGGAGCCCTCAATGGCTTCCTGGGTTCTTTTTTGGGGGGCGAGGGGGGTCTGAATTGTGGTATGTTGTGCAAGAGTAGACCGGGGGCCAAACTTGGGAAAAAAAGAAATTGTTGGATTTCCATGTTTTTCCAGTTCCTCGGCGCTGTTCAGCGCTGTCTTTTGTTTGTGCCTCGCGGGTTTTGTTAGCCGGGCCCCTCAGGGGTGTGGGATCTTCCGGACCCCCTGGAGCTTCTGGAGACCTCCTGGGGGCCTGGAGAGCCGCCGGGAGGGTGTCTCGGGCTGCGCGGGAGCGTGTTGGGCCGTTCTTTACGTTTTGGGGGCTCCTTGAGGTCGTCATGGGCTGTCCTTCGGCGTCTTGGGGTCTTCCCCCTGGGAAGCCAGGAGGCGCGATACCAGCCAGATGTCAGGGGATGTGCGGGACCCTCGAGTAGGAGTCCCACTTTGAAAAAAAAATCGAATTCTGGGAATGTTGATTTAAAACAAACATCCTCGATCTTCGAGGGTTGGAAGTGGGAAAACGTGAGAAGGCGAAAAACGTTAGAAAAACCAGTGGAAATCAACGAGTTCACCCTCTTTGGACTCTCTCGGGACGGCTCTCGCAGCTCTCTTGGGCTGTTCTTGGAGCCTCGTCGGGGTCTCGCTGGGGCCTCTTAGGGATCGGGGGTGTGTTGGGAGCCTCTGGGGGGTCCTGGAGGCCTCTCGGAGGTCTCTGGAAGCCTCCTGCTCCCGCTCTTGGGCCCATTTTGGGCCTGTTCTGGGGTGGTCTGGGGATGTCCTGGGCGCCTCTTCGGCAATCTTGGAGCCTTCTTGGCCCGTCTTGGGGCCGTCCTGAGGATCTCTTGGGTGGTCTTGGGAGCCTCTTCGGCGCTCTTGGACCATTGGAAGCTCGAAAACGCGAGAAGCCAAAAACATTGAAAAAACAATGAACATCTACGATTTGGGCCTCTTCAGGCCGTCCCGTGACACCTATCAGACCTCATTGGGGTCTCTTGGAGGGCACCTGTGAGCCAAGAGAGCCGTCGGAAGGCTGACTTGGGCTGCTCGGGAGCGTATTGGACCATTCTTCGAATTCTGAGGGCTTCTGGGAGGCGTCTTGGGCCCTCCTGGGACGCTGTGGAGGCTCCCCGGAAAAGCCGGGGGAGCGGTACCGGGAGCGTCCCCGATGTGTGGCGGGGAGGGACCCGGGGCCAGGGGGGCGGCATATATTTGCATTATACAGAACCACGCGCGCGCTTCGCGCGCGCTGGGGTTCTAGCGCATGCCATGGCGTTGTGAGCTGCGCGTGCTTTTCGGACAGGCTCATTCCATGCCTTGCCCTACCTCGTCCTCCAATATTCCTTATACGTCCTTCCTCGTTAACACTCCAGACTCTCTCGGTTGTCCTCGCTTTTCGTTTCTCGTATTGCTTGGGATTATGCGGGGGGGTCGAGCTGTTCAGGGCCGGCGTGGGAAGATATTCAATATGAAGTGGGCTGGGTTGAAATGTATGGGTCTCTTGTGGATCTTCCTGTTGGGGCTGCCTTGAAGGCCTTGGGGCCCGCTTGAGTTCCTCTTGGGCTCTTCTTCGAAGTTGTGGGGCCGTCTCGAGCCTCGGCGCCATGTGAAGCTCTCCCGAAGCCATCCGAAGGAGACGAGCGTGAGATTTACTGAACATGGAAAAACCTGAATAGCTTTTGCGTTTGTGGCTCTCTGGGGTCATTTGGGAGGGCCTTTGGGAGTTCCACTGGGGCATCTTGTGGCCCCTGGAGGCCGCCTTGAAACATCTTGGAGCGTCTTGGACCACTAAGGGGCCATCTTGGCGGCCGGCGGGCGTCGCTTGCTGTGAGTAGAAAGTGCCTGGGATGCAGCGGCCAGCGCTGTACATGAGCTGCTACCTTGGGCTGCAGTTCGCTGGATTCTGCTGCGTGAAAGGCGCTGCTACCCTGGGCTGCAACGCAATGCAATTGAATACCCCGGCATTACCTATCCCACACGGCACTTGAACGAGAGACTGACATGCTTGGTTTGCGCATGAATTTCTGTCCTGAGTCCTGAATGGACGACAATCGAACCCAAATCCGAAAATCCCAGATTCCTTGGGGCCTTCGAAGGCTCCGCGAAACCGTTAAGAAGCCGGGAGGCGCGGTACCCGCCAGATGTCAGGGGATGTGTAGGACCCCCGAGTAGGAGTCCCACTTTGATGAAAAAAGGGAATTCTGGGAATTCCCTTTTTCCCAAAATCCTCCATCTTTGCGGATTGGAAGCGGGAAAACGTGGGAAGGCGAAAAACATTTGAAAAAAGCACGGGGAATTAACGATGTTGCCCTCTTTGGGCTCTCTCGGGACGGCTCTCGCAGCTCTCTCGGGCTGCGTCGGGGTCTCGTTGGGGCCTCTCAGGGATCGGGGGTGTGTTGGGAGCCTCTGGGGGGTCCTGGAGGCCTCTCGGAGGTCTCTGGAAGTCTCCTGCTCCCGCTCTTGGGCCCATCTTGGGCCTGTTCTGGGGTGGTCTGGGGCTATGCTGGGCGCCTCTTCGGCAGTCTTGAAGCCTTCTTGGCCCGTCTCGGGGCCGTCCTGAGGGTCTCTTGGGTGGTCTTGTGGCGGTCTTGGGAGGCTCTTCGGCCCTCTTGGACACTGGAAGCTCGAAAACGCGAGAAGCCCAAAACATGGAAAAAACCCATGAGCATCTACGATTTGGGCCTCTTCGGGCCGTCCCGTGACACCTATCAGACCTCTCTTGGGGTCTCTTGGAGGCCACCTGGGAGCCTCGAGAGCCGTCGGAAGGCTGACTTGGGCTGCTTGGGAGCGTCTTGAGCCATCCTTTCGCACTGGGGGCTCCTGGGGGGCGTCTTGGGCCTTCCTGGAGCGCCGTGGAGGTTCCCCGGAAAAGGCTGGGGGAGCGGTACCAGGAGCGTCCCCGAGATGTGGCGGGGAGGGGTGGGACCGGGGGGCGGTATATATATATATATATATATATATATATATATATATATATAATATATTATATATATACATACATACATATACATACATACTACAACATACATACATACATACATACATTACATACATACATACATACATGCATGCACATGCATGCATGCATGCATGCATACATACATACATACATACATACATACATAATACATACATATATACATACATACACACATGCATACATACATATATACATATACATATACATATACATATACATATACATATACATATACATATACATATACATATACATATACATATACATATACATATACATATACATATACATATACATATACATAAACATCTACATACATACATACATACATACATACATACATACATACATACATACATACATACACCTATACATATACATATATGCATACATACATGCATACATGTACACATACATACACACATCCATACATACATACGTGCATACATACATACATACATACATACATACGAATGTATATATATATATACACCAATACATGTATACAATTATATGTATGTATGTACGCATGTATATATACACATATATACACATATATGAATACATACATACATACATACATACATACATACAGACAGACAGACAGACAGACAGACAGACAGACAGGCAGACAGGCATACACACATACATACAATCATATATAAGAACCACGCGTCCTTCGCGTGCGCTTAGGTTCTAGCGCGTCACAGGCACAGGAAAAACTGTGCGAAAAAATGTTTGGAGTTTCTCGAGCAAGTGCGGATTCCAGTGGCAACACCTGCTTGAGGCACCGCTGGGGACGGACCTTGTGTAGAGTGTGGGAAGTCGGACCAGCTCTCTGGTCGACCCTCTTGGGCGCGCCCTGGGGCTCTCTTGGGCCGTTTGGGGGGGCCCATTGCGGGGCTGTGTCGGGGCCTCTTTGAATGTTTTTGCGGTTCTCTTGGGGGCATGTTGGGTTTTTTTGGGGCGCTTCTTGGAGCCTCTCAGGGGTCTCCTGGGGGCCTCTTGGGCCAAATCGCTCGAATCTTCGGTTCCTCGTCCCCGTCTTGGGCGCCGACTCGGGGCGTTCTTGGGCGGTTTGAGCGCCTCGGGGGCAATCTTGGCCCCCTCGTGGGTCGTCTTGGAGCCCTCTTGGGGGCATCATCGACTGGCTTGGGTGCCTCTTGGGCCGTCTTGGACGCAGTGGAAGCCCAAAAGGCGAACACGCCAAAATTATGCTGCCGAGGAACCCCACATACTTATATTATGGCTGGAGTGATGATAGCTGAAGTGAAGCATGTAAGAATGATGTTGGTGGCCGTTGCCACCCCCTGCGCACCCCCTATTTTGTCCAGAAAGTGCCACGCCTGCTATGCCCTGGACGACCGTCGTGCATAGCGGCCGCGGTGAGGGACCACCCCCTGCGCACCCCCTATGGTGTCGAGAAAGTGCCACACCTGCTATGCCCTGGACGACCGTGGTGCATAGCGGCCGCGGTGAGGGACCAACCCCTGCGCACCCCCTATGGTGTCGAGAAAGTGCCACACCTGCTATGCCCTGGACGACCGTCTCGAATGGCGGCCGCGCTCGGGGACCACCCCCTGCGCACCCCCTATGGAATCGAGAAAGTGCCACGCCTACTATGCCCTGGACGACCGTCTCGGATAGCGGCCGCGCTCAGGGACCACCCCCTGCGCACCCCCTATGGAATCGAGAAAGTGCCACGCCTAATATGCCCTGGACGACCGTCTCGGATAGCGGCCGCGCTCAGGGACCACCCCCTGCGCACCCCCTAAGTGTCGAGAAAGTGCCACGCCTGCTCTGCCCTGGACGACCGGCGCGGATAGGGGGACCACCCCGTGCGCACCCCCTATGGTGTCGAGAAACTGCCACGCCTGCTACGGCCTGGACGACCGGCGCGGATAGGGGGACCACCCCCTGCGCACCCACTACGGCGTCGAGAAACTGCCACGCCTGCTACGGCCTGGACGACCGGCGCGGATAGGGGGACCACCCCCTGCGCACCCCCTATGGCGTCGAGAAAGTGCCACGCCTGCTACGGCCTGGACGACCGGCGCGGATAGGGGGACCACCCCGTGCGCACCCACTACGGCGTCGAGAAACTGCCACGCCTGCTACGGCCTGGACGACCGGCGCGGATAGGGGGACCACCCCGTGCGCACCCTGTCGCCACGCCTGCTACATGGATGACCGGCGCGGATGTGGACGACCTGCGCACGACCACGCCTGCTACGGCCTGGACGACCGGCGCGGATAGGGGGACCACCCCGTGCGCACCCCTATGGTGTCGAGAAACTGCCACGCCTGCTTGGACGAACCACCCCGTGCGCACCCACTATGGCGTCGAGAAAGTGCCACGCCTGCTACGGCCTGGACGACCGGCGCGGATAGGGGGACCACCCCGTGCGCACCCCCTATGGTGTCGAGAAAGTGCCACGCCTGCTACGGCCTGGACGACCGGCGCGGATGGGGGACCACCCCGTGCGCACCCCCTATGGTGTCGAGAAAGTGCCACGCCTGCTACGGCCTGGACGACCGGCGCGGATAGGGGGACCACCCCTGCGCACCCACTATGGCGTCGAGAAACTGCCACGCCTGCTACGGCCTGGACGACCGGCCGCGCTCAGGGACCACCCCCTGCGCACCCCCTATGGTGTCGAGAAAGTGCCACGCCTGCTATGCCTGGACGACTGGCACGGATAGCGGCCGCGCTCAGGGACCACCCCCTGCGCACCGCTTGCTAGGCTTTGCGCCAGTGCCACGAGCTGTGATGTGCTGTGCTGTGCTGAGGTGAGCCGTGCTGGGCTGTGCTGAGCTGTGCTGAGCTGTGCTGTGTGCTGAGCTGAGCTGAGCTGTGTGCTGAGCTGAGCTGTGCTGTGCTGTGATGTGCTGTGCTGTGCTGTGCTGAGCTGAGCTGTGCTGTACGAAGAGTGAGGTGTGTGTCGCGCATGCGGCGCGGCAGGGAACAAGTCAGGTCGGTCGAGCACGAGACACCTAAGGCGGCCGAGCACGGACAAGCCAGGTCGGCCTCCTGGAGAGGAGGTAGAGGGCAAGGAGGAGGAGGAGGAAGAAGAGGAGAGAAGGGAGGAGGACCATCGTGCATAGCGGCCGAGCTCAGGGACCACCTCCTGCGCCCCCCTCTGGTGTCGAGAAAGTGCCACGCCTGCTGTGCCTGGACGACCGTCGTGCATAGCGGCCGCGCTCAGGGACCACCCCCTGCGCACCCCCTCTGGTGTCGAGAAAGTGCCACGCCTGCTATGCCTGGACGACCGGCGCGTATAGCGCCGCGCTCAGGGACCACCCCCTGCGCCCCCCTCTGGTGTCGAGAAAGTGCCACGCCTGCTGTGCCTGGACGACCGTCGCGCATAGCGGCCGAGCTCAGGGACCACCTCCTGCGCCCCCCTCTGGTGTCGAGAAAGTGCCACGCCTGCTGTGCCTGGACGACCGTCGTGCATAGCGGCCGCGCTCAGGGACCACCCCCTGCGCACCCCCTCTGGTGTCGAGAAAGTGCCACGCCTGCTATGCCTGGACGACCGGCGCGTATAGCAGCCGCGCGCTCAGGGACCACCCCCTGCGCACCCCCTCTGGTGTCGAGAAAGTGCCACGCCTGCTATGCCTGGACGACCGGCGCGTATAGCAGCCGCGCTCGGGGACCACCCCCTGCGCACCCCCTCTGGTGTCGAGAAAGTGCCACGCCTGCTATGCCTGGACGACCGGCGCGTATAGCAGCCGCGCTCAGGGACCACCCCCTGCGCACCCCCTGGTGTCGAGAAAGTGCCACGCCTGCTATGCCTGGACGACCGGCGCGTATAGCCCGCGCTCAGGGACCACCCCCTGCGCACCCCCTATGGTGTCGAGAAAGTGCCACGCCTGCTATGCCTGGACGACCGGCGCGTATAGAGACCGCAGCGAGAGACCACCCCCTGCGCACCCCCTATGGTGTCGAGAAAGTGCCACGCCTGCTATGCCTGGACGACCGGCGCGTATAGAGACCGCAGCGAGAGACCACCCCCTGCGCACCCCCTATGGTGTCGAGAAAGTGCCACGCCTGCTATGCCTGGACGACCGGCGCGTATAGAGACCGCAGCGAGAGACCACCCCCTGCGCACCCCCTATGGTGTCGAGAAAGTGCCACGCCTGCTATGCCTGGACGACCGGCGCGTATAGAGACCGCAGCGAGAGACCACCCCCTGCGCACCCCCTATGGTGTCGAGAAAGTGCCACGCCTGCTATGCCTGGACGACCGGCGCGTATAGAGACCGCAGCGAGAGACCACCCCCTGCGCACCCCCTATGGTGTCGAGAAAGTGCCACGCCTGCTATGCCTGGACGACCGGCGCGTATAGAGACCGCAGCGAGAGACCACCCCCTGCGCACCCCCTATGGTGTCGAGAAAGTGCCACGCCTGCTATGCCTGGACGACCGGCGCGTATAGAGACCGCAGCGAGAGACCACCCCCTGCGCACCCCCTATGGTGTCGAGAAAGTGCCACGCCTGCTATGCCTGGACGACCGGCGCGTATAGAGACCGCAGCGAGAGACCACCCCCTGCGCACCCCCTATGGTGTCGAGAAAGTGCCACGCCTGCTATGCCTGGACGACCGGCGCGTATAGAGACCGCAGCGAGAGACCACCCCCTGCGCACCCCCTATGGTGTCGAGAAAGTGCCACGCCTGCTATGCCTGGACGACCGGCGCGTATAGAGACCGCAGCGAGAGACCACCCCCTGCGCACCCCCTATGGTGTCGAGAAAGTGCCACGCCTGCTATGCCTGGACGACCGGCGCGTATAGAGACCGCAGCGAGAGACCACCCCCTGCGCACCCCCTATGGTGTCGAGAAAGTGCCACGCCTGCTATGCCTGGACGACCGGCGCGTATAGAGACCGCAGCGAGAGACCACCCCCTGCGCACCCCCTATGGTGTCGAGAAAGTGCCACGCCTGCTATGCCAGGACGACTGGGGCCACGCCTGCTGGGGCCACGCCTGCTAGCAGGACGACTGGGGCGTATAGAGACCGCAGCGAGAGACCACCCCCTGCGCACCCCCTATGGTGTCGAGAAAGTGCCACGCCTGCTATGCCAGGACTGGTGTCGTCTTGTGTGTGCGAGTGTGTGCATGCGTGCGGCTGTATGTAGACGCGTGTCGCCGAGACGTGCTGTGCTGTGCTCTGCTGAGCTGTGCTGTGCTGTCCTATGCTGTGCTGCGGTTGCTGTGCTGTGCTGCGCTGTGCTGAGGAGGAGGAGGAGGAGGAGGAGGAGGAGGAGGAGGAGGAGGAGGAGGAGGAGGAGGAGGGGAGGAGGGCGGGTGTGGGGGAGACGCGGGCGCGGCGCGGCGGGGAAGAAAACCAGAACCCCACGAAGCATGTGGGGAAATATAAGTTCTCCAATTGAAAATCGACGGTGTTTGCTTATTTGGGCTCTAGTGGGGTGCCTCTTGGGGCGTATTCGAGGTTTTTTTTGATGTGCGCTTTCGGGTCTCATGGGGGCCTCTTGGGGTTTCTGGGCCCCTTCTTGGTGCCTCTTGGGATCTCCTGGGGTTCTCTTGGGCCAAAAGGCGGGAATTTCCGGTTCCTCGTCCCCGTCTTGGGCGCCGTCTTGGGGTGTTTTTGGGCGGCTTGGGTCGACGATGTTTGCTTATTGGGGCTCTCTCGGGGTGCCTCTTGGGGCGTCTCCGGGGCCTTCGGGGGCCTTCTTGGCGTCATGGGAGGCGTCTGGGGCCATCGCTGCGGCCTCCCGGGGCCTCCCTGCAACCTCTTGGGGTCCTTTTGGCCCCAGGTCTCAAGGAAAATTACGCCCTGGCCCTGTATTTGTGGTCGTGGCGCTGGCCCCTGGCCCCCGGGCCCTCGGAAACGAGCCCACGACGCGAAATCAATATCGAAGATGGGGCCGAGTGCTCCCAGAGACCTCGGGGGTCGAAAGCCCCCCCCTTTCCCTCCTCTTATCCCTCCTCCTTCTGTCCCTCGTCTCCTTCTGCATGTCCTCCTCGTCTCCCGCATATTCCGGCTCGCACCTCGAACGGGTCGTGCCAAACAGGGACTTCAACCGACGGCGCCCAGCAATGTTCGCATCCGATCCACCCGAGTCGGCACACCCCTGACACGGGTCTTGGCCCACCAGGAGATCCACCTACGGCCCCAGAGACAAGGTTCGCATGGCATCTTGGATGCCTCTCGCCGGCGCATTAGAACCAAGTTATGAGCCTCTTGGGGGCCTCTTGGAGGCCTCCTGGGTGCGTCTTGGGGTGCTGTGGGGGGCCTCTTGGGGCCTCTGGGGGGCCTAACGGCGCCTCCTGGGGGCTCTTGGGACCGAAAGCTCGGAAATCGAAAATGGCTGTCTTCTTCTGGGACCCCTCTCGGGCGTTTCTTGGGCTTCTCTTGGGCCGACTTGGGGGCCGATTGGGCCGGCCTGCGTTCCTCGTAGGCCCTCTTGGAGAGTTCTCGGGGGCCTCCTAAGCCGTTTTGGGGGGCCTCTTGGGCCGTCTTGGACGCGGTGACAGCCTAAGAGGCGAGCATGCGAAACATATACGTTTTTCCATAGGACTGGGAGGATTAAAATTTATTGGGGCTCTCTTGGGGTGCCTCTTGGAGCATCTTGGGGTGCTTTGGGGGGCCTGCTTGGGGCCTCTTGGGGGCGTATCGGCGCCTCCTGGGATCTCTTGGGGCCGAAGGCTCGGAATTCGAGAATGGCTTTCTTGCTCTGGGACTCCTCTCGGGCGCGTCTTGGGGCTCTCTTGGGCCGTCTTGGGGGCCCATTGGGCCGTCCTGGTGGGCTTCTCGTGGCCCGTCTTGGAGCTCTTTTGGTGGCCTCCTAGGCCGTCTTGGGAACCCCTTGGGCCGTCTTGGACGCGATGACAGCCCAACAAGCGAACATACGAAAAATATACGTTGTCCCACAGGAATGGGACGATTCTTGCTTCTTGGAGCTCTTTTGGGGTGCCTCTTGGAGCGTCTTGGGGTGTTTTTGGGAGCCTTCCGGGCGGTTCTTGGGAGCTTCTCGGCGCCTCCTGGAGCCACTTGGGGTCGAAAGCTTGGAATTCGATGGTGGCTTTCCTCCTCTGGGGCCCTCTCGGGCCCGTCTTGGGGACTCTCTTGGGCCGTTTTGGGCCCTTCGTGGGCCGTCCTGGAGCTTTCTGGGGCTGTATTGGGGCCCTCTGGGGCGCGTCCTGGGCCGTATTGGGGCGGTCTTGGGAGCTTCTGAGGTCGTCAAGCATGGACCGACAGCGAAAACAAGCAGTATGTTCAAAAGATACGCTTTACGAAGGGAATGGGGCTATTTTGGCCCCTTGGGGCTTTCTTTGGGACCCAATTGAGGGTCGCTTGGGGTGTCTTAGGGGGCTTCTGAAGCCGCCTTGGAGGCCATGTTGGGCGTCTGGGAGCGACCTTCGGGCGCCCTGGGTCTGTTCTCGAGCCTCTTGGGGCCTCCTTGGCGCCTTCTGGCGGCCTTCCGTGAGGCCCCAGGGCTCCCCGAGGGCCCCGGAACCGGCCCCACATTTGTGGTAGCGGCGCCGGACCCGGGGCGCCCGGACCCCGTGCGCCGTTATATGTATAAACTTCACCTCCGAGGGTCGAACATATTGCCGCCGTGTTCCCCTCCGTCGTGGACACTTACAAAGTCTCCGCACTGTCTCGAGCTTGCCCCTTCGGCCTCGGGCGAAAAAGATTGGCGCGCTCGCGTTGCCAGCGCCCTCGCTGCCCACAGTTTACACACTCGGCGCGGGCCTCGAGCTCGTCGATACTCGACTTCTGCTCGCCGAATCCTACTCGAGGGGCCATCGCCTTCTTTAGATCATCCGCTTCGGCCCGCTTCCTGGGCCCGCCTTCCTTGCTCATCCATGACGGCCGCCGCCGCGTTGGCCAGCTGCTCCTCATCGAGTTCCTGCCCCACCGCGGCGGCGCGCGCAGCGTCGACGTCGGCGTCGCCCAGGTCGGTATCCCCCCAGAACTCGTAGAGCACCAGATCCGCGTGATCGTCGCCCTCTCGGGCCCCACACCCATTATCCTCGTCGATCGCTGCGAAAGTCTTTTCTGGGCGTCTGGTCGAGCTGTCGATGTTCCGCCCCGCGTCCGTCTTCATCATGGCCCTCCTCACTGACTCGAGGGCGTCGCGGCCCTGAGATCGACAGCAGATTGATGATGTTCTGCTCGCTGAGGCGGGGCCCTGCCTTGAGTTGCTCCACTTGTAGGTTCTCAGGTAGGGCCAGACCGTACCTGTTGAGTTCGCGCACCTCCATCTTTCGACGAAGGATGAACTGGGTCAGGTCCGAATCTCCGCATTGCACAGCATGTTGTCAAAAGCCTGCTTGGCCTTGTCGTCGTCTCGATATCCGCGAGTCTGCCTGAGATACCTGATCAAAACCTCCAACCCACCAAGGGCATCCAGTTCTTCTCAGATACACGTCAACTTCTCCTGCAGCCCCACCAGGAGCTCATCCACCACGCGTCCAACCTGTGCCTCGGGAGACAACGACGTTCTCTTCAACCACCTCTTGATGTTTACAACCCACGTATCAAGGCGGTCCAATCCCTGCCAGTGCTGCGGCCCTTGGTTGTCACCTCGCTGGCGCGGAGCGGCTGGCGGCCAGGTGTTCACCACAGACTCGGGCGGGCGCCAGGCGAATGAAGCCGACCCCGCGGAGGCAGCGGCCGGCAACGTCGGCTCTGGCGCTGGCGGCTGCGCCAGGACCTGAGCGGGGGCTGCCGTGGGCACCGCCCGCGGGGGAGCCGAGGCTGGCTCAGCTGGCCTCGCCGCCGACACTGCGGCGTGGGCCGCGCTCCACCTCGGCAGAGGCGGGGCGGCTGGAGCCTGGCTGGCCCTCGTCGCCTCGCCTCGCCGCCCTGCCACAGGACCGCCTCGGTGCCGGCGGCTGCGCCAACTGTCGTCCATGTTCGAGACCATGGACCTCCATCAGTCCACGGATCTCGATGCCAGCTCCAGGCTCCCCACCACGTCGTCCAAGAGTGACTCCCCTGACCCGTCCCCCGACTGGACGGTCTCGCCTGACTCTTCTTGCTCTGGTAGCGGCACTAGGCCAACATCTCCTCCGTGCGGCGGTGCGCTGGCCGTGGCTGTGGCTGTCGCCACCTCCTACTCCTCATCCTCCTCTGCGGTTCGCCCGACTGCGTCTCTTAATTGTCCTGGATCGCTATCAACCGTGATCGTTCCGCTCACCATTATTCGCAGCACGTCAAAGTTTAAGAAACACCTGGGGATGCGATGGGATCTGGGGCGTGGGAGATGCGGAGGGAAGGGGCGCAGCACCTTTTAGTGCAAATACACGCACGCGTGCTAGAGCCACCACAGTGGCGGTAAATACACCATGCAACAACCATGGAGACTCATAGGGTGGGGGGGTAAAAGAAACGGGCGACACCACTGGCTACTTTCGCATGCGCCCGCCGTGCTCATTTCAGCACACCACTCACACGTTTCGTGGCCCCATAGGGGGCTCGACCGAAGGCCGCAAATTATTTCGTTCGCGTGCGCCCGCCGCACCCATTCCGGCACAACTCTTACACGCTTCGTGGCCTCAAAGGGAACTCCACCGAAGGGCCCAAGGGCTGCACTCGATTGCGCCCGCCGCACCCATGTCAGCACACCCCACGCGCGCGTCGTGGCCCCATCAACCGAAGGCCCCACTGGCTGCTTTGCCATGTGCCGCATTTCGGCACACCCCTCACTCGCTTCGTGGCCCCATGGGGAGCTTTACCGAAGGCCCCAATGGCTGCGTTCGCACGAGCCCGCCGCACCCTTTTCGGCACACCCCTCACAAGTTTCGTGGCCCAAAGGGAGCTCAACCGAAGGCACAAGTGGCTGCGTTCGCATGCGCCCGCCGCGCACATTCCGGCACAACTCACACACACACACACACACACACACACACACACACCGTGGCCCCACTGGTAGCTCCACCGAAGGCCACAGTGGATGCGCTCGCATGCGCCTGCCGCACCCACTTCGGAAAACACCCCTCACGTTTCGTGACCCCAAAGGGAGCTCTACAAAAGGCCCCAATGCCTGCCTTCGCATGTGCCTGCCGCACCACTTCTAGCACACCCCTCATACGTTTCGTGGCCCCATTGGTAGCTCCACCGAAAGCCCCAATGGCTGGCTTCGCATGTGCCCGCCGCGCCAATTTCGGCACACCACTCACACGTTTTGTGGCCCGATTGGTAGCTCCACCGAAGGCCCCAATGGCTGCCTTCGCATGTGCCCGCCGCACCCATTTCGGCATACCCCTCACACGCTTCGTGGCCCCATGGGGAGCCCTACCCAAGGCCCCAATGGCTACGTTGGCGTGCGCCCGCCGCACCCATTTTGGTACACCCCATAGGGAGCTCAACCGAAGGCCCCAATGGCTGCGTTCGCATGTGCCCGCCGCGCCCATTCCGGCACACCCCTCACACGTTTCGCGGCCCCATAGGGAGCTCGACCGAAGGCCCGTGGCTGCGCTCGCACGCGCCCGCCACCCCATTTCGGCACAACTCTCGCACGCTTCGTGGACCCATAGGGAGCTAAACCGAAGGCCCCAGTGGCTGCTTTCGCATGCGCCTACTGCGCCCATTTCGGCACACCCCTCATACGTTTCGTGACCCCAAAGCGAGCTCAACCGAAGGCACAGGTGGCTGCGTCCGTTTCGGCACACCCCTCACACGCTTCGTCGCCCCATAGGGAGCTCCGCCGAAGGTCCTAATGACCGCGTTCGCATGCGCCCGCCGCACCGGCCCAACCCTCACACGCTTCGTGGCACCACAGGGAGCTCCACTGAAGGTCCCAATGGCTGAGTTCGCATGCGCCTGCCGCACCCACTTTGAAAAACACCTCACACGTTTCGTGGCCCCAATGGTAGCTCCACACACACGCTTCGTGGCCCCATAGGGAGCTCAACCCAAGGCCGCACTGGCTGCCTTCGCATGTGCCTGCCGCACCCATTGGGGCACACCCCTCACTCGTTTCGTGGCCCCATGGGGAGCTCCTGTGAAGGCCCCAATGGCTGCGTCCACATGCGCCCGCCGCACCCATTTCGGCACAACCCTCACACGCTTCTTGGCCCCAAAGGGAGTTCCACCGAACGCCACAATGACTGCGCTCGCATGCGCCCGCCGCACCAATGTCGGCCCAACCCTCATACGCTTCGTGCCCCCACAGGGAGCTCCACCAAAGGCCCCGCTGGCTGCGTTCGCATGCGCCCGCCGCAACCATTTTGGCACACCCCTCACACGCTTCGTGGCCCCGTTGGTAGCTCCACCGAAGACCCAAGTGGCTGCGTTCCCATGCGCCCGCCGCACCCTCTGCGGCACACCACTCACACGTTTCGTAGTCCGATCGGGAGCTCCACCGAAGACGATACTCACAACTGCATTACTCACAACTGCATATGGTTGGGTTCTTCGCCAGGATAATTCTAATCCCGAGGGAGGGGTGGGCAGAACCCCACCTCCTCCCGTCGGGAAAAGATCACCGCGGGACGCTTCTTGGGCAAGTCTCCGCACCTGGGTGTGGGGCCTGCCCAAGCCCCCAGGACACGCCAAGGAACGGCTCGGGTGATGACACAATCACGCTGCAGGCATGGCCTTGGCCCCACTGACCGATCTGCCCCCTTACATGGGGATGTATGCGGTTATCTTCGGGTTTCGAGGGGTCTATCCCCATCTTGGGGTAGTGGTCGTCAACCGGGGGGCCGGGGGGCGGGGGGGGCCGTGTAACGGTAACGCTTGGGCGGGGTGGGCACGTCGGGGCGGGGGTGCGAGAGATCGCCACAATGTGCGCGCGAACACCAACATGTGAGGGGTCCATGCCCCCCCTGCGTACAATCGTTACCGTAACCCCGGGATGGGGCAGGGTTTGGCCCAGGTAACGACCGTTACGCGCCAGAGGGAAAAAGAAAACCAACATTTTCCAGTGGGGATGGAGATCAGATAAACGATGCTGAGGCCTGGGGACACAGACACAGACCTCCGACGCCGCAACTTTTTCGTGGCGTGGAACCCCAACGGTCTGGACCCACCCTCCAGGACCGTTTTTCATCCCGAGTCGTCTTTGACGGTCCTGGGTCCTGGGGACTGGTGGAGTCCCCCAGAAGCCGAAAGCGGCCCAAATCAGTTCGTCATTATTTTTTCATGACCCAAAGAGTCTGGGGAGGCAGCAGGGCGGAGCTGGCGAGCTCGAGACATCCGCGCCGCGCGCGAGGGGGCAGGGGGGCGCCAGACCTGCAAACCACCGGCGGGCTCGGCAAGCGCCTCACACGGAGCGCACGCGGCGAGATGGTCCCCTGGGATGCTGGGGCAGGTCGAGGCGACCTCGTGATCTTTTCGCGGCGCGAAGATACAAGGGCGCCAACTATACGCCTACTTTGATCCAGGTCAGGCCCATCCTGACAGCTTGGCCAGGAAGGCCCGTACACCAATCCTGGGCCCAGGGCTGGCCGGGCCAGGATCGGTGTCAGCTGGCGCCCTCCGAGAAGACCCTGATGGTGAGGCTTCAGCCGGCGCACAGACAGGCCCCCAGACATAGGCTGGCCTCCAGGCCCCCCGAGCAGTCCCCGCTGGGCTGGCCTCAACAAGCCCCCCGAGCAGTCCGGGGCTTCTCGTGGGGCATGTTGAGGCTAGCTGGGAGGCTGTCTGTGCGCAACCCGAAGCCTTACCAGACCTTCAGATCCTGGCGTCGCAATTGTTTCACTGCTTCGGGCCCCTGGGCCCTCACAGGTCGATCCGGCTCGAAAAGTGCTGCAGACAGATGGGCCCAAGGGCTCCGGACGAGCTGAGGCAGTTTTTCGCGACGTCGGCTCTCAGAGCAGGTGGGCATGCCGAACGAACGCACGGGCCAGCCTCGGAGCTCCGCCGAGTCGACCACACACGGGCCTTCGCTTCGCTTGCCTAGCAGCATTCGGGCTCCCGCCGAGACAGTCTTGATGATCTGTCGCTTCGAGCCCCAGGGCCTGCCGTCGATGGGCATGCCGAGGGAGAGGAGGAGGGCAAAGTTGAAGTGCATCTGTTGCCCTGGAGCCATTTCTTCATTGCCAAGGGAGGCGATCAAAAATAGTGGCGCACGATCACACTCATCGACGACTCGCGTGCCCAGGGGGTAGGGGGAGGGGAGGCAGGCCCAAGTGCCCAGTCCATGTGATTCAAGCAGTCGCCAGAATCACACAGGAGTAATTCAACCACAACCCAAACACTGTCAGCTCAGGGATCCTGGCGGACTCGGGGTCTGCAAACCTTGGGGTTCTCAACGCAAGCATCTCTGAATCCAAAAAGCCTCGGGCACCCTGGCAATTTACGAGCGGATTCTTGACCGGCGTCCCCGCTGTAGCCTCCAGCGCGCAAGCGAGAGGAGGGGACAAAGAAGAATGAACCAAAACAAATAGTCCCCCATGAAAATAAGAACCGGTAGCGGCATTACAGACCACCTCGTGAGTACACAGATTGTGGAATGCTGATGGGGACGAGCGGTCACCAGCCGAAAAGCGTCTTGGATGACTCAACCGGAATAGGCTGTTGAGCACTACTGCGCGAAGGTGCTCAGCGCCTGTTCAGGATGATGGCCGAAGCACCCCCGCCGTTGCCCTTAAAACTCAGTGCCTCGCCTAACCCGCAAACGCGCGAGCGTCGCAGGCATCCAGCGATACTACGCCAAAGGGATTGCACTGATGAGGGACGAGCTGGTGGGCTGGCCCTGCTTCGTGGTCGAAGGCGGCGCGAGATGTTGGTCCCTCCTGAATGAATTGAATGCCACTCCAAAGAATCCGCCATCCTCGCTGGACCATCAGGCCGCATAGCGATACTTTGCACGATGGTCGCATGATCCGCCACCGCGCCTGGATGATAGCGAATTCCTGCTAAGTGTCTGGTAGGTTTTCTGTACCTTTGTAGTCGCAGGTCATGGACGGCCTCAACGTGCTTTTTCCAACGCCATCTCGCCCCTTTACCCTCGTCTCAGCACCCGCCGGTCTCTCGTGTGCGGTGCCTTCAAGTATTGATCCCAAAATCCAGTGGGCCCTCGCACAAAGGCTGCTGCTTCCCTTCCTCCTCCTCCTCCTCCAACTCCTCCTCATCCTCCTCCTCCTCCTTCTCGTCCTCCTCTTCCTCCTCCTCATCCTCATCCTCAATCCTTTCCTTATAAACATCTTCTCCCTGTCGCATCCCGAGGCCAGTTCTTAGGGGGGGCCGGGCGTTTCGCCTGAGACTTCCTCGTCATTTGTGAGTCTAAAGCTAAAAAATTGGTAACAATTTCGCAGATGGAGGGCGGGTCGTTTTCAAAATGTGGCTCCCGCCTCAGCGCCGCGCACATTTGTTTGAAAAAAAGTGCTAGAAATTCACAGATGGAGGGCGAATGGTTTTCAAAATGTGGCTTCCGCCTAAGCGCCGCGTACATTCGTTTTAAAGATTTGCAAGGGTTTGACGGACTGAGGGCGAGTCGTTTTCAAAATGTGGTGATCGTCTTAGCGCCGCGCACATTCGTCTTAAATATCTGCAAGAGCTTCATGTATTGAGGGCGGCTCCTTTTCAAAATGTGGCTATCTCCTTAGCGCCGCGCACATTCGCTTATAAACTGTGTCAGAGTTTCATGGATTCCCCTGATCAGCATATACCAACAATATTATTTTGGAAGGAGTCTGGATTTCGCGGTGCAGCAGTTACGTTGATTCGCGGTGTTGAAATTCCAGGGTTGGCGTTCTGGCATGATTCAGGATCGTCAAGACGCAACAGTCAGGTTGATCCGTGGAGTTGAAGTCCTGAGAACAATGTTTTGGCATGATTCAGGGTCTTCAAACGGTTCTCTTCCAACGAGGCAGCTCCTTCAATGGAAATGAACAGGAATAGGGGCCTATGAAGAGGAAGCTTGGAGGGATTATACTGGGGCCTATGACTCTTGGGTTTATACTGGTCCTCATCCTCATCCTCATCCTCATCCTCCTCAATATTGGAGGCCTTTGCACTCGTCTACGGATGTAGAACGCCCGAAAAGGCCGGTACGTTCGCGGAGGTCGTTGAAAATGCTACTGCATATCAATAGTTTGGGACTCTTCAGGCTCTCCTAGAAGGCCTTGTAGAACCTTATTGGTGCGTCTTGGGGGCCTCATGGACCGCCTTGTGGATTCCTCCTCCCCTTCCTCCTCCTCCTCCTGCTCTGATCAGCCGGAGCAGCGTTTCACCCTCTTTCGTTTGTGACTGCTCGAGCTTGACGTATTGCCCACGCGCCTGACAGCGTACGGCTTCCGAGTGAGCGAGTCTCTATATCTATCCAGGGCCCCCCGAGAGCTCCAGGACGGCCTACAGGCCCGAACAAACGGCTCCCATGCAATCATCGTACAACCATGGAGGACGCCGAATGAGGAACCAGTTGGCTTTTCGGGCCACGGCGAGCCTCGCTCACGAAAAGGTTCCCCGACGTAGATCTACGCAACGGCCCGAAAACCAGAGCCCTTGATGAGCTCAAAGAGGTCCATATTTCAGCGTCTTACCTGTAGAAAGTCGGTGAGTCGTCAAAGGTTTCGAGAATTCTATGGAAACTCCCAAACGGCTCCGAGAAGCATCCAAAAGGCACCAAGAGAGGCCTCAAGCCAGAACCTAAGATGCCAAAATCGCAGAAGAAAATTACTATTATTACAAAAATGATACCGGGAAAAGCAACCCAATCATAATCGTTGTAGGGCTATGGGGCTATATAGCGCTATAGGGCTATAGGGCTATAACGCTCTGGGTCTATAGGGCTATAGCGCTATAGGGTTATAGGGCTATCGGGCTATAGGGCTATAGGGCTACAGGGCTATACGACTACAAGGCTATACGGGTATAAGGCTATAAGGCTATAAGGCTATATGGCTATAGGGCTGTGGGGCTATAAGGCTATAAGCTATAAGGCTAAAGAGCTACCGGGCACCCGGGCACCTGGGCGTGCCGCCAAAATCGGCTCCGTGCCTCACCTAACCATACACATCCGCCAGGATCCCTACAGACGCGCTCTGAGTGTGGAATATGTTCGTTGACCTTCGGCTTCGGTCGTCTTGGACAAGCGTCAGAGCCGCAAGAACACCGCATGATACCAGAGAGAAAACCGAATCATAATTTTTGTTGAGGGCTTTAAAGCTATGGGTAAATAGGATTATAGGGTTATAGGACTATAAGGCTCTCGAGCTATAGGGTTATAGGGCTATGCAGCTCTGGGGCTATAGGACTATAGGACTATAGTGCTATAGGGCTATAGGGCTATAGGGCTATAGGGCTATAGGGCTATGGGGCTATAGGGCAATAGGGCTATAGGGTTGTAGGGCTATAAGGCCATCAGGCTATAAGGCTATCGGGCGATAGGGCTATAGGCCTATAGTGTTATAGGGCTATTAGGGCTATTAGGGCTATAGGGCTGTAGGGCTAAGGCTATAGGGCTATAGGGCTGTAGGGCTGTAGGGCTATAGGGCAACCGGGCAACCGGGCAACCGGGCACCCGGGCACCCGGGCACCCAGGCAAACGGGCGTGCTGCCAAGGCCGGCGCCACGGCTAACCTAACCATATGGTACCAGAGAAAAAACGAATCATAATATGTTTAGGGCTATAGGGCTATGGGGCTATAGGTATTCGGGGCTATAGGACTATAAGGCTCTGGGGCTCTAATGCTATAGGGCTATGGGGCTATGGGGCTATTGGGCTATTGGGCTATAGGGCTATAGGGCTGTAGGGCTGTAGGGCTAGTGGGCTATAAGGCTATAAGGCTATAGGGCTGTAAGACTATAAGGCTATAAGGCTATAGGACTATAGGGCTGTAGGGTTATAGGGCTATAGGATTCTAAGGGCTACAGGGCTGTAGGGCTATAAAGCTATATGGCCACAAGGCTACGGCTAGAAGGCAAATAAAACTACAGGGCTATAAAGCTAGTGGGAACCCGGTAGTCTTATACCCAGGCACCCGGGCGTGCCGCCGAAATCGGCGCCACAGCTAACCTAACCATATGAATACGCTAAGCCTACGACGGCCCAGTGGACCTCCAAATTCGACCCCCGGCGCCCCAAGGGGTTCTCAAAAAGGCTCCAGGACGGCCCTCGGAAACCATGGCAACGGCCCGGGACAATCGCAGGACGGTCCCCCGAGAGCCCCACAACGGGCCAAGAGGGTCCCCAATGGCCTTCTGGACGGCCCACGAGGGCAGCGATTCGGTCCAAACCGCCCCAGTTTGCCTGCAGACGATTCCCCATTGGTCCCCGAGACGATTGCAAAAGCTATTGGGAGGCAAAAATCGCCCAATTCCCTGGGGAAAGAATTTGTTTCAACACATTCGCCTCTCGGGCTCCCACGAGGCCTGCTACTGCCCAAGAAACATCCAACATCGCCCCACTGCAGCCCCAGAAGCTGTCAAGAGGGTTCAAAGACCGCCCCTGGGCGCCCCACGGAAGCCCCCAAAACCATAGCAACCGTCCTGGAGAGCCGCAGGACGGTGCCAAGTCGTTCAACAATGCCCCGAGGCGTCCAACATTGCCCCCATGCAGCCCCGTGGGCCCCCAAGACACGTCAAGACGCTACCCTTGGGGTCGCCGACCAGCACCAGGTGTCCGCCTGAGCGAATGACGCTGTCGAGGGACATGCCGGCCATGAACTCGCGTGCTTGCCCAGCCTCGTCTATGATGAGTAAGGCAACTGGGGCAGCTTTCCTTAGAGCCTCCGCAGATTCACGCGCGGCAGCGATTGTCCTGGCGTCCTTAAGAAGCTGGGTCCGGAAGGCGGGGAAGTCCTTGGAGGATCCGCCCTCGCATGGGAACCTGCCGTGGGCTATGAAGTAATGTCCTCCAGGGGTGAGCGCAGCGAGTGCATTGGCCACCTGGAAATCTTTGGCCAGGCGAACGAACCTGGTTGGGCACCCTGTCCTGAGGCCTAGTTTGTTGGCCTGCTGCGCGCTGATCAGCCCGCTGTCAGGGCAACTGTCTGTCCGTCTGGAAGTGCGTCGGCCCAGGTGTCCACGGGGGCCGTGCACGATTGTGACGTGGTGCAAGGTGGATGAGGTCAGCGCCTTCGTGGCATCGCGATTGAGGCTACGGCGCCTAGCGCCCTCTTCGAGTGCCGTGAGCGACGGTAGTTCCCTGGCTCGCTGGAAGACTTGCCCGATAGCCGCATCCACTTCCAGGTCCGAGAAAGGGGTGGTGGCCGGGGGCTGCGCGGGGGCACTGGGTGGGGCTGCGCTGCCGGCCGCTGCTGTCTGGGCCGAGCTGGGGAAGCGCTCCTCGAGGGTGGACCTGGCACGTGCGAGGAGAGCTTGTCCGCAGAGTGCGGTGTTCCTCACGGAGTTGGCCAACGTCTTGTCCTTCCTGTCAGCTGTGCGAAATGCGAGGAGGTAGGTGATGACGTCGCAAGGGGCCTGCTGCAGTTTGTAGATGTCGGTGATTGCGGCGGTGATCCGGTGAAACTGAAGCAGGGGGGGGCGTCCGCGGCTGGGCTTGTGATGCTGGGGAGCAGCATGCGGGCATCCTGTCCCGCGTCCTGCCCTTTGAGGAGGATCTTGAACTCCTGGGGCCAATGCAGGTGTAGAAGAATCTGCCCGGTCTGGGTGGGGAGCGCATTCCTCACGTTCAATTGGCCCAGGAGGTCGCACGGTGACTGCTCGTCAATGGGGGTCACTGCTACGCCTAGAGCGCAGCTCTGTCTCATGTCTAAATCCGTTCTGGCCTTGGTAGAGCTGCCCCAGACTGTCTCGGTGGCTGCCATGCACTCGGCCCAAGCCAGCCTCTCGAGGCAACGCCCCTTCTGACGCAGGTCCTGTTCCCAGTGTCTTGGGAGGTTCACGCCCTTGGCAACTGCACCGATGGGGGTGAAGGCGGAACTGAGCGGCTGCGCTGTTGGTGGGTGCTGAGTATAACTGCGTAATGGCATCAGCCGCAGCGACCGCTGATGACTCGAGCAGGACCTTCCTCGTTACCGTTGGGGGTGCGCCGTGCTGGCTGCGCTGTTCAGTGAACTCTACTCATTCGAGTCGAGGCCAGTCAGCGGGCTCCTGCGAGGAGGCCCTGCTGGACTCATTGGGCCTGCCGTCCCATGTGTCCCGCCTGGCAGAGGGCCCCTTGAGCTGCGCGGGGGGCAAGCCGGTGGAGCCCCAGACGCTGTGCCGCTCCTTGGACACTTTCCCCCATGCCATCCTGAGCTGCGACGGCGGGCGCAAGTCCGCGGAGTGGATCGTGTCCGAGGGGGTGGCGAAGTCGTGCGCGTCATCCCTGTACGGGAAGTTGACTGGCACGTAGTCCCAATCATCGGGGGAGATCCATCCTGGGAGGTAGGGCCTGCCATGATCCTTCACTGGCGCTGGCAGCGTCCGGCCCGGCCAGACTGGCCTGTTGATCTTACACTTGTGCACTTGGTCCTGCTCCGCCCCCATCGCCATGGTCCGGAGGTTACCAGGTGTGGTGAACTCCTTTGGGTCCGGCCACCCGATGTGCCTCTGCTTGCCCGCCTCCTTCGCGTGGTCCCACCCGGGGAGGTGCTCCTTGCCATCGCAGTATCTCTGACAGGGCTCGCACCACCAGCGCCACTCGCCGTGAAAGTGGGCCCAGCGGAGCCACGGGCATTCACGCGCGCGGAAAGGAAAAAGGCCGTCTACTTTGTCTGGACCGTCGGCGCGGCAGGCCGAGGGGGAGGGCCATCGCGCCAACGGTCCCCGATTGCACTTCCGCCGAGTCATTCTGACGAGGGGGGCGCAGCCAACAGCCGTACTGGACACGTAAACTGAGGGGGTGGTGGCCAGCTGCAGGGAGAACCTCAGTCGGCGGGGTGACCGATCGATCAGCGACCCAAATCGGAGGGGAGGGGGGAGGAGGGGGGCGGAGGATTTTCCTGCTGGCAGGCGGTCACGGCACACTCCGACGGGTCGCACAGGTCGACATATCGACCGATGCTAGAGGGAAAGTGCGGGGGTGTGGCGGGCGCGGTGCCCACCCACCGAGTGTGAGCACACATGGTGCTCACTCCTTCCCTTAGTAGGGCGTCAGTCCAGTATGCCCCTATGGTGGCGAGGCTGTCAGCGGCCTTGTTCAGTCGTCGCCTGGCCGCTTGCCAGGTTAGCGCCCAGCCCGCGTTCTCTGCTTGCCCAAGGGCGTCCTCCATCTGCTGGGCAAGGTGAAGCCTCCGGTATCTCGCTGTGCCGGCCCCGTACCGGATGGCAGCAAGATTGCCACCCACCACCCTGGCAGCCCGGAGAGGGCCCTGGAGGCGAGGAAGCAAGGCGAGACCCGCGCGACAGCCCGCCACCTCGGCCATTTGCGCGCTGGTGCAGTCTGGAAGCGCGATGATGGAAACAGCGACGACCTTGGGGGCCCCGGTGGCAGGGTCGTGGTGCCAAAGGATAGCACCAGCGCCCGAGACTTTGGCACGTCCCTCGATGCTCCTTGCGCCACCGTCGAAGGTGACCTCGCACGGCCATTGGGTGCTGTTGGTGTCAGGGATGGGGGAGCTGCGGACGGTGATCTCGTCCCCCGGTTCAAAGTCGGAGTTGGCAGTAAGAGTGTTCCCGGCAGCATGCGGACGTCCAGTTGGCGGTGGAGTGGTTGTCCGTTCTGGGGCAGGGGAACCAGCCTTGCCCCGGGGGCGTCCATCCTGCGCGTACCTGAGCGGCCTGCAGGACCGCCAAGTCTGTCCCCAGTGTTGTGGTGTCCGGTGACCACTGGGAGCCTGCGAACCTCACCCCCTGCCCTTTGGGCTTGGCGGTTCATATGTGGCCTCGCAGCCCCGCAGAGGGTCCTTTCGGGGATGGCGAAAGGGTTACACGTACGGCAGGCCCCTCGCATGACCGCCCATGCCGCCGCTCCGTCCGGGTTGTCGCGCCTGGGGGGCTCGCCATCATCAAGGACTTCATCCTCACAGTCCCCTTGTTGGTGGGCATCGGTAGCCACGACCCCTTGGAGGACGAGCCTGGCCGCTTCGGCAGCCCCGAGGGGAGCGGCGGTGATTTGACGCAGTACCTGAAGGAAATTTGGTGCAGCACCTTGGCGAGGAGGGGCTGATGTACGCCGTCGCTGGCGATGGCGCGGGCCAAGGTGTCTGGGTCATCAGGGCCCCAAGCTGTGTTCCAGGCGAGTGCTGCGGCCGGGCGCCAGTGCCACACGTGTTCGGTGGTCGCCTCGCCCAGCCCGCAGAGGGGGCAGCAGCCGCACGGCCCCGCGCTGATAGGGGGGCGCAGGGAGCCCCGGCAGCGTGCGCATGCCTCCGCGGGGCCCCGTAGAGCGGGGGGCAGGACACAAGGGTCTAACGTGTGCCAGAGTGCCGAGGCGCGCGGGCCTGGGCCGGTGCACCGCGCACACCAGGCGGCGCCGTCGTCATCGTGACTGGCTGTGATCCACACGCTCTTGGCGCGCGCGCCGCAGGAGCACATGTAGGGCCTTCGTTTTCACTTCTTCGCCTTGCTGAGCCAGGAAGGCCGTTGCAGAGAATGCGGAGGACGTGGTGCGCCTCAGTGAAAGATGCGCAGCGGCACAGGAGCCCCCACTCCTCACCACCCGAGGGGTGCCATCTCCTATTCTGGCTGGTGTCCGCGAGCCATCTGGAGAAGGTGGTGCTGTACATTTGCGCCTAGGCGGCCGCGTATACGACCCTGCCAAGGTGCCTGCATTGCAGGAGCACCGGTTGCTCGCGTGTGCGATTGAGCGCCAGGGCAGCTTTCCGCCCAGTGATCATCTTGGGCCTGGGACGTGGCACCTCGGGCTGTTGCGCTGCCTCGCTAGCCCACTTGAGCAGCTTGTTCCATCTTATCCTGTCGCGCTTCCTCACAGAAGCAGGGCCCCAAAAGTCGTTAAGAGCGTGCGCTCTGGCCGCCACGGCGCGGGCTGCTGCCACCGGGCACCTCGGGGCACCCTGCACCTGGAAGCGTAAACCCAGCCCGGTAAGCACGAGGTCAGGAACCCACGACGCACCTGCCAACCCAAGTGCTGTTCTGAGTTGAACACGGAGCGCGCGCTCTTGTAAACCGTCGGGAGAGGGGGGGCGATGAAACGAGGTAGGAGTTCCAAGCAGCCGCTATGCGGGAGGGAGACATTTTGGCCGGGTGGAGGGCCATGGCTCTGTCCCTCATCTTGGGGGGGGGGGGCGGTCCCAGGTGCCCTTCGTCAGGGCGTCACCCTGACCCTTGGCAAGCCCCTCGCCTGGGGGGGGGCCGCTCGCCTTCGGCGGCACGGGAGACTACCGCCGCACCGAGGCATGGCCATTGATCCCGCACCGCGGAGCCCCCGAAGGGGGCGTGGTCCATGAAGCCGCGCCACCACTCATGATGGCCCGCTGGGGCGAGCGCCGTCTTGAAGGTGCAGCTGCAGGGGCGTTGAAAGGGGGCGCACCAATTGGGCGGGCTTTGCTCCGTGCTCCTCTCGACGAGGGTCCGAATGAGATCGCCTGGGAGCCCAGAGATCAGGACGTCGCCGCCGTCCTGTTCGTAGTGAACCGGCGCCTCTTCAAGCGCTGCCCTGAGGGCCACGGAGTCAGCGGCCCTGATCCCTCTACACCGGTCAGGAGCCCAGCCGCGTGGGCGGCCCAGGGGAGGGCGATGGCTGCGCGCAATGTCTGCTTCTTGGTGCTGAGCAGGGCTGCGAGGTCATCCACGTAAGTGGGGTCGTCGTCTGCAGCGATGCCGGCGAGGGCGGCAATAAGGGGGTGGTATCTGATGCACCATAGGAGCGGGGAGGCAGCACCGCCCATCCCGACGGACCGTAAGAGGCGGCGTTCGGGCCCCTTGTACCTGCCCTTGCACGTCTGTACCCTGCGATCCCCGACAAGGGCGCTCAGGGCGTGCAGGAGCCAAGAGGGGAGCCTCCAGCTTTGCAGGAGGCTCCCCACCCATTGGAGCGAGATTCTTTCGAAGGCCTTATTCTGGTCACAAAAGATTACTGCCTTGCATGGGGCGTTCCCGACCACGGTGGCAGCGCGGTCGACGAACTCGTCGACGGCCTCCCTTTGTCTTCCCAATAGAGCCGGCCAGGCCGGTCCGGGCTCAGCTGAGGGCTTGGGGAGAGAACCCAAATGCTGGGTGACTTTTGTGATGTTGGGGCCGCACTGCCCGCCTCTCTTGGCCTCCCTTGACTAAGGAGAAATTCATCAACCAATGCGCCCATCAAGTCCGCCAGGGAGGCCCCGTACAAACGTCGCAGGCAAGTGGGTAGCTGAAGAGGCCTCATGTCGTTGGGGCTCTCGGCCCCGGCTTTCTTCCCGATCCATACCCGTAGGTCAACTGAGGGCCCTAATACCTCGTCCAGGAGTGCTGGGTTGAGGTCAGCAGCGTGCCACGCCTGCGCGATGAGGCATGTGACGAATCTGGCCCCCGGGTGATAGGCCTCATAAGGTTCGCCGTCCACCCCGGGGGCGCTTCCGCTGGGGGTTAGGACAATGGAGGCAAGCCTGCTCCAGCTTGGCCGGGGTCTGTTGGAGACGTCAATGCCGGGATGGTGATGGAAGTAGAGTTCCAAGAGCCTTCTGGGGGAGTCGGGTAGTGGAAGGGCGGAGTGCCATATCGCACTCCGGCTGTCCCAGAGCACGTTGTCCACCTGCTCCGGCCTGTCCTGCCAGGTGCCAGCCCAGTCACGGACCCCTAGGATGGCGCGGGCATTTTTGTCGATATCCCCTTCCTGTTCTGTAATGGGCCGCCAGGGGGGAGCGCTCTGCGCCGGGACCTCTCTGTGCCGGGGTCAGCCTGGCAGCCCTTCTCTGGGTGGCCTCGGCGCCCCATCTTCTGAACCACTCGGCCGCTGAGCCGGGGGAGAGGTCTTGTCCGCCCCACCCGTATTCGCACAACCACGCAGCAAGGGTACCCACCGGTCGCGTAGCCCCGCCCCTCTGACTGGCGGCCGCCAGTAGGTAGGAGGCCCGGCGGGGAACGCGAATTGCGTTTCCTCCATTTCCTCCACCAATCTTGAAGGGCGGCGGAGAGAGCGTGTCTTCCAAACCTCATCAGGGCGGGGAGGACGGGAAGAGTGCGATCGGTGCTATGTCCCCCCGCCCCAGCGTTTTGCTGTGTCGGGGGGAGATTGTGAAGGATGGTGTCGCCGTCGTCGTTATCGACGTGCCGGTCGGGGAAGCCCCCCGGGCTGGCTGGTCTTACCCGGTCCACTGGCTGGAGGAGGCCAGTGAGGTTGACGGGGGGGGCACAAAAGGTAAGCTCAAGGTGGAAAAAGAGCTGCCGGAGGTCCGCGTGCGCCGCCGCGGGGAGATTCCTGAGGTCCCCCGCTTTCATGGTGTTGTCCCTTCTGGCCCTCCTGGCCCCTTGCGGCTCAATGCTGATGTGTACGTGGTCCGACAGGGTGAGTCTCCAGAGCTTCCGCATCTCGTGCGCGTGGGTCTGCCGAACTGGGCAGGCTAGCATGTCGATCTAGGATTCGCTTTCTCCGTCGATCCTTGTGGGCCCGGGCGAGTGGACAGCTGCGGAGCCAGTGCTTGTAAGTAGGTCCCTCAGGAGAGCGGCAGCCTCGACCTCACCGTCTCGCAGTTCGTCAAGCTGCAGGTTGATATCCCCTCCCCAGTAGGTGTCAAGGTTCCCCCACTGCTCTGAAGCTATGGCGATTTCGGAGAGGGTGTCTTCTTTCCTGGGGGGTGTGAGGTAGACCGAGACAACGCGGACCCTGTTCTCGCCCTGCTGGACAACAGCCGCGACGGCGCATCCCCGAACCATGACCTGGTGCTCGAGGAGCGCCACGCCATGGGGGAGGAGAATACCCACCCCTCCAGCAAGTCCACCAGTCGGCCCCAGCAATGCGATTATTCATGGTGACTTGAGCGAGAAGGGCGTGCTTGATCTGATTCTTGGCCGCCGTGCAGCTCCGGAGATATCTGACATTCCAGCTGGCAAGCCTGGGGGGGCTGCACGCTGGGGCGGCGTTGAACGCGCGTAGCAAGTCGTCAAGAGCGAGGGCGCCGCACATGGAGCCCCAGGTGGGGTGGCTCCAGGGGTTGGTGTGGAGGAGGTTCCACAGGCCTCTCGGCCCGCGGATTTTGCACTGAGAGCGGGCTTCGAACACTGCATTGAGGGCGCGTCGGGCGTCTTGCCAAGCCCGAGCGCGCAGCCCAGGCACGGGTAGGTGCCTGGGCGGGGACCCCAGCGCCTGGCGGAGCGTTCTGGGGCCCTCATTGGAATCTAGGGGCGCGCCGGCCTGGGAAAGAGCCCTTCCTCTCGGAGGAGCTGCTCCGCGAGGTCGTCCGGGAGGGGGCAATCCCTCAGTGGTGCCCATGGACACTGCCCTCCTGCGCACGTTCTCGCTGCCCCCCATCCCTGCGCTATCTGGCCGCCTGCGGGGGCAGGTGCGCAGGTCACGTCCGTGGGGCGCCCCGCGCTCCAGGCTCGTAGCGCCGTGACGACCCTGCGCTGCAGGCACCGGGGGTCGAAGTGCATGCCGACCGCGTCGTAGAGCGCCCTATCGCGCATTCCGAGACCCCGGCAGTCGCCGGCTAGGCCCACGGCCCTCGCCCTTTCTTCGGGAGCGGGGGGTCTAAACCCGCGCGCTCTGCCCTCCTTCACCAGCCCTCTCCCCCAGGCCCTGACTTTGACCTCCGCGGCGGGGCTCTCTCGTTCCCTTCCTGCCATGACGAGGTTGAGGCCGTCGGTGCATCCTGGGAAGCGCTGTTCCGCTCCGCACTCAGCGAGCATCTGCTTAGCTCCATGCTTCAATTCGGATAGATTTCTGAGGAATCATCTGAAGATGCTCTCCTCGTTGTGCAAGAGGCACAGGGGGTGAGTTTGGTAGCTACTCAGCAGAATGGCGTCTGGGCCCCCTGGGGCGGCCCTGGACTGCGCCCAAGTTGGGATTCTCCCGTCTGGCCTGTAGGCCCACCTTGCTTCCCAGGGGCTGGGGAGACGGGGGTATGATATGGCGTCAACATGGGGTGGGAAATTGCCGATCCAGAGCCGTTCCCTCGGGCTGGCCACTGAATCGCCAGCATTCATTTTGACGGCCCACTCAGGGCCGAGGTCCCCCATGGCTGCGCGCATGGCCTTGCGGTGAGCCACGGGCATGGAGGCCACATTTTCTACAAGTACTAGAATGGTGATGTCAGGCCTCCTCCTGCTTGCCAGATACCAGGCTATCGGGGCGGCAAAGAAGTTAGATGGCTGGGCCCCGGCCAGCCCATCCCTACCAGCATGCTGGCCAGCCGCCGATGGGTTGCTGCAGGGTGGTCCCGCCACTATCAGCATAGCGCTGCCCTGCTCCAGGGAGTCGAGGTGCTTTCCCCAAGGTGTTCTGTTGTCGATGGGGGTCCCTACGTCGGAAGAGGTCCCATACGTCTTCTGCTAGCTGCTTATGCCGGGGGCCTCCGTCCTGTGGGCCGGGGGTCGCAGCCCATCGGCGTGCTACCGCTTCCACCGCTTCTCTGTTGTGTTCTGCGAACATTGAAATCTGTGGCTGGAACCTAATTTGCGGACGAGGTCGCCAACCGCTAGTCTGGCTATTCCCCACCAATCGAAGAGGGACACGAGGTGGAGGGGGGTGCTCCCATCGGCCGCACTGTTGTCTCCTGCGGATCCACCTCGCGCCGCCACACCTGCCTGTTGTGAATCATATATATGTCGCTTCTTGGATACGCACTCCCCCTGCGATGTTATCGACCGCGTGGTCGGGTCCAAGCCTGATGGTGCCTTGCTCGCGCAGCGACCTGAACGCGTGCAAGATCATATTGTTGTTCAGTCCGGCTACCTGGTAGGCCGCCAGGACCTGGTCGGGGGGGCGACAAGAGAAAGGCCGGTGCTGCGGTCTCTATGTTGGGTCCACACCTGCTGTAGGACGTCCATGGGTTGGGGCGCCGCGGTTGGCTCCGTGGGGGCCGGGGTGTGGGTCCTTGGCCTCGCCCTCCTTGTCCCCTCTCCCGGTCCCTGTGGCCCTGTTGCGCCGCGCGTGGTGCCCCTGCCAGCACTTTCATGTGCAGCTGTTGCTGGCAGGGAGTCCCACATGGACTCCAGGGACCGCGAGTTGTCTTCTTCGAGTCTGCTCGCCCCTGGCCTTGCTCTGGGTCGAATTCTCGCTCCCATGGGGCCGGCCTGCCGAGTCCTCCTGTTCCGACTCCTGCCTTGCCGCCTCCTGGGGCCTGAGTGCTCCGCGTCTCTGCTCTGAAGGCTCAGCTGCAACGGACGCCGCGGTGGTGCATCCTCTGGCCCCCCTGCCAGTCGGGGCCGCGTCTCTGTGCTTTCTCTCTGCGGGGTTTTATGGGGGGGGGGGGGGCGCTCGAGGCCGCCCCGCCTCCGATCCAAGCACTGGCCGTTGAGCGGGGTTGTCCTAAGGTGTCCCGCTCCTGAGGTTGAGCCAGGTTGAGTCGACGGCCCTGTGTCTGCTGGTGTCGGGACCTAGTAAGTCCCTCATGGACACGGAGAGGATGGCGTCGAGGGCCTCGTCGGTCAGAGGCAGAAAAGGGCATGCCGGGCCTTCGCCTCCAGGGACTCCTCTGGCCGCGGATTGCAGGATCGCACAAGCCGCGTCCGCTGCGAGGGCAGCGCTCTGAGACCGAGTTTTCCTGCCTGCAGAGTTCCTGGTGCCAGCAGGCGGGTTCTGCGTCCAGAACGTTTCAAAGGGAATTAGCAGCCTGTCGGATAGGTGAGCTCGCGCAAACACCTGCCTGACCTGCCTTTCCAGCTGGAGCATGGAAATGCCCCGGGCGATGGCACTGAGCACGGCCCTCCACCATATTCTATCCGCGCATCCCAGCCCTTCCCACCGGGCCGGGGGGCCCAGGGAGCTCACTGTTTCTGCGGCGCAGTTGAGAAGGAAACTCCACTTGCGTTCCATGCAGGGTGGGAGGTGAGGACATGCTCTGGGAGAGTCACCCCTTCCGAGCGGGTCGTTGGGTGCGCTACGGGGATCGCTGTCTGGCGGTGGCCTTCTCCCAGGCTCGCCGTCCGGGCGTGCCTGCGCTGCCTGCGGGCTGTCTCCTGGCTCCCAGCTCGGCGTTTGCACGCGCTCGCCTCCCTCGGTCCCCTGCCTGTCGCGGTCCGTCTGGGACGTCGGCGCTCGGGGAGGCTCGGCATCTTGCCCCCCAGGCTGTGAGGGGGGTCTCATGGGCAGGGGCAGCCTGAGGGCTGCTGGGCGAGCTTCGCGCGGGCGGGCCACCTGCCCCCGCGCTTGCCGGGGACTGCGGTGGGGGGGGCTGCGTGGCGCCCCCGCTGCCGCCGCTTGGTCCTACTTCTCCGCCCTGGTTGGAGCTGTCCTCTGCTCCCGTATAAAGGTTGCTGCCTGAGCCTGCGCCTCCTGGGGGCGTCGTGGGCGGTGGGCTGTCGCCGCTACTTCTCTCGTTGCTGCCGATTTGCTGACCCGGCGTCGTGGGGCTAGTGGTCTGGCCAGGTGGGGACTGCCGTTGTGGTGGGTACGGCTGTGCAACGGGGGAAAGTGTCAGCTGGGGCTGAGGGGTGGAGCGGCCCGGAGTCCGTGGGTTCCTGTCTGCGGCGCACTGCCCGGTTGATGGGGGCCTGCCCGGGGTCCTGCTGAGCCCGTCGTGCGCCTGCTCACCCCGTGCGGGGTGTGTCCTGGCCCCGCTTGAGGGGCCGCCGCTCTGTCCCCTGGGTGCTCTTCGCGGTCTAGGTACTCTTCCCGGGTCGGGTCGGCGCCTGTCCTCCTGCGCGGCACTTCTTAGCCTTTCGTCAAGGGCGTTGAGCCTCTCATCCGTGCCTGGGGTTAGTGCGCGCGCGGTGGCACTGTCAATTTCTGCGCCCCTGCCCCCAGGAACTTCGAGCCACGGGTGGTGCGCAGTATAGGTTGGGTCGGGTTCGGGAGAGAGCCACTGCGAGAAGGGGGGCTGTCTGGTGACCTCCTCCAGTATCCCTAACTCATTAATGAGCTGGAATACGTGGTCTCTGTCCAAGAGGCTGGGGTCGGTCAGCTGGAGGATCCATATGGCGGCGAAGAGGTCTCAGTTGTACCTCAGGATGGGTATGCCCTCTTCCTGTCGTCGGCGTTCAAGCACAAGTCTGGTCTGAATGCCTCTGGCCATGTCATGGACGCACTGCCCTCCGACGCAGGCCAGGAACCTCCCGAGCATGCCCTGGGCGCATAGAATCGCGTCACTCTCCGCCCTTACTAGAGCGGCTCCTGGCTCGAAGCTTGCCCGGTTCCTGTGCGCGAGCACCTCTGCTAGGGGGGGAACACTCTTGGGCGGGCCGGGTCCGGGAGAGAGTCTACGGCAGCCCGTCTTCTTGGGGGCAGGGCAGCACTGGAGGGTTGGCTGGCGTCGATTCCCAGGTCCGCTAGCGTTAAGGCGCGGGCGGGGGTTGCATCCAGCTTGGCCAGGTGTACTGGGCCGTGTGCCAACTGCAGGGACACCCTGGCATGTGGGCGGCCAGCGCCTTGGTTGGCAGCTCTCAGGTCGGCTTCGGCGGGTAGCGCAATGGTGACCCACATGGGGTTTGAAGCGTATAGGTGGCCACTCTCTCAGCAGGTGGTGACACATACCGCCCCTCCCGCAGCTATCGCTGCAGCTATCGCTGGGGCATGGTGCTGTAGTCTCGCAGGCCCTCCCTGTCCTCCGAGGGTCTGCGGCTGGTCGCGTTCAGGCCGCCCATGACTCTGTCTCCTTCGAGCAGCCACCCCTCGGGGACAGCGGGGGGGGGGGCCTCGCGTCGGCTGTTCCCTCCCCGCCATCCGCCCCTGCAGGCAGCGGCCAGGCTCTTGCGTGCAGTCTAGCCCTGGACGAGCCTATCGAGGCTGAAAACATCTTCAGAATTGCGTGTTGCGGCATCCAGGGGTCGGGGCGCATTGGCCTGACACGGGGGGGCCCAACTTGCCTACCTCGCCTGTCGAAGGTAGTGACTTCGAGCATCTGCGGTTGGACTGCTCTTCCGGGGGCCTGTCGCGCCGTTTCCTGCGCTAGGGCTTCAATGCGTTCTACATGTGCGATTTGGGTCCCTGCGCCCCGTCTCTCGAGGGGGTGGCCGGGAAGATCCCGACGACTTGCGGCCCCGCTGTAATGCAGCTTGTCCCGCAGAAGGCTGCCGACATGGTCGCGGCGGTGTTGAGTCCGACTCTCACCTGAGTCATGTACCTGTAGTCCCCTGTATCGGGGAACCACGCATACACGGTGGTTACCTGTTCCACCGCTCCAGAGCCCACGGTGGCTTCCACGGCCTCGATCACGTCCTGCTGCCTGGATTGCCCTAGGTCTGCTATGTTCCATCGGAGGTGAAAGCCACCCTCGGGATCAGCCAGCCTGGCGAACGAAGGACCGCCGTTCCAGCTGCCTTCCAAGAGGAGTCCTCGGGGGCTGAGGGCGGGGAAATTACGTGCAGACCCGAAGACCCTGGGGAGTTCGTCTCTGAAGTGCCGCAGCATCGGGGCCGCAATCCGCTCTGGGGTCTTCAGGAGTAGCAAGCCTCACCCGTTGAGGCCTACTCTGTATCCAAAGGCAGCCGCTGCGTCCGCGGCGGCGGATCGGGCCAGGCATGCGGCAGCGGTTGGGATGGGGATGTGCACGGAGTCCGATGTTTCTTTGGACCTCCATGCACTACCGTTGATGAGTGTGACCGCTCTGGTCACCAGAGCGGTCTGCGCCGCAACCTCAAGTTCCTCGAGGGGTTGATCTTCGGGAACCTGCATGCCTGTCTGCCTGAAGGGTCGGCACCGCACTACATGGTGGAAGAGAGGCCCCAGTCCTTCTTTGAGGAGGGTCTCGCCCCTCGGGAGGGGCATCTTGGAGGTGGCCCATTCTACTTCCACTGTTGAGTGCTCGCCCCCCTCTAGGACCTGCTGCCATCTGGTGATCAGGGCCACGATGGCGTCATTGCGGTGCTCTGGCGCGAGCATGTGCAGCGCGTCACTGGTATCTGCGTCCCTGCCCCCCCGGTGCACCACAATGGATGGCGGGATCTGTGTTCTCTGGGGGTTGTCAGTTATGTGACACTGCGCCGCTACCAGCTGCCTCAGGGGGGGTCATCCTTCCCGTTCGCACGGGATTCCCTATGGGAACCAGGTGCGTGATCAGGCCAGATGCTCGGTACCCCCACTGCGCATTGGCTATGGCTGTCAGTTCGACTGGGTCGGGGCCTCCTGGTGTTGGGACCCCCTGTCCAGCCCAGGCGAGGATCCTGCATGGGCCATGGGCCGCCACCCGAGCCAGCCGCCGACAGCGTGGCTTGTATCTGGGATGCGCCGGCGTCAGCGACCAGAACTGCGGGGGTTGTGCCCTGGCCAGAATGGGCTCTGTCGTGGACCAACTCTTTAATCTGCTCGCACGCGCTGGGTCCCGCCATCGCGAGAGTGATACCCGTGCTGTCCGCGCGTCTGTTGCCGACTAGGGATCTCCTCGCGATCACTAGCTCGGCCCCGACTTCCTTGGCAGCAGCCATAAGCAGGGGGGCGGGGAAGGGGGGGGGCCTCCTCGCCTGTCCTCTTCTGGCGGGAACCTGGCCAGCAGGGTAGCCCACCATGCCTGAGTGATCGTCGGAATCGAACGCATCCTTTCCTGTCTGCAGGGGGGGTTTGGGGCGGACCTATCTCCTCATCCACCTTCGCCCGCGTGCACGGGGGGCCCAGTCTCGACGTCTCGGTCCACTTCCATCCCTGCTGGCTGCGGGGGGGGGGGCGTGTGGGCAGTAATCTGCTCGTGAATCCTTTGCATGTCGCGAACTGTGATGTAGGTGTTTAGCCCCCGAATAGAAACCAGGTCGGCCCTTAGGCAATCCAGCTCCCCGGCAAGGGCATGCGTTGTGGACGCGAGCTCCCTGCACGAGATGGGGGGCCTGATCGGGGCTAAGAGCCCGCCCCTGAGCCGGGGCATCCCTTGCGGTTCCGAGGGGGGCGGGGCTCCGGGAAGAAGGGCAGAGACGCTGCCTCTGTCGTTGGCTCTGCAGTGGGGGCAGCGAATGGGCATGGAGTTCCCTCCTTCCCTGAAGATCCCAGGCTGGGTCTGCCTCCAGCGGTCAAGGCAGTGCTTGTGGAATCTGCGTCCACAAAGTATGAGGACTTCTGCCGCCCCGTCGAGTTCCCCCGTGCAGATGGTGCGAGCCTGCGCGTCTTCACCCGCGTCCCATCCCGGCATAGGCTCTGGTTCGCCAGCCCTGAGTGCCCTTTCGGCGTCCCCAGGCGGATCAGTTGCGTTGGAGATGGAGGTACCCAGGCCCTCTATGAGCAGGCGGGTCGTCAAGGCCGCTTCCTCCTCGGGTAGGCATGCCTTGAGCCCCGTGGTCCGCAGGAGGAGGCGGATCTGGCGATTCCGGAAAGGGGATTACGCGTTGGGGGCCTGCTCCTCACCATCGCCCAGTATGACTCTGATGTCGTTGGGCGTGTGGATGCCTGCTAGTTGCAGCCATCTGGTGAGGACCTCGAACGGCCTGGCGCCCATGCCTCGCGCCTGGAGCACGGGCCAGAGGAGGGGGGTGCAATGCGGTGCCAAGCGCAGCCACATGGCCCTGGATATCCAGCTTCCCGGTTCAAGGTGCGACCTGGCCTCTCGCAGGAGGCCCACCGCCGCGAGCTGCGCGTCTGCGCCGCTGAAGGAGCTGCGGTCGACGCAGCGTTGCCTGGTTCTACCTGCGGCCTCGTCGTCTCTCTGCGTGGCGCCCAGGGCTCTGATAAGAGCGCCCAGCGCGCCCCCTCTTCGGCGCGACTGAGCGGAGGACCTGACGTTGCTATCGGGGCGCCAAGGGGCCGCGGTGCCCTGCGCCCCTCCTTCGGCCGATGGGGGGGAGAGGCGACCTCCTGCTCCCCCGACACCTGCGTGGCCGTTTCTGGCGCTCGCCCTGGCGAGACGAGCCTGCACTCCAACTTCTACCGCGGCCCGGTCTCCTGTCAGGATTCCTTCCTGGAGGTATCCGAAGGGGCCAAGCCAACTCATAGCGCGTTCTTGTAGCTGTGGGTGGATGCATCCCCCTGGAAGGGGGGCCTCGATCTCCCTTCTAGCCAGGTGCGATAGGGTTGCCGCTTCGAGCCCGAGGCGGCGGTGTGCCCCCTGTAGGGAGGAGACGCCCATGGCGCTCCATCGCCTGGCTGCATGCGCCACTATGTGGGTGGGGATCCCAGTAGCCTCGAAGACGTGCTCAAGTGTGCTTCGCCCCCCTTCTGTGGCTGATTTCCATGCGGCGCGCGCTGCCCCCCCTTTCTGGGGGCAGCTGGGCGCCCCCATTCGGCTGCTGCCTATCGACGGTTCGGTTTTCGGAGCCCTCTCCCCTCACGGATGGTTGGTTGGCTCCATTGGATACAAGGGAGTCCGCCCCTCGAGCCCTTGTGCGTAGCGCGATTGCGAGGCGCATTGCTGCGCCGCAGGGACTGTCTGGGGCGAGGTGGTCGGCGATGAGTCCCCCTTCCCTTCTGGCGGAGGCAATGAGTGCCGCGCAGGCCACCTCAGTTGCCTCGGCGTCGACGTCGCGCGCCTAGGGGGGGGGGGGGGGGGGGGCATCTGCTGGGGTGGCGCCGAGGGCTCGATCCAGGAAGTTTCCTCCTATTTCGCTTCGGAGCCAGTCTGCATCCTCTGCGGGGAAGTTGTCAAAGCACTGTCGGAATCTCATCCTCCGATCTTCCCACCTGGTCCTTGCGCCTGCGGGGTCAGGGGGCTGGGCTGGCAACGCAATGGTGGGGGTCTGGGCGAGGCTTCTAGGCACCCACTCACGCAGAGGCCTCCTGGAAAGGTGACTTCCCTGATGCGATCCCTGATTGGAATGGCGGCCTCCAGGGTCCAGGGCCCGTCCCTGCGGGGCGCTGCATAGCCTGGCGAGAGCGCTCACCGCCGCTCTAAGCATTGGCTCGCCCCCCAAGGTTCGGGCCCTCCCTGTCTGCGTCTGGGTGCCAGGGTTCGCTTGTGGCCCCGCCGCAGGCGGGCGCCGCGTCCGCCATGTGGCCCCACGCCGCGAGCAACTCCGAGATGAGCCAGGATGGAGAATAGCTGGAGGTCTCTGGGAGGTGGTCTGGGGAGCAAATGTGGCTGGTAACAGGGGCGCAACGCGCCCCCACTCTGGCCAACCAGAAGATGAGCGGGGTGTCAAGCAAGTCTAAGGGGTGTCCTGGGGCTTCGGTGCTGTCGGAACGGAATCCGCCCATGGCCAGAAACCACGACGACGCAAGCCCGCGGCAGACAACGCGCGTGGGACCGCGGGGGGCCCGCGCGAGCAAGCAACCGCAGCACGCGCATCTGTCGGATGGGTGGAAGAAGTCCCCGAGCCTTATCATGTGGGAGGTGTTGTTTATGGGCCATGGCCCCTCGGGCGTGTCGCTGCCCTCAAGGACAACTCCAGGGATGCCTGGGGATCGGGGCCCTGCACCGGGGATGGCCGGGGCGGCCCAGCCTCCGCATCCCGCCCCGCGCTGCTCAGTGGATAGTACATCAGCCCCTGCCTCGACCCACTGCCCTCTATTGACCGCCAAATTTCTGACCTCCCTGTGGTCTGGGAAGTGGACCCGATTGCGGCGGTGCTCGTGAACAAGGTAGCGGCACAGCTTGGCTTTATGGTCGCGGTCGTATCCGACGTCGATGGCGCCAGGGGCAGCGCTGCGCCGCCACCTGGAGAGCGCTAGTACGGACGCGGGAAAGAAGCCTTCGGACGGGCCCCTGACCCCGATATCCGCACAGAGGGAGGCAAAGCGCAGGGCGTCATATTCCAGTAGGGCCGCAATCGGCTCCGCCTCGGTAGGGCCATCGCAGCCCAGGTTATCCGCCTCGAAGGCTGGGCCCATGGTGCCCGCGACGGACCATGCGAGCCGCGACAGGTCGAGCCGGGCGAGGCCTGGGACGCAGGTGTATCGTTGCTGGGGGGGCCCTTGCTCCAGCTGGGTCGCCCGGTTGGGCGATGCCCTAAGGGGGCTAGGAACGTTTCCAGTCAAGGGAGGTTCCGCACGGAGTCCGTCATGCCAGGGGGGTGGCGGAGCCAGCAGAAGCTGACCAGGTTCTCGAGGCCCAGGCTCATCGTTTGACTACGCGAGGCGCGCCTGGGGAGCTCTCCCCATAGGCGCCCCAGCGGCTCGCGATGCGCCGCGAGTGCAGCGAGGGTGCCCCCTCTCATGGTGCCCCTTGGGTCGGCGACCCTTGGGGCCAGGAAGGGCACGTCGGCGTCGCGACTGCCGCGTCGTCGGGGGTGGTGGTAGGGCCTACGGGGGCCCACGTCTGTGCCGTAGCTGGGAGGTCTGTGCTCGGGGTCGTCTGAATGCCCCTCCCAACTGCGCCGATTTGAACCAAGTGGTGGTGGCGAGGGAAGACCAGGGGGAGGAGCGATCGGGCGTCCGAGAGCACCGGGAGCGGATCTGACCTCGATCTTGTCGGGCCCCCCCAGTCGTAGTGAGCGTCGCTATCGGGGGTGCTTCCGCTGGTGTCGCGGGCCTCAAGGATCCACTCCCAATCCACCTCGTCCTGGGGCTGCCGTCCACCTTCAGTCCCGATCCCGATCGGGTGGAGGGGGGGCGCAGGGGAGATCTCGCGTTCGTCGCCCGGAACGTCAGCTTCGCCAGCACCTGCTTGGGGGGGGGGGGTCGGGGCGAAGGCAGGGGCGGGTTGGGGCGGGGAAAGGGAAGGAGCGGGCGACGATTCCCCCATGCTGGCGCTACTATGGTCACTCACGCCCCTGTGGTGGGCGTTCTCGCCAGCCCCGAGGACTCTCTGAGCGCCCGCCCTGGGAGATGGCGTGGATCGATCTTGGGCAAGGCTGTCCGGTGGGATACGACCAGGGCCCGCGACAGGCTGCATCTCCTGATGGTGGGGGGCGCAGCCAACATCCGCCGGATTCGCATTTCCGCCAAGGGGAGGAGAAGGAGGATTGGAGGCGCGGCCGACAGCCACAATCACATCTGCATTGACAGAGGAGGGGGGAAGAGCAGCCAACGGCTGCAAGATCACGCTACGATCGGCGTTTCCCTCGCACTCTGGCGGTCTCCCGGGGGAGAGACCCGCCACTGCGCGGGGCGGACCAGTCGTCTGTCCCCATGATGGGTGGACACCGCTGTCCGCTTCTGTGGGCTGGTTCGCCACAGCATGACCCTCTCTAGGCTTTCCGCCCACTGCCGCCTCTCGATTCCCTCCTGGGATGTCCGCCTCAGCGCCCAGGGGTTGGGCGGCACCTGCTAGTGGTGTCTCGGGCCCCTGGGCAGTCCCACGGCGGGGAGAGGAGGGGGGCGTGGGCGGGGCAGGGATCGAGATGGGGTCCAGGGTGGGTCTGGGGGGGGGGTCAGGACTCTCTCGCCCATGAGGGTCCGGCCCCGTGCCTCCTTCGCCCACGTCTGCCCCGCCCGCCCCACCTGCCTCGGCCGTCCTTTGCCTGGGCGGGTCGTGGGCGTCTGCGGGGGGCTGCTGTCTCACCCCATCTCTTTCCGCGCTGGCATCATCCTCCGATGGGCAGCGCGCCGCGGTGGGCGGCGCCGGTGCCAGCCCCTGCTCTGCCCCTAATGCAGGAAGATATTGCTGCCTATGGGGGTTCTGCGCCAGATTTGGATCCGCGGGGGGAGTGATCGGGACCAGTGGCTGGGCCCCCATGCCATGCACTGACCGATCTTCGCCCGCCTCGTCGCCGCCCGATAGATCCCCCATGTCCCCAAGGAGGCGGGGTGCAGAAACAAATGACGAATTTGTATGACCTATTTCTTGACACTGCATGTTTTTGGAACGCGTCGAATGCGAAGGGCTTTCGTGCGTGACCAGCATCGCCTGTGCTGCGGTCTCCGGACTGCGCCACGCATATCTCACAAAAAGACAACGCGCGAAATTCAAACGGCCGTCGGCGCATCGAGGAACGCATGAACCAATTACAGGCAAGCGCGCGCCGCTGAAAACAAGCGCAAAATACAAGAAACCGAACAATCATGACCGGAAAAGGTCGACGAACCCTGCATTTGCCAAAATTCGAAACAACGGGCCCGCGCCAGGAAGAAGAAGAAGAAGAGAGAAGAAGAAGAAGAGAAAACATAGAAAAAAAGCGAGGCCGCACGCGCGACCTCCCTCGCGATCGCCGGGCGTTGCCCCTGGCAGCGCAAGGGCATTTCAACGGCAGCGCGCGCGTGCGGAAGTCTGCTGCGCGAGCTAAGACCGCCGAAAACGCCACGCAGAATCGTCGCATGGGCGAGCATCCGCGACTTGGCGCCCATCCCCTTCACGCGAACTAAGCGGCCCCAGCGCGTCGCGAAAATCTGCGCCGGGATGCCCCAGCTGCTACTGCGGGCAGAAGTGCGACGCCATTGCAAATTTCCCACATGTCATGCTCAACTCATCAGAATCACGGGGGGGGGGGGGGGGGGGGGCGAAAACCACCGAGCACCTACTTCGCAAGAGTAAGAAGAAGCCAGAACAGAGGGACGGTAAGAAGGAAGAAGGGGAGGAAGAGTTCATGACTGGTAGGGGTAGATACGCTCATATCCCAGGCTGCAGCCTCGGCAGCGCACGCGCGAACGCAGGCGAACAACGACGACTCGTGAGCGCTGAAACGGCCCACCGCTTGTGTTCCCGAAACGCTCTTTCAAGAAGCGGCGCCCCGAGAAACGCCAAGAACCCCCATGATCATATTCGCACAGACCTCGCAAGGCGATCAGTTCGCCGGGGACTCGGGGCCTAAGTGCGGCGGCAACATGACCACCGATCAGTCGATCGAACCGAACAGGGAGGAACGGGGGCGACTGGCGAATGGATGGGGGGAATCTGGAGCCTCTGCCGGATGCCCAGCGCCCACGGGGTCGGACGGCGCCCAATGGGTTTCGGAAGAACTCGAGCGCCCGAGGTCGAGGGCGGGCCACTCACACGAACATCGACGTCGTCATCTGTCTCATGGGCCCTCCACGTCGCCACGATGCTTACAGCCCAACTGGCATGTTTTAGATTTTGTAAATGTCCACCTTCATTATCCGTCGCCCTCCCTCCCCTGTCAAACCCAACCACGCTCAGCGGGGCCCCATTGAAAAACCGACGCAAGATGACTGCCAATTTCGCGCGGGCCGCCCCTGGCAGCGGACTCTCGCCACTTGCGTTCGATCAAACGTTGGCGCGCCTGACCTAGCCGCGCCCTTGACCTCCACGCCCCATCCCACGGGCCGCTGGCCCCGACAAGTCAATGGCAATGCGATTTTCATGCTGCTTCAAATAACTGCCACGCGCGCGCGACCACTCGTCTGCCGAACAGACTGCCACTTACTTCTTGATCCCTGAGCGATTTGGCCGAACTGATTTTCTGGGCCCGCGGGGAGTGACGGTCGAATTTCGTTCGGCCCATCGGGGGCCGCGCAACCGCCCGCCACGCCAGCGGCCGTTTTTTTTTCGGCCAGGGCACCCCCTCCATGGGCGTCGCGCCGAATTTTTTCTCTCGGAGCATTGGGCGCGCGGGGGCCGACTTTTGCGCCGAATTCTTGCGCCGAAAATGACGTCTCCAACAAAACCGCCCAAAAAAACCTGACAAGAAATCCGGCCAAGAATCCGGCCGCTGTGCGACGCAAGAATCCGGCCAGAAAATCCGGCCTGGAATCTGGCCAGGAATCCGGCCACAAATCCGGCCGAGAAATTCGGCCAGGAAATCTGGCCAGGAATCCGGGCGCGAATGCGATCGAGCGACGAGAGAAGCAGAAGGAAAAGAAGCGGCGTCGGCAAAAAAACGCAAGAGGAAGAGAAGGACGCGGAAGAAAACGATGGCGACGAGAATAAAAGCAGCACGGGCATCACCCCGTGCAGCATGGTTCAGGTTATGTTGAATTCCGCGCCCCGGCTCAAGCGCCTGGCTTTAGCCCCCGCAGCCCCACCAATCGCTCGCAAGCCCGCCGCGCGCCCCGCCCAACCCCCGCCGCCCAAGAAATGAATAAACTTAGGATGCTCCCGGCACCGAAAGACAGCAACGCAAAAAGAACGTCGTGCCCCCCGCTGTTCCTCCAAAGTTTGCCTGTGGCATGACATCTTGCGCGCCCATTGATTGGCAATTCGCGTCGCGCCCTCGCTGGGTCATAAAGACGTGTCGGAACGACCCAATAGAACATGTGGTACCAGCGGCGCAATTGCGCCATCGCCGCTGGAATCTTTGCCCTCATGGATAATTCGACGCCGCCAACGCGCCGCCGCCGCGATTTACGCATGCGTGCCGGCGTAGCATTTCATACGTTGTAGCGCATCAGCGCGGGGCGGGCGGGCGCGGAAACCGCGACGACCCCTCTTGGCAAACCAGAGCACCAGGCACAAAAAGCACAAGTGGCACGGGAGCGAACACCATTGTACACTCAAAACACGCCAGACTTCACGCAGCTCAAGGTCCTGAACGGTGAGACTACGTCCGCCGTGATTCGACCGCGGCCGCTTGAAGCAAAAATGGATCGAACTTCCCTCTGATAAGGTATCGGGCCAAGCTGTGCTAGGTCGGGCCGGCTAAGGCTTCGCAGGACTGGTGCGCCGCTCGATGACAACGCAAAACCGAACTGGACTGGGCTTCGATGGGCTGCGATCTAAAGCGAGCTTGTTGCAACACACGAGGCTGCATTGACCTGGATTTCGTTGCGCTGGACTGGGTCGCGTAGGTCGAACACGTCCACGACGTGGCCTGCCTTGCGAGAGTTTATCGGAGCTGGCGCTACTTGTTCTACGTCGGGCCGCGCGGGCTTTCATGGGGCCTCATATATTTCTTTCAAGCACGAGTCCCAATTTAACATGTTCTCCCATTTGCCGCGGCGGTGCTGCGGCCAACTCAGCGACAAAAGGCGCGGAGACCAGAAAAATCCGGCTCTGCTGAATAAGCCACATGGGCTTGCGTCCCCGATCCAAACTGAACCGGGGGCAGGAGCTGCGCCGTGAGCGAAGCAGCAGCGGATATGGCGGCCCGCGCTGGGGGCCCGAGGGAGCCGAGGGCCCGGTGGCCAGCGGCGCGGCGTACGGGCGCCCCCTTGAGCACGGGAGACTGGCCCGAGGGAGCCAGGCCCGTGAGATGCCTTGAGCCAGGCTACGGACGCTGGCGAAGTTACGCGAAGCGTCGAAAATTCGTTACACGCTGTACGTATTGCTGACACCACCACCACCTCCACCACAACCACCAACACCACCCGTTCCACGCACCTGCTGCGTCCTCACAACACTTACGGTAACTACCTCCTGCCCTCTCTTCTGTATGCCTACAGGCTTGGCACTGGAAAGGTCATTCCGAGCGTCCCCTTGGATGCCCTTCGGTGTCTGGCCATCCACGACCTCTCGTAAAACATAATGTCAAAGCTCCTCGCCCCCCGGGGCCACCATCCCTCGCGACAGATTGTGGCCTCCCGATCGTCATGTCCCAATCTCTTGTCATGCCTGGAGCATAACCGCACGTGAAATGCTCCGTGCACGCGGCGGAGATCGAGGTTTGGAGAAACATACGAAGGCGAACGACACGCGCGCGCTCGACAATCGAATGAGGGCATGTTGCTGAATTGGAGGTGCTAACAACTAGTACAAAGGGTCCTAGCGTTTAGTCGCTGCGCTGAAACAAGACAGCACGTTCACGGAAACTACGTTTGACATGATCCTCTAAAAGCACTGCCTGTCGACTTTCATACAAGGTTGACGCACAGCGCTGTGCGTTCGCATAAGACAACGGTCGTCACAGGCAGGTGTTAAGAGGACCCAGGCTCAACTAATCAGGATTGCCAGAAACATCAATGTGGTGCCCTGTGTGCTTGTCACTCATCGGTAAATGCACCCTGCAATCAGGCTCCCTTGCTTTTCGAATGGTCGTTGTCTCGTTGACTCAACGTTCGTGTTGCGCTCATATTGCTCACACGCTAGATTATCCGTGCAAAAGGCTCTAGAAGGGATCCCCCCCAAAAGCCTGCAACAGGCCCCAGGAGGGCTCCAAGTGGGTCCAAAGATGCATTGAGGAACCCATACCGAATTGAAACATTAAAGCTGCACACATTCCACCTATTGTATTCAGGTGCCAGATGTGAGCGTCAAAAAACACTATTTCAACCAGATGCAAGCAATCCAACATACACGCCGAGCCTAAGGACACACCCTTTGAACCCTGGAGGTCGATGCCAGAGGAGGCAGGGGCAGCGGCTGAGGCGAGAGGCCCTGAGATATGCGAAGCACATCGCACGCTGCAGCATGCTGCGTTTGGCAGATTGCCAAATCTCCTGGGGTATAAAAGACATCAGCAAGACATGTCACGTCAGGCCGTTAAGAAGGCTGCCAGGTCCACTCAAGGGACATGGACACTGAGGAGTGCAGCAGCAGAGGCATTTCTCCGCGCGGCATGCTGAATTCGTGACACGCACTCCGCAGGAGGCACTACCGTTCAAGCTGGCAAATAACATTCTAGCTTCTAGCGCAGTCCGTGCAAATAGGTCACGCGCGCTGCCAGTGGTGCATGCCCCGTGAGCTTGGGCGGGGAGAGCGAAGGCCGCGAGGGGCGACTTCTGCTGTTTTTCAGCTCGCGCTGGAGCTGCCACGATCTGCTCCGGATGTCCTCGGAGATCTCTGGATTTATCTAACTTCACCTGGATTTGCCTCGACTTATTTGGATTTAGCTCGATCTGGTGGGCTTAATCCGCGCAAGTTGATAGAAGAAAAGTCATCAAGAATGCAGAGGGAAAGGCGAAAGGCGTGACCAGAGACACAGCGAGTGGCGACAGCAAGGGGCATCGAATATCGGGCGTGACACGCCAGCATATTGTGACGGCAGCGAGTAGCATGGCCGAACACTCGCTGGCGAACGCCAAATCGCGCGCCCCGCACGACCGTCAGGTGTCGAACCGGACGCTACTGGCCTCAAGTTCAGATGACGTATTGAGCAGGGGCCACGCCCCCATTTCAGGATCCCCTCATGCTGAGTCTGAGGGGAGGAGCGAGGAGGATGTACGGTGAGGGCATCAGATAAAGAACCATTGGATTAGGAATCCAGGGTCTGGAAGCCAGTGGAACGCCAGTTGGGGCTTGGCCACGGATATCAACGCCGCCCGCATCGGACAAGGAGTCCTCTAGGGTCTGAAGCCTCCTGTGCACATTCCTTAACGAACGCCCCCCACCGTAGCCCGACGCCGGCCCGCGT
>CAUYUJ010017411.1:91769-184269 GCA_963575745.1 Prorocentrum cordatum | reverse complement strand
CCCAACATGAATTACCAGACGTTCATCCAGGATCTGGCGAAGTGGATTCCGATCTCGGATCCGAACCCAGCCTTGGGCAAAGACGCTGCTAAAGGACCCATTCCCCACGCGAACTGCACAGCGCGTATCTTGAAGAAGTGCGTGATTTCAACCCTGGGTCACCCGGCAGACGTTGACACCAAAATCCGCCTTTTCAGGAACAGCAAGGGTGATGCAAAGGATGATCCGATCATTGGCCCAACGACCTGCTGGCCCAATCCGTGGTACTACGTCGTCCTCAGCGACACGGCCAAGGAGTGGAGGTCTCACGAAGATCGAGTGTCAGCGATTGGGCGTTGGCCGACGCTCCCTGGCGCCGACGGGGACGACGACGACGAGTGGTGCCACTGGGAACAGGCAGATGAGGACCTCCTTGACGGCCCCCAGTGAGCGCGCGGGCAATGGGGATCCCTAACCAGCACCACGTCTTTGTCTTATTCTTTGTTGTGCAACTTCTAAGAGCTTCTTTCGGGCCTCTCGGCCCGCCAAACAGTACCGTTGCTCGCTCTGTTGGACAACGCGTTGCTTTTGCAACTAACTACGCCGCGTTGGGCCTGCCATGGCAATGGAAAACACGTCCTCCGATGACCCCCACCATTTCCTCTGGCCCATCCTCCGCGCCCCCGCAGAAGTAGATGCGGACGAGGAAGTTGATGAGGGGAGGATGTGACAGGGGGGGCAATGAGGAGGAGGGCCGCGGCGCGGGGGCCGGGTCGACGACACCTTCACTGCGCAGGCGGCCCCGCGCGCCGCGCGCCGCCGGAGGGGGCGGCGCCACCGTCGTCGTAACCTTAGTCGTCGTCGTCGCTGGCTTAGGTTCCGCACCCCATCCTCCTCCGCAAGCCCGCCGCCTCCTCCTGAACGTGGATCATGCCCCTATCCCTGGCAACTCCTCCTCGTTCTTTCCCCCCCATCCCTTTTTCCTCGCTCTCCCCCTTAGCCTCCTCCGCCTCCTCCTTGCACAACCTGAGATGGGCCATCGGGGAGAGATATTCTAGGAGGCATGCCATGCGAAGAATGCTGACGGGAGTATCGGGTGTTTCGGACAGGGGCGAGGCCCTCATGGCGACGGGCAGGGGCACGTGCATCGTGGACGAAAACATACCAGAGCAACTACTGGCAAAACGCTATGTCGACGCAGGGGCCCCGAACATTGCAGTTGCGAGTCAACAGCGGCAAATATTGTTGACGCTTCGCGTATCCCCACCAGCCCATCCAGAAACGATGCCCAGGGGGGTCGAGGTGGCCAGGGAAGTCGGGCAGCATACAGAATAAAAAAAGGGCGGGGGAAGCTGTCACGCACCCCAAGAGGGGGAGGATGGAGAAGGAATCCTCGTCGGAGGGGGCGGGGGAGGAAGAGGAGGAGGAAGAGGAGGAGAATGAGGAGGGGGATGTGGAGTAGGGAGAGGACGAGAAGGAGGAGAAGGAGCAGAGGGAGGAGAAAGGAGAAGGAGGAGGAGGAGGAGGAGGAGGAGGAAGAGGGGGATGAGAAACTGAAGAGGACGGCGAACCGAAGAGCCAGAAGCGTCTGAAATGCATGTCGGAGATCCTCTTGAGGCTTCTTGGGGGTCTCTTGGGGGCCTCTTGGAGGCCTCTTGGGCGCCTCTTGGGGCCGTCTGGGCGCCTCTTGGGGCGCTCTTGGGGCGCTCCTGGGGTCTGTAGGGGCGCTCTTGGGGCCATCTTGGAGGAGATCGATCAACGAAGGGGGGGGGTCCCTAATTAGCCCCCCCCCCCTCAGGAGCTCCAAACATCGCCTCTTGGGGCGCTCTTGGAGCGCTCTTGGGCGCTCTCGGGGCCGTCTTGGGGCTCTCTTGGGCCTCTTGTGGGGCCCTCTTGGGCCACCTTGGAGCCATCTTGAGGCCTTGGATGGCCGTCGGAAGCGAAACGGTGAGAAAGCAAACAACATCGATTTTCGTCAGGTGTCGGTGCGGTTTTGGCCTCTTCGGGGCCACCTTGGGAAGCTCTTCGGCCACGGGGGGCCGTCTTGGGGCCGTCTTTTGGAACCATGTTAGGAGCCATGAGCCATCTTGGAGCTCATCTCGGGCTCTCTGACGCGCTCTCGAAGCCATCTTGGGGCCAAAAGAGCCGTCCGACCGCTCGCGAAACCCGCCGTCCAGGTCCAGGGGAAGGGGGCGTGGGGGAGGGGTACCCCCCCCCCCCCCCAAGGGGGAAGAGGGAGGGGTGGAAGAGGATCTGTTCTAGACCACCTACGCCCAGAGGGCTGGTGGGATTTGCTTGCGTCAATCAATGAAGGCCGTCATTGAGTGCAAACGCTGCCTGGGAAATACAAGCCAAGCCTCATTCACGCTCGTGCTCGCACCTGTTTCAAGTGATGCTGCGACTGCCAGTCCGTAGCCGTTTTGGCTCCATCATGGTAAAACTTCAGCGGGCTACCCAACCAGGCACGCTCACCAAAACTAGATGGCGAAAGAAATGTCTCTTGTGCGTAGAGCAGCCGCACCTGGGTTCTTGGTTGTTCTTTAATTGCGGTGTTGGTTGCAAAGCATGTCACCTCAACGGTTCTCAAGGCGAGTTTGGGAGAAGCGTTGCCAGGATCAGGGTGGAACGGTTCGAGTCGCACGCCCAGACGCAGTCGCAGAAGGATAGCGTGGCTGCCTTGCTCAAGTGCCCCCATTGCGTCAAGTTGGCAAGCGAACTGGGGGCCGAACGCAGCGCTCCGACCAAGACTGCGCTTTTGAAAGTTCTGCAGAACCGATCGCAGGGCGGCGCCGTCAAAGCCATTAGTGGCATCGGCCACCGCAAGAAGATCACTCAGATGCAGTTCTGTCTAGCGGAGGGGCTGAGGAGTTTAGATCGCGAACACATTCGCAAATCTAATTCTATTGTGTTTCATGATGATAGGAGAAAACACATGTTTACTGTGAAATTCTCAGCTGGTAGGCTGGACACGCTGTCCGTTCGCAGGGGCGTGCTTGGTCGTTCAGATTTTGTAAAGGTCAAGGCCGATCAACCCGATGCTGCGAGCGCTTATGCAGAGGCCTTGCAGCAAACCATGACCAACTTCTGCACGACTGGTCACGGAGCTCCTTATCTAGCCAAGGGTGGTCCTCAGCCAATTTTCGATAGAAGCCTGTTCGAGCATATCAGGACGATGCATGAGGTTTTCGATGCAGACGGAGATCCAACCACGCAAGCGGCTGGAGAGATGGTGACGGACGCTTTCCACGATAATCCTAACTCACTACTGCCCCGTACAAAATTGCTGTTGAAGGATGCGACGCACGCGGCAAGGAGGACCCCGGGGGGCGAGAAGTCCTACCCCCCCCCCTCTGCCTGATGTCGATTTGAATTCTTGACGCTTCGCGCATCCCCACCAGCCCATCCAGAAACGCCGCTCAGGCGAGTAGAGGTGATCATGGAAGCGGGGCAGCATACAGAGAAACACGGGGCTGGGGAGGCCGTCGCACCCCAAGGGGGGGGGGGGTGGAGGAGGAGTCGGAGGCGGAAGAGGAGGAGGATGATGAGGGTGGGGAGGGAGGAATGAGCAGGATGAGGAATAGGCGGATGATGAAGTTGGTGTTGATATTGATGATGCTGATGATGACGATGATGGTGGTGGTCTTGACGATGGTGATGGTGATGGTGATGGTGATGGTGATAGTGATGGTGATGATGATGATGATGATGATGATGATGATGATGATGATGATGATGATGATGATGATGATGGTGATGATGAGGAGAAGGAGGAGGAGATAAGGGCAATCAGATGAGTCAAAGGCCTCTTGAATGCCTCGCGGAGTCTCTTGGGATGTCTCTTGGGGTACTCTTTGAAGTCTATTTGGGCGTCTCGGGGGCCTCTTGGCGGACCGTCTTGGGTGCCGCGTGGGAGCCTCTTGGGGCCTCTTGGGGGCCTCTTGGGGGTATTTTGGGGGACTCTTGGAGGCCTCTTGGGGCCTCCTGGTCGCCTCTTGGGGCCTCCTGAGCGCCTCTTGAAGCCGTCTTGGGGTGCTCTTGGGAGCCTTGGGAGCGCTCTTGGGGCCATCTTGGAGGTGATCGACCAAAGGATGGGGGCCCCCCCAATTAGCGTCCCCCCTCGGGGGCCTCCACGGCCAAAACCTTAGTGAAACCGATGATTTTGGCTTCCTCGCCGAGGCCGTTTTGGACGCTCTAACTACCAGCGGCCCCCCCCCGTCCAAGTCCAGGGGAGGATGGGGAGGGGTGAACCCCTCCCCGAAGGGGATGAAGGAGGTTGGAAGAGGAAACTCCCGGAACCACCTACGCCCAGAGGGTTGGTGGGATTTCCCTTGGCCTTAGCCTAGCGGCGCCCCGCCGAACCCTTTTTATCTTAGCCTAAGTAAGAGCTGATTTCTGGCCATACCCCAAATATGTGTCTTACTGCCCGCGAGGATCTTGGAGCGCCCGTGGGACGCCATCAGCGCAATCCAGACCGTCGCTGACACCGTCGTCATGGGTCCGACCTCGGTTATCCAGCGGGTGAAGAACAATGACCATATTCAGAGATTGTTCCAACAACCGATCCGTCAAAACCCAGAAAATGTTGAGCTCTCCCACATAAGAAACATGTCGAACGCCAAGCATCGTTTTGACTCTGCCCTGCGGCCTCTGATTCGCTTAATCGTGTTTTTCGATGAGATCTGTTTGCTCTCTAAAAAGGTGTGCATCTTACGTCATGGCAACGATATAGGCCAGGATTTCCAGAGTTTCATCGAGTTCATGTCTGGGCAGCAAGGGATCGCGCGGGCACTGCTCATTGGGCTCATGGCGGAGGCTGGTGAGATATCGCTGGAGTTCATCAGGTTCTTGGATACGGAGGCGTATGAAGTTTCTGACTTGAACTTTGCACTCGCTAAGTGGGCACGTCGAGTACAAGTGCTGTTTATGCAGCGGCAAGCGTTCGCATTGCCGGCAACGTGGGCTAAGATGCTGCACGACAAACTTACTCGGCCAAAGGTTTTTCACATCAACGGAACTCCTTACCAAATAGGCTGGGCTGGGGCTTTGCCACAAGCTTCATTGGACGCTGCCTATACGCACGCGCACGGATGGGTTGCTTTGGCTATATCTGACATACACGCTGAGTTCCCTTCGTGGAGTATCTTACAGTCGTTTGCGATTTTCAACCCAGACCGCATTTGCAGTATAACTGGAATCGATCAGGATGCGTGCCTCCCTCGTTTGGCTAAGCTGTTCAACTTGCCAATGCAAGCATTGCAGTGCCAGTACGACGCCCTCCTACCTGCAGCTGTCAGGAAGCTAAGCGAGTCCGACTGCGCATGCACGTTTGGCGCGGGGCGCGACGTTCTGCTCGCATGTGGTGGCAGACACCGGGAGCTCAGAGAGGTGGTGCTTCGGCTTGGGACATGGAGCGGCATGACTACATCTGGAGTGGAGCACGTGCACAACATGCAGGATTGGTTGTTAGATCGAAGGCGCGGTTCTTTGTGCGAAGGGGTCGAGAACGACGAAATGAAGCTTGTCAACGACATGAAGCCCAATGAGATCGACGCTGTCTGCGAGCTCGCTGCAACTATTTGGGCGCACTTCTATGGGGACCCGCGCGAGACAGACTTCACCAAAGTGCACGGCAACACTGGCAAGTTGAGAACCTCAACTAAGAGATCTCTGGTAGGCCTGGCGCGGGAGCGCCAGGACTCCGTTTCGAAGGCATGCCGGCTTACTGGTGACGGGTCTGTGGCGACGACGTTGGGGGACATGCAGCGTGAGGCCGTAGCATCTGCGGCTGCAATATGCGACGCCTCTATGTCAGCGGAGCTCCAATTTAATCGGGATAGAGGAACCGCTAATCGCATGGTCGGCATTCGTGAGAATTATGTCTTAGATTCGGAGACGATGGCAGGTGATGTACCTCTTGAAGCACAGATGCGGGGACACAAAATATCGCTCAGAGACGGCCGCTTGCGAGCAGCTGCGCGCAAACGTGCTGCAACAGAAAAATTAGATTTGAACATCGGGGCAAGGATGCCAGTCTACGTGCACTCGGCATGCGCAGAGAGATGTTCGCAGTCAGCTTTAGATAAATGTAACTCGATGCATCTCACGTTGGTGCATAGTGCAATGCTGGCTGATGTTGTTGTAACTTCTAACCCAGGGAGGATGCACGAGTCAATGAACTGGGCTTTGTTTTTGAAAGGTGACATCGTTTGCACGGAGAAGTTTTTCGTGGATGGCGAAGGCGCCGCCCTTCGATTCCGAGGGTGCGTGACCGTGGGAGGCAATGCTGGGAATGCGAAATGGCGGCACATGTTTTTCTTTTCATTCGGCGGCATTCGGAACAGCGCCAAAATTGACAGATGCGCGAGCACCCTGCACACACGGGTCGTCGACGCGAATATTCCTCTCCGCGTGCCTTCCACGGGCATATCACATCTGCTGATGGATGGCACCCCGGCCTTTTGGCCCAGCACCCGGTTTTTACTGAGACGCCTGCGGAGGCGGATCTACCAAAGCCCGAGGCTGTTTCTTGACCTATTGCGCACTCGGGATGCCAAAGGTGATCTTGACAAAAATATTATGCCACCGATGCGCGGGGACGGTTTTGGAAATGAACGTGGTCCCGGACCCCGACCCCCAGCTGGGCGTCGTCGCTCGTCGACCGTGTCTCCTGTCACGCCGACGATTGGGACGGGGGAGTCCTGGCCCATACTGACATTCCCAGGCGCCGTATGGCGCTTCGCACCAGGTGTCTCTCCTGTGTTGTTTCCTACGTGATAAGTTTGGGAAACCAATATGGACTGTCAGATGTGATATCATCGTCCTCAAAGATAGCGGACAAATCGCGAACCATTTCGCCCCCCTTTCTCTGTCGGCTGAGCCAAAGTTGATTCGCCGTCGAACGTTGGAACGAGTGGGCCATCGAGAAACGAGAAAACATACATTAGTCCGCTCATGGGCATTCACCATAGAAACAATTTCGCTCGCACCATTGACTGCAATCGCTTGCGCATATGATCCATCAATTAAAATTTTGGCTGTCAACCAGTCATTCGCCAGAAGAACGTGATTCCCGGCGAAGGTGGGATGAAGTGATGATGGCAAAATAAAGGCATCATCGCTCATGATGTGTCTTTCGGATGAGATCACAACAATCCGTTAAGCTGATCAAGAGAAATGACGGTACAAGGAAGAGTGATCAACGACGACGCAACGACCCGTTCTGCTCTCCATGTCACGGTTCGGTCCTCGAGCAAATCTCTTACGAGATCTCCAACAGCTGCGGGCAGTGGCGGTGGCGGCGGCGAGCGGAGAGAGCGAGCAGGGGGGGAGCAATAATATCTGGATGGAGGGCGGATCCTTTTCAAAATGTGGTTTTGACCTTAGTTCCGCGCGCATTCATCTGAAAAGCATCCAGCCGAGCGCGGTGCACATTCGTTTGTAAAGTGTGCAACCTGTCTGAAGATGGAGGCTGACCGCTTTGGGTAATGTGGGTCGCGCCTGAGCGCCGCGCACATTCGTTTCAAAATCTTGAACATCTACAATGCAGCCCAGTGCACGTTCCATTCACACGTTGCAACATGTGCAGAAAGATGGAGGACAGCCCTCCTTGAAAAATCAGTATCGCTTGGGATTTCACTGATACCAAAGACCCGGGAATGCAACACATATAGCACTGCACGGATCCACGCTGCTCTTCTTCGAAATGGAGGTCTCGGTGTTGGCTTCCTCGAAGTTCATGGCCATAAGTGTTAGCCTGTGCAACAGTTACACGGATCGGGGGGCGGTCCTTCTTCGAAAAAGGGGATATAGCTGGGCGTTTCGCCGGATTGCGTGCTCAAGTTTCTTGCGTTCCTGACTCTACGCCAGAATGATGCAAGGCGGCTCCTTTGTCAAAGCGGGGCCCTCGTCAAATTGGTCAGCCCCGTTGGACTGGTCTTTCATACGGGGCACTTCTTGTAGTGAATAAGGCAATATTGCATGACCATATGAAGAAGGCACCTGGGACAGGAAAGCATCTTGCAGCAACACTGATGCATCTTGGGTTCACTCTGGTCCCCCTCCTCTTCCTCCTGTTGCCCGGCCTCTTCCTCCTCCTCTTCCCCATCCTCCTCCCAATCCTCCTCCTCCTCTGCCTCCTTCCCCAAGATGTTCCCACATTAGGTCCAAGACGCCGGTCGGGACAGCCGACGGACACATAGCATGCTCAGACCGTGAAGATATTCTACGCGCGTGCCAGAACACTGGCCTACACGGAAAAATGTGTTGGGGAACACTGGGGGGAGCACGGCGAAGGGGAACACATCTTCTTCAGTCCTATATCTTGGCCAACGTTGACCCTGTGGGGGCCATGCGCGGCGGTGGTTGGTCACATATGTACTCAATAACCAAGTAAATACAATCCCAGCCACGGGTCGCCGTAGCGGTCGGTTTCATCGTACAAAAAAACGCGCCAAATACCTAGTCCCCATTGAAGCGCCGGATCGATATGTGTTGGTCCTGGGGGCCGGGGGCCGAATCAAGGCGAGACCGCCCGTCGTTAAAAAAATGCGATGCCAAGATGTCCGGGCCGCCGCGGGCGTTGAAGAGCCTTGAGGCGCTGCGTCGAAAGCCGGGTGTCGTCCCCGCGCAGCATGTCCCCGGGGAGCTGGCCGATGCGGGTGCGCAGCCACGGCTTGGCGCCGTGCTCGAGGAGGAAGACAGCCTAGACAACACAATAACAAAAACCACAAATGGTTTCGGCGCTTCGACTTTTTCACCGCTAGACGAAAATCCCCCGCCATCCTGGAACTCTTTTCGCGTGGGAGGCTTCCCCCCTAAAGTCCTCCCCCCTGCGACCCCAAACCGAAAATTCGGCGCCCGCCCACGTTGGCCCCCCGCGACCCCAGACCGAACGAGTCGCGGGGGCCTAAATGGCTCCAAAACAACCCAAAAAGGCCCCAAGAGGCCCCCGACGGCCCAGAAGAAACCCGAAACGCTTAAAAAACTGCCCGAAGATGCTCCAAGAAGCCTCCAAAAAGCTTCCCAAAGGGGCCCGAAGAAGCAACAATCAGTGATCCCCTTGGGTTTTTCAATGATATGGGCGCTCTCGCTTTTCGGCTTCCCGGACCAAGAAGAAGACCAACCCAACGCGGCCCAAGAGGCCTCCAAGAGGACCCCAAGATACTGAAAAACAATGGTACAGGGCTTAACCATAAGGTGATGAGCTGAGAACCCTACTCTTAGGATAACGTCGGCGACGCATCGAGGCACCCCGCAACTCATCCCTCGATGGAAAAGCAAGACGAGAGGCAAAAGAGAAACCATGAGATAAGAGGGGCGGATCACAGATATACTTGGCTTCTGTCTGATGCATGATCCCAGTAGAATCGCGCAGGGTCGCGCAACAAGCAAATACGACAGCGCTGTCTTGAGCCAAGACAGCGTCGGATATAGCGTTCGCTATATAGCCTCTCCTTGAACCTCATTTAACATGGGTGGGGGGGGGGCGAGCGCTAGATCCAAGTCGTAGCGAATGAGTTACAGTAAAGAAGAATGACGGCATTGTTTTTCAACATCCCCAACAATACACATATCAAGGCACAGTAGAAGCAGCGTAGACTACGAGAGCAGGTCGCGGCGCACTGCCTCACGACCAGCCGCGGACGATTATGGGCAGTCACAGGCATGACCGCGCGACTGCCCACAGACTATTAGGGTGGCGCCCAGCCTTTGGGCTGGACGTCGAAAGCGCGCATCGCGTACGGGAATACGATCAAACGGTCAGATCCTCTCAAAAACTCAGAGGGAACCGTCCCCGCGTCCGGGCTCTCACAGCAGCTGAGGAGCCAGGGGCGTGGATGCCCGTGGCCGGGAATGGAAAACTACTTTTAGGTATACATGCCCGTGCCCGGGCAAAGATAGTTACTTGTCTGCGCATCAGTAGTCGCCCTCATTCCCATCCGCCGGTCCCGAGTAGGGCCCCCCTACGTTAGGGATGCATCGTGCTTGCCGCGATGGGGCATGTACTTTTCTATTTCGCATTTGAAGGGCTGATTGCCATCCATCCATAGCAGCGGCAAGGCCCGATCGATGCGCCCCGCGGCATGGCCATCGGAGGTCATGCCACGTGAATTACACCACTGTGCGCTATGAACAATACCTCGGCACATCATGCCCCGCCCAAATGAGGTGCCCCAGCAGCGCAAATTCAATCGGTTTCTTCTCGACAAGGATTAAAAAAACAGACTCGGCGCCCATGGTAAGAGCGGCCCTAATGCTGCGACCAACTAACTCCGAATGAATTGAGTGGGCGCCAGGGGCCCTCAAGCAGGCGCAGCGTAACAATGGCAGGGCAGCGGCCCTCCAGATCTTGAGCGGCTGCCAGCTCTTCAGCTGAGTAGCTGGAACGCACCTGCAAGCGACGCGACTTGCAGCGTGCGTCGGTCAGACGCACTACTGCTTTGCCAATAGGCGCGTGTCCGCGCAATAAATGGTCGGCCCCTCGGTTGCCACGTCACTTTACCTCGTCGTCTTCGCCCCCATTAAGGCGACGATATCCGGAGTCGCTGCGAAAGTCCAATTCCCCCGTCGGAGTCACGAGCTGATACGTTATCTTCTTTGAGCCGTGCTGAAATTTACGCGCGAGGGCGCAAAGTCTTCGCATTTGTAGGTTCGCGGGTTCCGGCGCTCGCTGCAAGGGCGCCACGCATGCCATTAACCGCGCCTGAGTGATTAGCGCATGCGCCAAGGTAGGTAAATGAACACGTCGGACGCTGTCTTCGCCGCCTTTTCTTCCACTACAGCGCCCGTCAGTTGCGAGCGCTGTTTTGGTCGAAGCTGTTTAATGCAGTCACGCGATTCTAGCTGGACGCGGCCGCCCTCGGCCCCAACGCAGCGCACGGCGCAACGACTGCAACTGCGCTTGTTCAAATCACATGCACCGAGCGCACTGTCTGCACATTTGACGAACCTGTCCATAACGACCTCCACGCCTGCCTTTATGTCATCAACATGTTTGGCTGTTAAGAGGTTTGGGCTCGCCTCGAATTCTGCATCGTACGACGTAGGTTTTGGTCCTAATCCTCGCGCGATGGCCCTGAGCTTCAGTGAGGGCGCCCCAGGGGCGTCTGCGGTGCCCGCGCCCAGCTGTAGACCGTGCTTTTTTACTCGCCATAGGACGAGAGGCCGGGCAATGCACGCAGCACCGAGGCTGACCAGGTGGAAGAGCAAAGCAAACCATGCGCTCTTTCTCTCCAGCGGCTGCTGCGAACTCACGCTAGGTGAAGCCTTTCAAAAATGCCTTATCGGCATCCATGGATGCTATGATCCACTCACTGTTCATTGCGCGCGGCCGCACTGGCAAGCGGTCTCTAGCGAACTCGACGAGCTGCGCCTGAAAAAAAGGTTTCTACGTCGCTTGCGTCGACGCCCATGAAGCCACGCAGACCAAGGCGTGGTCGCATAGTTCGCCCCATCTCGCATTTGTCGTTTTTGAAAAACCTCCGCTTGTACACGCGTCTAGAGATCATGATGTCGGCAGCATTCTTGATGCCCTGAATCTTACAGCGTTTGATACCATATCATAGTTTGAGCTCCGTGTACATACCCCTAGATATATTTGCCGGGCCCGCTGTCATTACTGCCCTCGTCAGGAGGTCGCCTTCCTTGACGGCCGCAGCTCTTTTAGCTGCGGCTGGGAAATGCACGCCTCGTCGTATTCTGTGGCCCCAGATGCATGGAAGGTATCGTGGGCGCCATGGTTCCATGCTTACCCTATTTCTCGCAGGCGCCCTAGCTCCTTACTGGCCACAGCCACGAGCGCGCGGCCGCCACCAACCATCTCGGCGGGCACAGCACAGTGACTCCCACGGGGGCGTCTCAAGCACTTCATTTTCCTCTTGGAGTTCGACATACCACGCTTCCATGATGTGTGCTTCTAAGTCCATGTCTGATTTCTCAGCAATGGTCGGTGGCCTGCCGTCAAGCGCGGCCGGCGCTGGAGGTCGCTTCTCCTTTGGGCGTGGCCGCCCGACGCTGGCGCGCGCGCGCGCCAGGTCCTCAAACTTTGAAAGGTCCTTGCCAAAGCCTGCTAGAGATGAGGGGAACTTCAAGCATCGGGTAATTCGTGCGTGCGCGGTACCAGTGATGGCATGGATGTTGACAAATTCATGACAAGGAAATCCTGGCGTGACGTCGTTGTCATAGCATACCAGGGCACAGCTATCAGCATCGGGCACTGCCGGACACCCGTGGATGCGTTTGTCCAAACGCACCGCCACTACGTTTCTGCTCCAATAAAATAATTTCCGAACAGGAAATGCAAGGCTATATGTACTTTGGGCGAGAGACGACTCGCTGCAGACATTCGCAAGTTGCCTTGCTTGGTCGGCAGGTAGCCAAAGACCATCGCAGGTCTGCCCGCAGGCAGGCTCACGATAATGGCCAACACCGTTCGCGTTGCCGTAATATCCAAGCCGATCTCGCGGACCATTAATACTTCAAGATTTAATGTACGTCGTAAGTCTGGACATTGAACTAACCGACCACCGACCCGCACTACAGCCTGACCACAGTTAGGATGTTGCGGGCGATGGGGCATGGGTCGCCCCATCCACCCCGGTCGCCCATAATAGTGGTCGGTCGGCGATCCACGAGATTCCCTGGCTGATAGTTGTGGCGTCCTCCTGCTGTCATTTCTGTGCGTAGGGCTCTCTTGGTTTCGGCTACTGATGTGGCCTGCGTGTCGACTTCAATATTTATGTATCTCCAGATGTGGGTGGGGGAGGTTAACTTCGCAATCGGGTCTGGATCCCACTTGTCAGCTGCCTCTTTCACCACGCGGTGGATGCCTGCCTACGGCATACGCTTCATCTCATAGCGATCCACTGAGCGATCGGATCGATACCAGCGGTCCACTGTTGAGCTGACCATCGTAATGACAGCGCCATCTACAGCCTGATCCGCGAAGCGGCTCAACGCCTCATGGTTGCACTCGCCAGGGTCCCGGCACGCCTGAGATGCCTGCCCGCGGTCGGGCTGTGTCTCGCGCTGTGAAGAGCTCCCTCCGCTGTCACGAGTGCAGATCTCAGCTGCTGACTTGCCCTGTTCCGGGAGTGGCCCCCGCAAGGCTCGAGCAAGGGATGGCCAGGTGCCCCGAGGGCATCTTGTCCAGCATCAGAACCTGCGCGCCCTGGCCAAGCGGCACTCTGCATGCGCGCGGGCCTGGCAAGGTAATGCGCTCCTTGCCCTCCTTCAGGATCAGGATTGCCCTCTTTGACTGCATGGAGGCAACGCGAGGGGTGGCGGGCAGGTCCGAGCCAGATCCGTCAGCGATGTTACCAACAAGAATGCCCACCCTCGCGGTCGGTGGCCTGTTGCGCTGTTAGCATTTACACGCAATGGTGAACGTTTCCACGGTCCGGCACGTGGCTGCGCCAATGCCAACTCCGCTGACGCACAGCAGCCTCTCTAGGTTCATGACCTTCGGCATGTGTCCATGCTGGCGGATTGGTTGTCGAACTCTCCTGCTGCGTTGATTCTGATGATATTGAGATTCGATCCAATGATCAAGAATCAGAATTTTGAGTCTGCCTGCTGAATGCACATGCTAATAGCTGGCCGGAGCCGAGACTGCGAATGTTTCCGGGCCCATCTGCCTTTTGAGTCTCCTCTGGTGGACGATGAACTGGTTCCTCGCCAGGTCCAGAGTCGCAGGATCCCAGTTGCCCACGAAAGCATCACTTCTTCCACCGCGGCAGGCTCACGCTCGACTGCCCAGTCGGCGCACCTCTGGGCATTGAGCGGTTCGGGCAGCACGTCCGTGGCTTCGCCAGTGGCGCGAACATCGTTGCCCCGCAGCATGAACGCTGTGGACTGCTCAAAACTTGCCCTTTTCTGCAGCCACTGCCTGTTCCAAGACCGCACCGTTCAGTGGGGAATCCACCCTTCTGCTCGCGGCCGAGCAATGGCTGCGGCGGCGTCTGGAAACCGCCCGTTGCCATTGCTTTTCTTGGCGGTCCAGCAGTGGGTTGTTGAAGGGATGTAGCGTCGCACGGGCAGCAGGTGCCCCCGCATCTTGATTCGACAAAGCACTGACTGCAGGTGCCCCAGCATCATATAAGGGCGGGATCGGAGTTGCCATTGCTGGGGGGCGATGCTGGCATCGGACCGCTCGTGGCCGAGCTTGTCGGGGAGTCGACATCAAGACTTCATCCAGCCTCCTGCCCATGTCAGATATCCCCTGAGCCTGCTGCATGGCAACGGCCGCTGAACTCGATGCGTCGGCATGCCCTGCATAGGGATTCCTCACCACGCCCATGGCAGGCCCCCTGCAGATGGCACATGGGGCCTCTACATCGGCCTCTGCCCTTCCTCCTGACACGTGCACCCAAGCGTTGCGGCCCCAGCATTATGCGCGATATTGGCGACCGCAGCGCAGCCCCATTTCCCCGCGCAGTGCGAGAGACTCGCGGCTCGCGGCGCACTGCGTGAAAGGAGATATCCGATACTAAAGTCGCCTTTGAATTCGGGCGCGCCCGCCCTCGCCGCTGCAGCGTGGACTCCGAACCCTCGCGCGGAGACGGCGGTTGTCCGCCCCTGGACCTTGGAGTCGACCTCGCAGTCCGCGCGCGTCCGCGTTGGGCGCTGCTGTTGTCGTTGCATCCGCGTGGCGTTTCGGCCACGCGCGGCCCTGCGGGCCTCGCCAGCTGCGTGCAAATTTGCGTGCATCATCGCACGGATACCGTGCAAATACGTCGGCATGGCGCTTGCAAGTGGTCTGATATCCAGTGCAAGTGGCCGCGCAATCGCATCTGGGTCAGCCGGCGACGGCCGGTAACCCACGCGCGGACGCATTCCTGGGCCTGGGACACGCACCGCCTGCAAGCGGTAGAAAGCATCCGCCACATCGCGCGCCACTTGGTCCTGAACCAATCGGCCCGCACTTGGCGTTCCGCTACCACCCGCATAGCGCTCGAGAATCAGCGGCCGATCCATCCGTGGCGGAGCCCGCCCTCGGAGTGGAAGGTACGTTGGATGCGCGGCAAATGCCCGGATAAACGGCAGTCTATCTGGGCGGTCTGCCTGGAGTGCACAATGATTACGGGCAAAATGTGCCAGGAAATGAATGCCACCTATAGTGGCCGTGAGGCACAGCGTTGGGACATCCTCGCGGTCGCACGTGCACTTCAGCTGGGGGCGGGCCTTCTTGGCACCTGAATTGCACGTCATACTGGCAACGTGTAGGAATAGCCATGTTACGTAATCGCGTGGTTGACCACCCATCCACGCGACGATTGCGTCGCAACCCCTGCCACCCCTCGGATTAGACCATCACATCTACCCATCCATCATGACGACCCCATGTCCAGCATGCACTCGCGAATCGCTCACAAAGGCCGTTATTATGACATGGCCTGCGCCTGCAGGCGTGAGACCACCATTCTCACATAGCAATCATGTCCTATTGCTGTGGTAACGGGTAGCACGCGTGACTGTTCCCTGTTCCCTCTCATTCGGGTTTCCAGATTTGCGTTTTCCCCTCGGAGACTCAAGGGTCGCACGTTACGAAAATTGTCGCGCAACCTCTCCTTTGATGTTTCAGCGGCGGTCTGCGTCGGCATTGCAGATGGGCCAAGACCATTTCCTTTGCTGGGCGCGTGAGCTCCTCCTGGACTAGGCGCGCCCGCGGGCGCGCCCGCCCCGGCCGGGGCGTCAGCGCCGCCCTGCTTAGAGGGCACGGCCTGCGACCGTGGCCTGCGACCGGCACATGGCGAGACCGCGGCCGACGACCCGGCGGGCGCCCCGGCAGGTGGCCCACCCTGGAATTTTGCCCGCGCGGCGCCGACCGACTTCACCGCCCGCTCGCTTCTTCGCCTCGGGCCAGAAAGACTCCACTTAGCGGCCTTCCGGCTTGGGCTGTGGCTGTTTACCGACTTGCAGCGGCTTTGGAAGTCCGCCAGCGCCCAGGCTCTCCTCCTCTTTAGATTCACATGTTGAAGGCAGGTCCCTGGTCTCCTTCAGGTTCTTCATTGCTGCGCGGTCAAAAGGCGCATCAGGTCGACCTTCCTGCGCGCGCAGCAGGCAGCGATGGTGCCCAGTCGCCACAGAAGGCCGGCCCCCCCTGGGGCTCTGCGGACCTCGCGGAAACTGGTCGACTAGGCAGAGGTGTCGAGCTGCCTCCGAAACGGGCGGCCTTCCTTGCGACATTGCCTGAACGCTTCGCAGGGCCTCACTCGTCCTTCTCCCCCACGTAGTCGGGGGGGCCCGCCAGGTCCACCTCTTGGCCTGGGCGCAGCTTCTTTCTAGGAGCAGCGGCATCCTGGGCCTCCTGGGCGCGCCCGCCCGCGTCGTTGCCAGGGTTATCTTCGCCCTAGGCGCACCCGCCCGGCGGCTCGACAGGCGCGGCGGGCGCCGGCCGCCCCCCCTGCCCCCCTTCCCCTTTCAAATTCCTCGTCCGCCGCCCGAGTCGACGCTTGAGGGGGGCGCGGGAGCCTCGGCCACGACAGCGATCAGGCCCGTCGAATTCAGCTCGCGCTGGCGGGAAATACTTCGATCTCTCTCCTCGCTAGCCGCTATCCTCAGCAGGATATCCCTCCTGCCGTCGGCGGCGCCTGTCTGCGCTGTGGACCCTGAAGACGTGATCATCTTCCAGATATTCCCAAGCATATTCTGCTTCTTGGGCTTTAGCGTCGGCCACTGGCACGCAGTCAATGAACGCGGCAACCCTTCCGCCGACGCCGTCGCCATGCTCGGGGACCCAAGGCCTCTCCATATGCGCACTGCGAGATGGGCTGCCCATTGGGCAGTTACCGCGATGCTGACTGCGAGCCAGGCACGGGCGCACGCGGTAGCCCCTGCGAGCATCGATGGGACCCCGCTCGCATGCCCGCCTTCCATCGCTTTCCCCACCGCAAAGAGCGGACGCTTAACGACGCCACCCTGTCGCCACGGGTAGAATCATGCTTCAACGACCACCGGCGGCGAATCCATGCCTCTGCGCAACCCCGGTCGAAGGATAGCTCACATCAGCTTCGTCGATCTCCATGCGCACGCCATGTTTGCCAAAGGAAATAAGCGTACCCGTCGCCAGAGGAGGCATGCCCTATTCCCCAGCCCGCATCGCTGGAGCTCGCGACGCAAGCGGGCTCGGCAGACAGGGCGTAGCCTTTGCTCTTAGAAGGGTCAGCCCCACGAGAGCGGCTGCGACCTCGACCAGGACCGCCCGCGCCCGGGCCATATTTTCAAATTTTCCCCAGCGCTCCCGCCATGGCCCGGGCAGCCGGGCTGCGGCCGCGGCGACTGCTTCGTTTGTCGCCCCTACAGGGGCCGCCCGAACCAATGGAAGCCTTTCCCAGACTTACCCCACAGCACAAACGCAGTGGCGCGGGTCTGCCCCCACACCGCAGCGGCCCGCTCCTCCTCCGTGAGTCCGAACACCGTTGGAGCTGGGAGCGGGTGGAACCTCGTCTGCTCGTGTCCGAGCTGTTCCATTTTTCCAACGTCGGTGGCAGGCGCAGTCTCCGCGTCGGACAGACACGCAGTCGTCGTCGTCGTCGTCGCCGGAGTCACCCCGCGCGCGCCCGCACCAACCCGCGCCGATCAAGTCGTCGATGGGCGCGTCGCACAGGCCCTCGATCCCATGACACAGGCACTCGGTGCATTGCTCGGCCGACATAGGAGCGCCGGCGAAGTGGCACATCAAAAACCTGACAGAACTGGACTGAAAGTAAAAACGGATGGTCGACGTTGGGGTATCAACGCGCTCGACGACGTCTGCTCGGGATTGCTCTGAGCCGAGAGCTAGGGATCCGCCCCCTTCCCACCTCCCCGAGAGCATTGCGCCTGCAAGTGTTTGTCGCTACCGCAGGTATTGCATGTCATCCTTTTACCATCTTTACCCACTGGATTGAGCCGACGCCCCTTGCCCACGCCTGGTGTACGCATACGACCTTTACCTCTAGCTCTACCTCCTACCTCCTAGAAATGAGCATTCAAAGTCGCAGTCGGTCAATCTAGCCATAGACGCGGCCACGCATTTCCCGCGCAAACCGCGGGTGCATCCACCCCCTTCGCCGCGGCCCTTCCCTTCGCGGAAGAAGACGCGACGCGCGGCTCGCCTGAACCTCCCGAGTGGTTTCGGCACACGTGGCCTCCACCTTCTCGCGGCTCGATGAGAGCCCAGGCATATGCATTGCGCGGCTGCATCATCACCAGCGGGCACGTCTGACCAGTCGCTGTTTTCGGCACCGGTAGATCGGGCTCGACCCCTCATGCAAACTCTTTGGGGCCCCCCAAATGCAATGTTAGACTACGACGCGCGGCCGCCACGCAGCGCGCCACTGCAACTCGCGCTGCGCTTGAGGGGGGCGCCGAACAGCTAGTTACAATAACTGAGGCGCCCTCATTGTTTGTCTATGCTTGTTTGTTATGTTAGTTCTCTCTCTCTCTCTCTGTGTTTGTTGTGTGTGTGTGTGTGTTTTTTTTTTTTTCTCTCTCTCTCTCTCTCTTTCTCTCTCTCTCTCTCTCTCTCTCTCTCTCTCTCTCTCTCTCTCTCTCTCTCGCTGTCTCTCTCTCTCTCTCTCTCTCTCTCTCTCTCTCTCTCTCTCTCTCTCTCTCTCTCCTCTTTTTCTCTCTCTCTCATTCTCTCTCTCTCTCTCTCTCTCTCTATCTCTCTCTCTCTCTCGCTCACCAAATTCGCGGAGCCCCTGAGATGACGAGGGCGCTGAGCGGGAAGACGTCGACAACGCGGCAGGATGAAGTGCACGACGGCCAAGACGGGGGCGAAGACGACAACGATCACGCCCAGCTCAACCAACGAACCACGTGGACGGCCACCCGGGCATCAACGACCGCCAGCTACTCACTGAAGCAACCACCCACGCAATCAAACGGCCCAGCAACCAAACGGTTGTCAACGGCTTATATTAAAAAATGAAAGACAGACGCGGCACGGTTAACACCTCCCCATCATCCCCCCCCCCCCCCCCAGACAAGCTCGACGCCCTGGGGCCCCCGCAAAGATGTCGCCAGCGCTCACGCGTGCAATGGCCCCGCCAAGCGGGGGCGCGCGAGGCGAGGCGCCGCCCGCACTTTTCTGGATGGGGGGAATCGTTGCGTCTCCGTTGTTTCTGCGGGGGGGGGGGGGGGAACGTTCCCTCCCCCCCTCTGCCCATCAAGGGGATCGACGCGCCTGGGCCCGCTCGACGGCGTCGCGCGCGTCGGCGGGGGCGCGCGAGAGGCCAGTCAGCGTTTGAAACCCAGGATTCAACGCAACTGCTTCTCGGGCCTGCTGGAGAATCAACCCCGCAGGGCGGGGCGACCGCGCGGCGCGAGCACCGCGGCGGAAAGCGGGGGCGGCAATGGGGGCGACCTGTCACCGCAGCCGCGGGCCAAGAACGCAAGGAGGGATCGAGGTGGGGGGGTCGGGAGGGGGGCGTGAGAGGCTGCAGTTGCGGGGCGAGTTGAGAGCACGTCGTTTCGCGCGGAAGCCGAGGACATTCGCGTCGTAGAATTTGCAGGGAAAGCCCGCCAGGCGGACCAGCGCGCAAAGAATTCTGACCCATCGCCCCAAGCGGGGGCTCACCAGGCGCGAAGTTTCGAGCGACCATTCCTCTAGCACGAGTCTATCGGCCACGCGGTCGGGGCACGACGGCGCCCAGGCCGGCGCGCCCAAGGACGGCCAGCCAACAGTTATAGATAGTCGGCAGATCGTCACTCGCAAAACTTCACTCGGTAAACGAATGCCCCTCCGGTTGATGACGACAGAATGCAACTGCGGCTTCAACCGCAGATCATGAAATCTGGGCCCTGGTCGACACTCGGGCATGGGCGCCGGTCGACGCGCGGGGGCGCGCGGCGCCGCCAACGCGCAGGTCGCCCACGCAACTATTTCGGGGCGGGGGCAGGGGGGAATCGCGAAACTGCGCCGTGCAACCACAAAGGGAAAGTTACTGCAACACAGGGCAACGGTCAATGGAGCACAGACGGCGACGCATCGCAACGCCCACGCGAGTTACTGCGACCCCAGGGCAGCCGCGCCCAAAGACACCAGAAAAGTTTCTGCAGTATTGCAAGAGAGAGAGAGAGAGAGAGAGAAAAAAGCAACACCGAATAGGATGTTGCAGTAGGACCACGGGGCCGAGAACGCCGCGGCAACTCAACAAGACCCAGAAACATGTCGCGGCAACGCCAGACGGCGCACCACCCCCGCCAGACGCAACGCAACAGAGACTCAAACGAGCTGGCCACCGCCATCGCGCCACCTGAGTCGGCGCGCAGACTCCACGAGGACAGAACGCCACAGTAGCACACATGGAAATCTCTCAGCCCGAACACGCCCCATGAAGGATGGGGCCGCAGGAGAACGCAACTGCGCGACGACAGCGGACAACGGAGCACAACTACAGAAACGCGCAAGGACACCGAGAACACGAACGCGAAGCACCAAGGGGGGAAGGGGCGATGGAGCGGCCCTGGGCATCGCCAGAGCAAGGAGGAGAAGACGACGCGGCCGTCGCCAAACCCCGCAACAGAGACGGTGGAATCGAAGGCAGCACGACCAGAACAGCTGGGCGCCCATCTCAAGGCACAGAAACACGACCAAACCATCAAAGACCTGCCCAGGGCCGAACTGGGAGAGACGCGAAGACCAACGAACAAGCTTCAAGATGCCTGGGGGGGAAAAAAAATCGAAATCGCCAAACACCGCTCAACCCCCAATCCAGCAACGAACGATCAACGGCGCACATGACACCCGCGCTGCGGAATCCGCGCCCACGGCACCAGTTTGGGCCCGAAACGGTTAAACAGAAACAACTGGGGCGGAAAAGAAACGAGCGGGGATTGGGGGCGCCGAAAGAGCGGAGAGACGAGGAGGAGGCGGCGAAGGAGAAGGACGAGGAGGAAGAGAAGGCGGAAGAGAACGAAGACAAGGAGGCGCGCGGACGCCGATCACACTCTGATCGCATCAGCGGCACGCGCAAAGCGACAGACGCGACGGCTCGGGCCGCCCATCCCCCACCCAGACGAAAGCAGCAGACAGGCCCAACGAATGGGCCCAGATATCCAACCGACGCGCGGACACCAACAACGCCGCGACAGGCCGCCGAAGATCAACCAAGAGGGCTGCAAAACACAAGCCGCCGAACAGGAAGCAGCCCCGCAAAGCAAACGCGCGGCGGAGACCAGGGCGGTCGACCCGCACCGCGACAGCGCGGCCTGAACAAAATCTGCCCGAGGAAGGGGGGCAGGGGGAGGGAGGGGGCCGAAGATGGACGACGCCGGCGCAGACGATCAGGCATTCTCCCTCGGCGGAATGGAGCCACGATGACCAGAAAGCTTTCGGCGCCAGCGAAGACAGACATAGCTGGCGCCAAACCTGCGACGCAGAGACAGCCTCGCCCACCCCGTCCTCCTCACTCAGCCCCCTCCGACGCCGCTGCCCTGAGCCCAGGAATGTTTCAGCCGTGCGCGGATTGAGAGCTACCCCTCTCGCTAAAACCTAGATATCGCGCGAAAACCCCCCAATGCCACGGCGCGCCGCCCAGGGTTCCCCCCCCGCCGCGAATCGCGAGGGCGACCCTGTGTAACTTCACCCCGCGCCCCACTGTAACATCACGCGACTCCATGTAACATCGAGTGTGCTACTGACTGTGACATTGCCTCTGGGGCCCACTCTGGGGCCACCAAAAAAATCCTCTTGAGCTTGTGGGTGCGATTGATCCCAGGCGGCAAAGGGGCCGCATCGGCATCCGTACCGGAATCGAAGACGTCGCCATCTCGCCGGCCAGGTGAGCCCCAGAAGGTGGTCGCGCCAGGCGGTGTAGAGCTGGCCGCTGAATGCCAGCCCATATTTGAGCCAGGCGCCCGTTCGTCGTTGTCGTCGCCAGCTTTGGCGTCTTGGCCTGGGAGCGTTGTGGACTCAATGGGCTCTCCGCCGTTCCAGGCGCCATTCGGCGCGGCTGCCAATGCGCCGTTTCTTTCGGCGCGGCAGGTGCCGGCGATGCATCCGCCGAAGATGCCTCCGGCGTTCCCCAGGGAGACCTCAGCCAAGTGTCCACGGCTGCGCATTCGCTCCAGGAGTTGGTCGCACTGCTGTTGAGCGCGGGGCGCCCGGTGGTTCAGCGGTTGCAGCAGCGGCGCTGCTCGGGAGGTGCCAACCCCCAAGGCGCGAAATTAGATCAGGGTGAGGCTCTGGAAATGGGACACGTTGAAGCCCGCTGAATATGCTTCCAGCCTGGCCACCTCGAATCGGGCCAACACTGAATCGATGCGTTCGCCTCTCTCGACTCTGAAGGCGATGAGGGCCGTCCCCGAGGAGAGCTGTCGCTCGTCCTCGAGGTTGTCAAATTTGGTGCCCAATAGGCACATGACGCATATGGCTCGGTCGGCGCGCCCCCCCTGCAGCGCGACGCCGTGCTTGCCGATGGCGGACGGCGCCCCCATAGCAATGTCCTAGCCGACCCCCCTAGACCGCGCTGTAAAACAGCGGCCTCTCGGGGTGGAGTCGCGCATCCCCTCGCGAACAAAGTCGCGAAAAGGGCACGTTGCCTGCGGGATCCCAGAAAGGACCCCGAGTGCGCGTTTCACCGAGTCCCCCTCCTCGCACGCGCGCCACGGCAAGACCTAGGCGCGCCCAAATGCTTCCAAAGATAGCGACCTTGACATAGCGCATGGCCACGCTGTAGCTGATGATGCCAAGTTCCGTAAGTAAGAAAAGGGGTTGGGAGGCCCAACCAGCAGCTTCGCCTAATGCGATGCCCACATCCAACTCTGTCGCACCGCAATAACGATAATCCCAGACGTAGGAGGTCGTCACGAGAGCGACGGGCCATCTCAATACGTTTTCGGTCTCGATGGCAGGTAGTGCGCCTCGCGATGAGGCGCAGTCACATTTTGGCGACCGGCCGCTTGAGCCCATGCCGCAGCGGACAAACGCTCGCCATCTCTCGCCCTTGCCCCAGCTAACTTGAGAATCGGGGGGTGGCGGGGGCGAAGCGCGAGTCCGCCGCCACTACGCAGTAAACTCTACAAGCACAAAAGGCTGCAAAAGGCAGGTTCATAAGGTTCCTGTGCGCCTTTTTACTGCCAGCGATAGCAAGAGACTGAGCAGCGTAACAGTCCAGCCTTCGAGGTGCGGCACCGCACCACCAGAGCTCAAGCACAGGATGCGAGCAGCACGAGCATTCACATACATACAAACTGCCGAATATGCGCCAAAAATGCGGCAGCAAGCTGGCAACGCCGAACAATTAATGAGCACATTCTCTAGACAACGATTGCTGGATCACGTGAGCAGAGGCACTAACCTCCGCGCTGTGGAAACATCTGGCCAGCGCAAGACAGAATTTACGCGGATTGACAGCACCTCCTTGGTCTGAAACCCACCCCCGGGCAGGAAGCCCTGGAGCTCGATGCGGGGGCGGCCCGTCCGCGAGCAAATACCTCTGCGAGAGCCACAGCACACTGAGTCTCTAAAGCTGCCGGGCTCAAGATCAGACATCATGAGCCCTGTGCCCTTTTTCCGCGGCCCCCCCCACTGGCACATGGAGGTAATCAGGAAAATCACAGACTTACGCCTAAGGAGCGCTTTGAACCTAGGGAAAGCCACAGCCGAGAGGTCTTGGGGTTCTCAACACTCCAGGGGATACGCATCACGATGGACAGGCAGGCTAGAGCGGCCACAAAGCTATTCAGCGAATTCGAGACCTCAACGACGGCTTGGAGGTGTGGTTTGAGGGAGGGGAGGCCGAGGAGGTGAGTATCAGAACGGACAGGGGGGGCTCCAACCCCGTGATCACGGCAGCGCGTCAACGCATTGCAAGGAATGCCAGCATGCCAGCCTCTCACACGCCCGGCACGCGCCCACCTCAAGATCAGGGATTTGTTGCCAGCCTTCGAGAGATCGCACTGCTCGCCGAGGGATGTATCCCACAGCAGTACTGGCATACCCAGGTCGGCGGCCGCTCTGCCAAAGCCGCCCTCGCCACAGAACAGGTCCAGGATCACCGCTGGGTCGGGCAGACTGGAGCCAATGCTGAGGGCTGGCCGCGCCTGCGCGCGGTCTGGGCGAGGCCGCAGGCCGCGGCGTGCCGCCGCTGTGCGCTGGGTAGCCTGTGGATCTGCACGGTGGGCCGCCTGCCCTTCTCGCACCTTTGCCAAGGGCTCCACGACTTCCAGCGGCGTCGGCGGCGGATCTGCTCGAGGTCGCGGAGGGTGGCGGCGAAGTCGCGGCTGGGCCCTGAGTGACGGGGCTGGCATGCGAGGCAGGCGCCGATGGTGCCGAGCTTGAGCGCCTGGATGGCCCCGCGCCAGGCGCGCGAGACCTCCGCCTGAGTGGCGGAGAAGAGGGGGGCGTTCGCCGCGGCGCCCCCCAGGCGCCGAGCGCTGACCAACGCCCGGATCTGCAGGTCGAACGGCCCCGTCTTGTCGAAGCGGGGGTCGCGCCACGCCACCGCCGCGATCATGCGATTGGCGCGGGTCTGGCGCCAGCCCTCCTCGAACGTCTTGTGAAGGTAGTCGCGGGCGGCGTCGTCGAGCAACGCTGGAGCGGAAACTTGCCTCCTCTGCTGCTCGAACCCCTGGCCGAACCCGTTGGGCATGTTGGTGCAAGCCTGGCGCCCAGCCCCAGTCCGCACCGAGGCCGCGTTCAGGACGAGTACCCCGGCTGGCAGCTCGCCGAGGCGCGCCCGCTGGATCGGCGCGAGGGAGGCCGCCGCGGGCGCAGCCTCTGGTGTCTGGGCACGAAGTGCCGGCAACAGCGCCGGTGGAGGGCTGGCTGGCCCACGCCGGCGGGCCAACGTAGGCATGCTCGCCCCGCCCAGGACCCACGCCGCTGGGTGCTTCCCAGTCCGCACCTGCAGCAGACCGCCCGCTGCCGGGCACCCACGAGCGCCCATCTGCGCCAGGAAGGTGATACACGGAAGTAGAACACGCAAGATGGAAGAAGACGAAGCACCCTCGAGCCAGGAATGCTGACGGACGGCTCGGGCTCGAGGTGAGGCTCGACGGGGTCCAGGTTGCGGTCCAGGCCCGGGGTGTTCGACATAGGCTCCAACTCCAGGGACCGGGGCTTGCTTGTACCAGCTCGCTGACGATGCGAATGCTGATGTGACGGTAGATGTTGTTGCGTAATATGTGGCTGACGACGCTCCTGCCCCCCTAGGTCGTAGGCGGGCTCCTGGTACTGGTCCTGCGCGAGGGAGGTCTCCATGGAGGGCTCCTTGAGGACGACGGACGAGGGATCACTGGGGCCCCCGCGGCCTCTCGAAGGGCCATCCGCGACGTTGTACTCCGAAGGAATCCAGCGAATGCTGAGAGAACTCCCCGAAGCCAAGGAGAGGGCCCCGATCTTGCGCATGATACTGAGCCGGGCGTGACTATGGGCCCTCATCCTAGCAGTCGCCGAAACCGAAGACAGCGAGTCACCCAAGACGAGGAGACGCTTCCCGCGGTTGCGGACAGCTCGGAGAGCATGACGAACATGATACAGAACGGCCCGCGCCTCCAGGACAGGCATACCCTCGAGACGATCCCACTTCCTCCTGCCCGTAACCTGCCACTTGCTCTTTTCCAGCACCCGCCGGAGAACTTCGGGAAACTGGCTGAGGTCGCGCTCAAGAGGCGGACCCAGCGACTGCCCGCTGGATCCCGACGGAAGCTCGGCGCCCAGCCGGGCGCGCAGGCCCTCGGCTGCGCCAGCCGCCCCCTCGGCCGCCAGCTCGGCCGCGCGTGCCCGCCGACGTGGAGGCAAGCGCTCGGCCCGGCCATAGCGCCACCTCTCGCTATGGCGACCCACCTCCCGCACCGCGCCCACCTCCCAGACGGCTTCGCAGGCGCCCAACCACCGAGGGGGAGCATCCACGCAGCCCACGCAAGGGGACCACGGCGCGCGGAGGTCACGCCACAACAGAGGGGCAACGCCATCCCAGGCCAGCAGTTCCTGCCCAACCTGGCTCCAGAGCGGCACCTCACGGTTGTAGCACTCCTGGATGAACCTGAAGCACGACTCGAAAATGCTCAGGCCCTCGCGCTGGGCCAGCGCGATGAAGACCACGTGCCCGATGACCCGCTCCAGGTCCCGACCCGGGCAGCGGCCCCTCCGGACCAAGGCTCGCGCAGCAAGCCTCGCGCGCCAGAGTCGCGACGCCGATGACGAGAAACGGCCCGTGGATGAGAGGGCCCACCCGAGGACGGAGAACTCGCCGTCCACCTCGCCAAGGTGAGCTTCCCTCGTAACCACGAGTCCGCGACGCTCGAGCTCCTGCATCATCCTCGCGACGTTGGTGCGGACGACTTCCGCGTCGTAGCCGATGCTGACGTGGCTGTCCACGTACTCGAGATGGCAGGCTGGGCTGAGTGACGGGGCTGGGCGGCCAACCCGAAGGCGAGAGGCATCATCACAGCCGCTCGCCTCGGCCACCCTCTCCATAAGCCACTGGCACCACCACATTGCCCAGGACCAGCCCATGGGAACGACGCGGAGCCTGGGGCACAGGAGGGCGGAGGCCTTCACGCTCTTGGCGCCGACCACGGAGACGCCCATCATCCCAGCACGGACAGGCCTCAGTGCAAAAGCGTAGCGGAGCGCCTCCTGCAACTCCAAGTGGTAGAAAGCGTCCTTCAGGTCCGCGCCCTCGATGGTGAGCTCACTGTCGTCGTCGAGCATCTCGAGGCAACCGAACGCGCCCCCCGTGGCGAGCCTGACGCCGTCGGGCTCCACCAAGACCTCGTTGGACCTGCGGCAGTCCGCGACCATGCGGAGGCGGCCGCCCTTCTTCTTGACAAACAAGATATCTGCTCGCATGCCATCCTCAAGTGCATACTCGATGAGATGGCTCTCACGCAAGAGCTGAACAAAACTGGACCAGCACTTCTGGTCGCGAAGCTTGGGGCCGGAGTAGGGCACAGGCACAGAATCCTGACGGAGACGCGCCGCCGCCTCGCTCGGACTGAGCAGGCTCTGCTGAACGAAGAGTTCGACCTTGGATAGCCCGCCCTTCCCCCACACGTCTGCCAGCGGGACAGGAGCCGCACTGACGTCAGGCAAAGAGAGGAGCGCGGGGGCGTAGCTCCCGAGGGACGACTGCTCGACGGTGTAGGCGCCCCCGGCCACGCGAAGCTGCAAAGGCGCTCCTGCGGGAGAAAGCGAGGCAGGCGGAGGAAGCCAATTGAGGGAGCCCACGGCATTCAGGACATCGTGATGCACACTCAGACGCTTGCCCAGCCGCTGCCGCAGTCCACGGGATAGCCCACGGCCCACGCCCCGATCGAAGACCTCGCGATCCTTCGGGTAGGACAGAGGAAAGATGCCACGTGCACGACGTCGCCGTTCACCGCAGACGTCTTGAGCATGAGCAGGCCCATGACCTCGCTCGGCGCGGAGGGGTTGCATAGACGCGCTGTCGCCCCCTCCGACGGCAGCGCGGGACCTGACCTCAACCATGCTTGCGCCTGGATTCCCGCTCCTCGCGGGCCAGGCGCAAACTCTTGTGCAACTTCGCTTCCTTCTCTACATCTGCGCGCACGTACTCGATGAGGTCAGGAGACGAGGTCGCGCGCGACAAGCCAGAGAAGGCGGCCTGCTCCTCCAAGCTCATCTTGCCGCCAACCCCCTTGCTCTCGGCGTCCTTGGCCTTGCCCCAGTGCGCGAACTCGATGGTCCGGAGCCTCCGGAACTTCATCTCTATGCTGATCAAGTTGGTGCCATCCAACTGGTCCTGGCACGTCGCAGCCTTGATCTGCTGAGACAACTGGAAGTGCTCCTGAACGCCCCAGTCGCTCGCGCCCAGCTTGCACACCTGGCGGAAGTGCTCGTGGTGGCCCTCGATGCGGAGCGCCTCCCGCTGCAGGTAGCGCATGCACCAGGCCGCCGTCCTGGGCCCCCGGAGCGCCCAGTCGCTGCCGAAGTCCCCCTGGCGGGTCATCTCCACCATGCGGTTCCATGGCAGGTCACGGCGGCCCTGGGCATCGCGCACGATGAGGAGGACGCGGGCGTCCGCATCGACGGCCTTGCGCAGGAAAGCCGCCAGCCGCGACGGGGGCACCAGCTCGACGAACAAGCCCGCGCCGTCGGGCAGCACGTGGATGTCCCGCGACTGCACCCTGGCCGCCGTGGGGAGGTGACCCGGCACCTCGTCGCCGACGCGGTACCCGCCCTCGCACATGGCGGCCCGCCATGCCCCCGCAGGTTCCGCAGCAGGCGCAGCGGCAGCGCCGACAGGAGCGCCGCGCAGCAGGCCCACGGCCGGGCCCGCGGGCGCGATCGCCAGGGCCGCCGCGGCGCCACCACCCGGCAGCACCAGGGGCCGCAGGTTCACGAGCAGCTCTGGGTTGCCAGTCGCCTGCGCGCGCCTCCTGCACTCGGCGAGCGCCACCTGCTCGGCCTCGGCGGTGAGCTGCGCCACCTCCGCATCGGTCGGCTCCGCACGGAACCGATACACCTGCTGCGGGTCGATGCCTGGCGGCGGAGGGCCGTGCCCGCCGAACCTGGCCGCCTGCGCGTCCGGGCAGTTCGACACCGTCACTATATACAGGTCGCCGTCGGCCGTGTAGATGACATGGTCACCTTCCAACAATGCCACCCGCCCCAGATTCAAGTGCCGGTTCCACGCCACCTCTCCGGCGTAGAAGACTACACCCAACGTGTTGTCGCTGCCGCCGCCGCCATCGTAGGTCACCGCCTCTCAACTCGGCCGAGCGCCCCGCCTCAACGTCGAGCTCAGGCAACCCAGGCAAGCCGCCGCCACGAAGCAGCCGAGCGCGCCGCCCAGCAGCCCCAGGCAGAACGCCCGGGCGTCGCGGCCCACGTCGCCGAGAGCGGCCGCCACCCCCTGGGCCTCGCCGCCAGCCGGCTGGGCCGACGCGGCCGCCTCGCCCGCGGCCGCGGGCGCCGCGGCCGCGCAGGGGGCGCAGGCCGGGCACGCTGCCGCTGGGCAGGGCGCAGGCGAGGGGCAGGCTGCCGTCGGGGACTCCGGGCACGCAGGTGCCGCGGGACACACCAGCGAACAGGATGGGCAGCTGGCTGGTTGCCCGCGCGCCAGGGAGCACGCAGGGCAAGGGGGGCACGATGGCACTGCGGGGCAGCGGGCGAAGTAGGAAACTGTTCCACTGACGGCGTGATCCAGGACCTTGCCCCAAATAGTCAAGACTTGAGCGACCCAAACAGCGGCGGAACAGAGGCGCGACGGAAACACGTGAAATCACGACAAGAAACCGCAAGCAAGCGCCGTTAAGCGAGCGCTACTCCAGCGGCCCCAGACGATGTTGTCTGGCCGGCCGGGCACGGAGCATGACGTTTAAATCGCGCTTGAAAGATTGCGTTCCTCCCATGACCTGTAGGAGCATATCTCTATCAATGGCCCCCTTTGCGTGACCGTCCACAGTCATATCGCGAGTGTCACACCACTGAATGCTATGCACGATACCTCGCTCCATCTTCTGTCACATCCAACCGATGCGCCCTAAAAGTGCACACTCGGTTTGTGTTTGTTTCCGGGGCTTTGCTTGACAAGGACTTGAGGACTGATTCGGCATCTATGATCAAAGTGGCATGAATGCTTAGGCCACCCATCTCCAGTATACATTTCAACTGAGTGGGTGGCAATGGTCCTGCGTGGAATACGTGCAGAGTAACAATCGTGGGGATAGCAGTCCTCCAAAATACGGGCCGCTGCTAGCGTTTCTGCTGAGTGGCTTGAGCGGACTTGCAAGCGGTGAGACTTGCAGCGCGCGTCGATCAGATGGGCGGCAGGCGTACCAGTTGGCGCGCTTCCACGCCGCAGCAGGTTTGCCCCGCGAATGCCATCGCCTCTTACCTCGTCATCGGCATCTCCATTGAGACGTCGATAGCCGGAGTCGCTGTGCAGGTCAACGTCGCCCGTTGGAGTCATAGTTCGATAGGCGATCTTCTTGAGGCAGGCCTGCAGCTTCCTGGCAATCGCCCAAGCAGAGCCCGGGAGGGGCCGAAGGCGGCGAGAGGCCCACCGGATGGCCTCCGTTATATATATATATAATAATAATAATAATAATAATAATGATATGTATATATATAATAATAATATATGTATATATATATATATATATATTATATATATTTTTATATTTAATATATATATATAAAAAAAAAAAAAAAAAAAAAAAAAAAAAAAAAAAAAAAAAAAACACCGCGAAAGCTCCCAAATACGGCACAAGACGCCACAACAAGCTCCCAGGAGGCCCCAGGAAGCCCCGAAGAGGCCTCCTGGAGCCCCCCCAAGAAGCCTCCGAGAGGCCCGCGAAAAGCCCCCACGGGGCCCCAAGATACCACCAAATTGCATGCGGACAGCCACGCGAAGTACGGTGGTGCCACGCCCACCGCAGTTCTAACTCAACGTCGCCTTCTGCCTCTGGACGGACCGCGCAGCGCAGCGTCGCCCAGAAACGGCCCAACACGCGCCTGGAAGGCCCCAGGACTCAAACGGCACCCGAAAAGCCCCGCAGAGGCCCTGGGGAAGCCCCCCTGAAGCCCCCGCCCCCAGGTGCCCCCGCAACGACGGGGCTGCACGTTCTCTCTACCTGCGCGCTGCGCGCGTCGATCGCAATTCCCACGCGCGCGATCCAGAGACCCGGATGACGCGCGACAACATCGCGTTGTCCGGCTCGCTTCCTAGCAAGGACGACGACAGACCCGCTCGACGCAGCTCGTGCACACGTCGGGAGTACCATCCTCGACGCGGGGAAACATCTGCTGGGGCATCCAGGGAACGCAATCACGAATGGCGACGAGGCCGTCGGGGGCTCGGGGTTCAGGCAAGCAAGACGCGAAGCCAATGTGGTAGACGGGAGCGCGCAGAAACCATTACCGCTTGCACTTCCCGCACTTCAGCATCGAATTACGGCGGCAGTCTTCGCGACTCCATTGCGGCATCCGCTGGAATGCGCACAGATTAAACTTCGGTCGCGGCTTCTCGCCGCATGCAGAACAACGCGGGATCTTGCAAGCGTTGCAGTAGTACGCGCACCCGCTCTTCAATCGAGCGGCAGGCCTCATTCCGCACCCCCCTTCGCAGAGGGGGGGCCGTATTCGGGTGGCGAAACGCAGCGCAAACCACGTCTTTCAAGCCACGGCGCGTCTTGCAAGAGGTCTCGACGAACTGACGCGTTGGCCCCTGCCCCCCGCGCATCGCGCGCTTGAATAGGCGGGCATCCGAACGCGAAGCGAATTTAATACTCTCTGGGGCGCAACTGACACAGACGGCGCGGCCCAGCCCCCAAAACCCCCCCACACTTTCACGGCGTTCACTTCTCCGAGCCTGAAATGGCCCAACGGTCTCCGCAGCCCGCGCTGGCAACAGTCGAAGACGCCCGCCCCTTCCCAAGCGAGAGGCGCGGAACGGGCGGGCGGGGCGCCCGCGGGAGGAGCCGCGGCCCGCTTTTTGCGCGCAGAGGGCGCACCTCCTCCAGGCGCCCTGGCTCAGCACCACCATGGCGTGCCCCGCGGGGTCGCTCGTCCTCATGCAACTGCCCGGGAAAATCCCCGCTCTCTTGCGCGGGTGCCAGTCGCCGCACTGGAAAGCAACGTCCACCAACTTCTTTGACGTCCTGAAAGCCGCTTCCTTCTCTGCCCTGGCCCAGCCGGCTCTCGCCAGTTCCATCGTCATCTCCCCAGTTGCGAAAGGGCGCAGAATCCACGGACCAGTCCGATGCCCCTGGCGGAACAGAATGGGCGAAAAAGGCTGTCAGGTCGTCAGCCCTCCTGGCGCGGCTGATGACCGTGTAGCCCGTGGGGACAGTGGATGCACGGGGCGTCGTGCGCGCGTCCAAAAGGTCGATAATGACCTGCGACAGCGCGGCGGCGAAGTGCGGAACAAGCGAGAGTCGTGCGCGTACGCCCACGCCCCGCGGTATCCATGTATCCCTCGTCGAGTCCTTCACCTGCCTGTGCACGGCGTCCAACAGCTCCACCGACAGGTTCTCCACCTCGTCGATGATGAGCTAGCGCTTGTGCTGGATTTTCGTGCGCAGTACGTTTTTCTGACAACTCCGGGTCTTTCTGTCCGCTGAATTGGACACCCGTGATGAGATTGATCCCGGGCTTGCTGAACTTGTGGCTGGTCCTTCCGGCGATACAGCTCGCCATGGAATTCACTTAAGCCGTCTTTACGATTTGCACCTTGAGCTCCCATCCCATGCACGCGGGTATCGTCACACAACCACCCGATGACCTCGGACTTACCTGATCCCGGTAGACCAAGAACGAACAGCTGGGACAATGGCGATCCGCGCGGCTGGACTTCCTCGCTGGCTTCAAAAAGGCACAACAACCCCTAGACGGCCCAAAGAGGGTCCAAAGGACCCCAAGGCGGCTCCACGGGACCCCAAAAGGGCCCCAAGGCAGCCGCGAGAGGCCCACAGGAAGGCCTCCGAAGGGGCCACACGGCGCAAGAGCGCCCCGAGACGGCCCAAGGCGCCCCCAAGAGGCCCCGAGGGGCCCCAAGCAAGCCCCCAGGAGGCCCCAGTACGCTCTCAAGAGGCTTCCAAAAGGCCCCACAGAAGTCCCCACAAGGCCCCGCAACGACTGGATTGCACGTGCTCCGGACTTGCGCCCCGCAAAAAGCGAGAGGAACAATCATCGTCATCCTTATCCTTATCCTTATCCTCATCCTCCTCCTCCTCCTCCTCCTCCTCCTCCTCCTCCTCCTCCTCCTCCTCATCATCATCATCATCATCATCATCATCATCATCATCATCATCATCATCATCATCATCATCGTCATCGTCATCATCATCATCATCATCATCATCATCATCATCATCATCATCATCATCATCATCATCATCATCATCAGCATCAGCATCAGCATCAGCATCAGCATCAGCATCAGCATCATCCTCATCCTCATCCTCATCATCATCATCATCATCATCATCATCATCATCATCATCAGCATCATCATCATCATAATCATCAGCAGCATCATCAGCATAATCAACAGCATTATCATCAGCAGCAGCATCATCATCAGCATCAGCATCAGCAGCAGCAGCATCATCACCATCATCATCATCAGCATCATCATAATCAGCATCAGCAGCAGCATCATCATCAACATCATCATCATCATCATGGTCATCCTCAGGATCATTATCATAGTCATCATCAGCATCACCACCATCATCATCATCATCACCATAGTCAACATCATCATCGTCATCATCATCCCACCATAATCATCAGCATCGTCATGATCATGGTCGTCATCATCAGCATCACCATGATGAAGATAATCATCGTCATCAGCAACATCATGAATAGCATCGTCATCATCAGAAGCATCACCATCAGCATTATCATCCTCATCGTCATTGCCATCAGCATCATCATCAGCGCCATCATCATCCCTCATCATCATCAACATCCTCAACAGTATCACCGTAATCAGCATCCTCGCCGACATCATCCGCCTTATCGCAATCATCAACCTAATCAGCATAATCATCTGGTCATAAAATGAGCATCATCATCACCAACATCATCACCATCATCACCGCCATCATCGCCATCATCACCATCATCATCATGTTCATCAGCATCAGCACCATGCTGCAATAAACCCTCCCTCCAAGCTCCCCGGTCATAGCCCCCTCCAAGCATTCTTTCTCCCGTATGGAAGTGTCCCCTTGGAAGAGTATCGTCTGAAAATCCTGAACGTACCATAACACAACTCCTGGGACTGCAACGCCGCGAATCAACGATACTGCTGCTTCCTGACGGTCCTGAAACGTGCCAGAACACCGCTCCTCGACCTTCAAGACCACGAACCCACGTGACTGTTGCCCTGACCATCATGCACTGTGCCACAATACCATTCCTAGGACGCCAGCCATAGGAATCCTTGAAACTGCTGTAATATATTGAAACGAGGGTGCGAGGCGCCAAGGCAAGAACGACAATCAAAAAGGAGCCACCCTCCATCCGTGAAACTCTTGCAAACATTTAAAACGAGTGCGCGCGGAGCTGAAGCAAGAGCCACATGCTGAAGAGGAACCGACCTCCACCCGTGAAGCTCTTTCAAATGGTTAAAACGAATGTGCGCGGGGAGAGGGAGGAAGGGGGAAGTGGAGTACCCTAACAGCTGGCTGTGGAAGAGCATCGCCTGGCCAGGGTCACGGGCACTGGCCGAAACTCGTATCTCCCCCCTTACCCCGAGACCTTCGCGAAACTGGAGGTCCCCAATAGTCCCTGGGATTCTCCAGAGGCCTAGAAATAAGCAAAAAGGTGTGAAGTCATCAATCCTACGTCGTCCTCCTCCCCCTTGTCCTTGTCCTAAGATATCCGACGATTGTTCGAGATAAAGGACAGCAGACCTCTCGACCCTACCCCAAGGCGGATCTATGTCAGCCTGGCCCAGGATGGAGAGGAACCGCCCGTCTCGATTCCTTCGAGCCGCGGAACGTCCCCAGATCCACTCCGATTTGATAGTTCTCAATGCGCGGCACCAACGCTCCCAAACCTTTCACTTGGAGAAATTGTTCACCCTGGATTCATGTTTGACGGTCCCAGGACCCACAACAGGCCCGAAGGGCCGAGATCAAGGAAAAACGGCGGGCGTGAGAAATCATACCGTCGGAGATCTGGGCTCTCCTCCTCCTCCTCCCCGGGGAGCCTTGTGGAAGTTGAGCCACCCGCGGCGGCTGTTCTGGCGGCTGCATGCCCAGAGGGGGGTTTGCGAGTGGACACGGCGACAGAGGCTGGGACGACCAGGGGTCGATAATCATTGGAACGTGTACTAGCGCCGACGTGTGCTTGTCCACCTAAATCCTTCACCACGACGCATGATGTGTAGAGAAAGGGCCAACACAGGCTGCATGCCATCGCTGGAGACTGCACGGGGGAAACACACAGCGGGCTAACACACGAACTGAGGATCATCGAAAGGGGGGGAGGACGAAAAGAAACAGGACCCAAACCTCCAGCATGTTGAATTTGTGCTCTTCCGCGGGCGCCTCCAGGGAAGAAGTGGGAAAGACATGATTACGAGGGCCCCTCCGTCAGAGAGACAGAAGTCTAGAGTTTTGGGAGCTCGAGTTTGCCTGACGGGGCTGTCGGAATAAATGACAAGACCTAGTGTGAAATCCCACCAGCCCTTCAGCGCTTAGGTGGTCTAAGGTGTTTTGTTTTCCATCTGCCCCTTTTCCCCTTCGGGGAAGGGTTTACCACTGCTCCTTCTTCATATACACCCCCTCCCCCGCCCGGTCGGCGGCCAACCCGGGACCATGCCTACTCCATGCGGGCCCGCCCCCACCATCCCTGTCAAAAAATAATACAAACCGCACTCAGCCTCCACATTTGGAGCATGCGAGGCCAAACCGATGCGCCCCCCCACCATCCCTGTCAAAAAACAATGCAAAGCACACCTTGAGGCAAAGTCTTGAGTAAGGTTCGTGAGGCCCGCGAGCACGTTGTATTGTTTTTGGCAAGGACGGCGGGGGTGTCAGCATATTCCCTGCTGCGCGCAGGGCTACCATCCCTGACAAAAAAAAACATACAACATGCACTTCGCGGCTACATCTGGATCATGCGAGGCCATCCCGCGATCACTGTCAAGTGATTTTTGACAGGGACGGCGGGGGAGGTGACGCGTGGCCTGCTGTGCTCAGGCCCACTCAGACACAATGATGGGCATTGGTTTTCGACAAGGATGGCTGGGGCCGACATGGTTTCCGATGTGTGCTGCCACGTGCGCAGGCGCACCTGACGCACTCTGCACGTGCCCCGAACATGGCGCACCTGGCGCGGCTGGAGTGTGCGGCACACCTGGCGCACTCTAAGCACGTGGCGCATCTGGCGCACCAGGCGTGTCTGGCGAGCCTCGGGCCCCAGGGGTGCCTGGCGCGCGTGGCGCCGCTGGCACGCGTGGCGCACCTCGCCCAAGCGTCGCGCACCAGGGGTCGGTTTTGGTTCCCAGTAGCTGTCCATCCAAAGACGACCGCTGAACATGCTCAGGCTCGGGTGTTACTCATGTGTTGGGAGAGCCGGTGGGAGTGAGCTAGACGGCTTGCGGGCGGGTGCGTAGCTTGATCGCTGTTCACTATTGATGTACACCCCGTCTGTGTTGGGAGGGCGGGAAGGAGTGCGCTTGACGGTTTGCGGGCGGGTGGGTAGCTTGATCGCTGTTCCTTATTAATGTACACCCCCTCCCCCAGGCGACCGGCGTCCAAACAGGAAGCATGAGGACACCATGCCGACCCGCCCCCCCATCCCTCCCATCCCTGTCAAAAACGAACCAAACCGCACTCTGCCTCCACATGTGGAGCATGCGCGGCGAACCCGATGCACCCCCCCACCATCCTGTCAAAATTCAATGCAAAGTACAATCTAGGGCAAAGTCTCGAGTCATCTTCGTGAGGCCCGCGAACACTGTGTATTGTTTTTTTTTCGAGCTACGTGGATCTCCGGTCTGTGGTAAGCACGCAGGCCAAGCAAACACCAGGTGCTGATCCGGATGTCTGACGCCGCGGGGTCTTAAAATCATATAGCAAAGCAATACGCTCAGAGGGCGGGAGAGAGAGGGGGACGAGCAGAAAAGCAGGAGGAGAAGCCTGCCACAACGTAGAAAAAAGTTCGAGTCCGCACCACCGAGCGGCCAAGTAAAGCCACGACTGGCTTGGTCTCTCCCCCCTCCACCCTTGTGCAAATATTGCGCGAACGCACCTAGCAGCTCCTCATCCCCCCTCCCCCACGGGCCACTTCCGCTTCAAGACGGGCTCGGCACCAGCGCCAAGTCACGCAGTGGCGGATCGGAGCGTCGTCACCGTACTCGCTGCAAAGAGCCTACCTAATCACCGATCGGGTTGATCTGCTTGGCGATGGCCGTGGAGCACTGGAACTTCAGGTGGAGTTGGCGGGCCTTGTCATCACTCAAGGTCTGCCTGCAGTGCGGGCACTTGAACTGGCCGTCCAGCTTGATCACCACGTTCTCAAGCGTGCCGTTGCCCGACACCGCCTCCTTGCTGATCTAGCATCGCCTCCGGCATGGCGGCGGCCTTGGCGCGGGCGAGAGCTTAGAGTTTTGGCTCTCTCTGAATTTTTCGAGCCACGAGAGCACCCCTCGGGCCAAGTGGCTTGAGCCCAACTGGCTTGAGCCAAAATGGTTTGAGCCAAAATGGCTACGGAACACTGTGTATTGTTTTTGACAGGGACGGCGGGGGTGCCAGCATATTCCTTGCCGTGCGCAGGGCTACCATCCCTGACAACAAGCAATACAACATGCACCTCGCGGCTAAACCTGGGTCATGCGCGGCCATCCTGCGATCACTGTCAAGCGGTTTTTGACAGGGACGGCGGGGGAGGTGGTGCGTGGCCTGCTGTGCGCGGGCTCACCAAACACAACGATGGGCACTGTTTTTTTCGACAAGGATGGCTGGGGCCGACATGTTTGCCGATGTGTGCTGCCACGTGCGCAGGCGCACCTGACGCACTCTGCACGTGCCCCGAACATGGCGCACCTGGCGCGGCTGGAGTGTTCGGCACACCTGGCGCAATCGAAGCACGTGGCGCACCAGGCGTGTCTGGCGAGCCTCGGGCCCCAGGGGTGCCTGGCGCGCGTGGCGCCGCTGGCACGCGTGGCGCACCTCGCCCAAGCGTCGCGCACCAGGGGTCGGTTTTGGTTCCCAGTAGCTGCCCATCCAAAGACGACCGCTGAACATGCTCAGGCTCGGGTGTTACTCATGTGTTGGTAGGTCGGGTGGGAGTGAACTAGACGGTTTGCGGGCGGGTGGGTAGCTGTATTACTGTTCCATATTGAAATACAACCCCTCCCCCGGCGACCGGCGGCCAACCGGGAACCATGCGGGCACCTATCAAAAAAACAATAAACAACGCACTCTGCCTCCACATTTGAAGCATGCGCGGACAACCCGATGCACCCCCCCTACCATCCCCGTCAAAAAACTATACATCATACATTTTGGGGCAAAATCTTGGGTCATGCTCGTGAAGCCTACGAGCAATGTGTATTGTTTGTGACAAGGGCGGCGGGGGTGTCAGCATATTGCCCGCTGCTCGCAAAGCTACCGTCCCCAAGAAAAAACACTACAACATGCACCTCGCGGCTAAATTTGGACGATGCGCGGCCACCCCGCGATCTGTAAACTGGTTTTTGACAGGGACGGCGGGGGTGGTGGCGCATGGCCTGATTTGCGCAGGCCCACCAGACACAATGATGGGCACTGCTGTTCGACAAAGGTGGCGGGGGCCGACATGTTCACCGATGTGTGCTGTCACGTGCGCAGGCGCACCTGACACATTCTGCGCGTGCCCCGGACGTGGCGCACCTGGCGCGGCTGGAGTATGCGGCACAGCCGGCGCACACGGAGCACGTGGCGCATCTGGCACAGCAGGCGTGCCTGGCACGGTCGGCCCCCAGGGGGGCCTGGAGCGCGTGGCGCGCCTGGCACGCGTGGCGCACCGCGCCCCACCGTCCCGCACATGGGCTCTATTCTGGCTCCAAGTAGCTGCACATCCAAAGACGACCGCTGAACAGGCAGATGCTCGGGTGTTAGTGATGCGTCGGGAGGGCGGGTGGGGGTGAGCTAGACGGCTTGTTATCTAGGAGGGGGTACTGACCCCTCTCCCTACCCTCTCCCCTGGACCTGGACGGGCCTGTCGCGAGGTGTCAGGGCGTCCAGAACGGCTTCGGCGAGGAAGCCAATATCATTGGTTCGACGACGGTTTGGCACCATTTGGGCCTTTGGGAGGGCACCACTATTAAAGCTCCCCTCTTGTTTGACCGATAAGTCTTTTGCCGGGATATTCATAATCCCAGCAAGATGTTCCGATGATATATCATGGTCAGTGGGCTCCGAAGATGACATGGATAAGAAGGGATAGCGCCGTCAAGCATACGCCAAGGTAACACTGAAGGGAGGAGGCCGGCCCGTCGGCCGACGCACACGCGCGCGCGCGCCGCAGGCTCGCTCCTATTCCGCCCCCCTAGAGCCAAAGTATATAGCTGCGGGATGAGAACAAGTCAGTCAGCACAGAAGACCGACAGCGCGTGCAAGGAGAGAGAGCAGGCAAGGCGAAATAATGGTGGTGCGCAAGGGGTGCATTGACCCCCTCAGCGCCGGGATCCGTAGAGCCGCCCCGACCCCCAACACACCTGGGCTGCACATATGCACAGCCACTGGAGCGAACCCCAAAAAGCATTTCACCGCTCAACGGTGGTTTCCAGGGGGCGGAAGGCAGAAGAAGCCCGACGTTCCCCGCCTGAGCTGATATTTCCAGCTCAGGTCTCAATGCCCACGCGCACCTGGTGCACCCGCTCCACGAAGTAGTGCGGACCAGCATCGCCTTTGTCGCGCTGGTTCCATTGCGCAGCATCACCTTCTCCATCGACCTCTCCATTCACGAGAGTCATCCCAGGGATCGCTGTTGCTCCAGCGCCACTGGTTCGGGCCCCTGGAGGAGCTGTCCTCTCTTCTGCTCGAGCTCCAGCCACTTGGCCCATTATTGCCCTGGCCCGTCTCCGGCGGCCTCGCCTTCGGCGTTGGCGGCGGGGGAGGCACCGGCAAGGTACTCGACGTCACAGTGTCGCGCTGGAACTTGTCGCCGTACTCGTCCAGACTTAACCATTGCCACTTTTGTTATGATCAGTGGTTTGATGATGCCGGGATACATGTACATAGTACCCTCGAATGTCTCCATTCTCGGCCTTGCCTTCGCAGTCGACGGCCGCGTCGTAGACGCCGCCCACGGCCGGCCCGAGGCCGCCGCCATCGCGCGCGCAGCCGCCAGACGGCTCTACAGCCAGTCTGTCGGGGATGGGCCCCTGAGTCCAGGATTCATCCGCCCGCCACTGGACCCTGCCATAATCGGCCCAGCCGGCATTGGTGCTTGGCGCGGCAGAACCGGCAGACACAGGAGCATAGGGAGCGGCCCGACGATATTGCCTTCCACATTGAAAACTCGGTCGCGATGCCGAGCGAGAGCATCGCTGAGTTCGCTGCCCCGGGGCGGCGGTGCCGCTCGGGGTGATGCCTGCCACAACTGGGGCTACAGCATCTGCTGGCGACTCGGCTGGGACTCTCGGTTGGAGAGTTGGCTGGGCCACTCTCCTCAATTTCCTTCTCAAGGCCATTTGTGATCCCAGCAGCGCCATCAGCATTGAAGACCCAAGAAGACTGTTGGCGAGACAAATCTTGACACTAAATTGAGGCTCCGTAGACGTGTGTCTATAGACAACGGCCTCTTGAATGCCTGAGCAATTCCGTCGTGCGGTCTCAGGTACTTCATGTCCTAATCCGTTGTTCCGATTAAGAAGTAAGTCAAATGTCTGTTGCAACTCGGATTCGACGATCCAAAGCAAAAGCATATTGTATGAATTGGGTGGATTGCGGATCACGCTGTGCCTCACACCCCAGAAACGCAGCATTGAATCCCGCGGACATGAATAAAAATTAGCCTTCTCCTACAGCTAACAGAGTTCGTCCCCAGCTTCCACGGGTGGGGATGCGATGAAACGGTTGGTTCCACATTATATCCACAACTTCGGGTAGTCCCTCCCCGCAGTACGTCATGAATAACGTCGGTGTCTGGCGGGCTTGTATTTGGAGCAACCGACAAGCATTCAAGAACAAGTTGTGTTGCAACTTGGATAACATCTGGCCTCTCGCACGTTTCCTGTTTGTATAATGACCACACATGCAACCATGAATAGAAACCAAGTCAAGCCAAAAGGGCAACGTGCGCTGTGCGATATGATGATTGCATGCGCCATCCGACATCGCAGCCTTCTCTTCACATTCCGAGACCTACTTCATCACTGCGGCTTGGATGATGATAAAGTTCGGCAACGATGCAGAAATATATGTCCCCGACTTGGTTCGATGCAGATGCTCGGTTCGCTGCGTCGAAGTTATGCGTCAACACTCGAACTGATGCAATAACATATCCTCTTTCCTCCATCTCTCGTTCCCACTGGTCCCAGCCCGTCTCCGGTCGAATTTGGTCTGCACTGGCACGTTTCCAATCGAAAACGGCAAACGCAGAGCATCTCATAGGGCGAGCAAATTGGTCCAGATCTCGCGTCCAAATCAATTGCCACCATTGGGCAGCCGTGGGGCGAGCATCCCCATGCTAGTGCTTTAGCCAGTCAATGAACATAAGCTTGAGGGGTTCTAGATAATGAAAGTATGGCTCGTGACGCGCCGGCGGCTGTGCCGAGACGCTGTCAGGTCGCCAGGAAGGGGCGGCCCCTGGCTGCGAATTCATGAATGCACCACCAGCCGAAGCAGTCTTGAAACGCAAATGTTCACTAAGAACCCATTTGCGCTGATGCTGTTCTGCCTTTCTCAAACTGTCCAAAGCACCAGCGGAGCTCTTGTTCATTGCTCTTAGCCTGTCAGAAATCATCGTAGATCGATTCTCTCCTCTCGGGGTGGCATCAAGGCGTGGTTTCAATCCTACTCTCGCCCATGCAGAACCCAATGCATTTTCTCCTGGCGATTGTAAGAAATTCGCTCTGACGTATGTTTTGTACCCTGACAGAGGTAAGGCAATGCAAGCAGTAAACAAAACCAGCCCTCACGGCGTGGTATTGAGCGCAAGTGTACCTCCCATCAGTCCACATGTTCCGCATGCTGAGGGCTCTCTCTCTTTCGGACAGAGTGCTCTGTCCTACATCGACTACGTGTTCATCGGGAAAGACCCACGCTCTGATTGTATCAGACGAGAGAGCAACCTCCCGCGCGGACCACTCTTGTGAAAATAGCAAGGTCCACATCACCTGTGGCACGGTGTTTCTACCAACTTGTTCAACCACTTGCAGTTGTACAACACGCGAAATATCATTGAAACGTGTTTGTCCCGTGGCCTTAAGAGTTCCATCACGACAGATCCGATACCTAAGGCGAGTCACTACCCGGCCATTGAAGACAACAACAGATTGCCAATTCTCATTGTGTGTCACATCAGTGTCCCAGAAAGACGGGGTGGTTGAATGAGGCCAAGCACCCAGGTTGGGTGGTCCACCGCCGGCAGGGGCATTGCCCTCAGCCTGACGTACCCTGGCGGGTGGAGCCCCACCGTCCTTCCGCTGGCTGAGCCAGCGAGGGACGTGCGCAGCATATTCCACGGGGAAACCACGCCTCGTCGGTATCAATCTGATAAGTCCGTAGCCAGGTGATTTGCACGATCCATTCAGCTTGTTCGGGAACTTGATGATCCCTTATCCCAGCGTTGTTTCCAGTATGGTTTCTTCTAAGGATGTAGCATGCAGCAGATGCACGTGGCACCGTGCCATCCCAAACTCGCGAGGAGCACACATGCGTTCGATGCTGTGAGCAAAGGAAGTGCGTCCCTGACACGCACGAAAGAACAATGGCATGGGCTTGCCAGCCCGTTCATCTCTATCGATGGTGATGACTAGGTCCCCGCGTTCCTCATCAACGACTGTGTCGCGCGAGGCGTCTGGATTCAGAAAGGACCGCCATTGCTCAATGAGATGCGTTTGTTCGACAATCGCAATGTCATCGGCCCTGGCGCCTAGAAAATCAATACCTCCTGGCGGCAGCGTTGTCAGGCCGTGCATTGCAAGAGCAGTAGTGGCGCGCGTTGTACGGTCGTTCGTCATCCCATGAATAAGGTCGCCCACATACACCCACCCGCCCGATGATCGGGCGCACTCGGCGCAATGTCTCGCCATGTACACCGCGCACTCGCCTATAAATTACGCTTGGGACTGCGTTCGGTGTCTGCCCCTTTCAAAATTCCGAGCTTCCCAGCATGGCGGGCTTTCGGCCGTGCTTCAACAGCCTTGCCTCCGTTTCCTCGGCTGTGCCGGTAGCGTCATTCGGCAGAGCTAGGGGAATGAATGCATTGTAAGCCTCCTGGGGGACGGGGTCTGGTCTGTCATCCGAGTCAAACTCTGCTTGGAGAAATCTGAGCGCTCGCTCAAAACTACCTCTAGCTTCCCAAGCAGCGCAAATATGGGGCCATGTACCATGCGCGCATTCTCCTTGATTGCGTTATAGGCACGCCCACGAACAGCTGCGATGCGCGGGGGCACTGGGCCAGCCCCGCGGGCTTCAGCGACCTGCTTTCGGACTTCATCACTCGTTCCATCACGGGCGTTCTCCCGCTGTTGCTGATCAAAATACAAGGGCCCTCCATCAATAGTGGATGCGGCGCGACTGACATTCCTAATTCGACCCGGAGGGTCGCGCTACTCAGGACGGAACTGTTTATGATCAGACGTCGGCGGAAGAGTCACGCACAAACATAAATTCGCGACTCCTGGACTATTATCAGCGCCCACGTCTTCCGCGATTCACAAATAAGACTTCTCCGCAGACTAGGGGATCCTCAGTTTATTGTCGTGCGGTTCCGCAAGTCGCGCACCACTTTCCCCATCTGTTGTCGCTGCGGCGGGCCCTTCGTTGTCCCCGGTTGCACTGGTCAACGCCACAGGGTCAGCGATGATTCGGGCATTTGGAACTTCCCCTGTCGGAGTATACTCCGAATGGCGAATCTGAAGGAAGTTGCGTAGACAATGGGCCCACATGTTATACGGCACCGAATACTCAGAGGGTTCATTCCTCTTCTCATCTGCTTGTTCTAGATAGCGAAGTGCCCAGATTATCATGTCATCCCTCAAAAGAGTCGCCTCTTCAACAACGAGCTTCCAAACATTGTCAAGCTGAAGTCCGCCGGGGCGGGCTTGCCAGAACATTATCAGCTCGTTACGTAGTGACAAATGTGCTGGGTTCGGTTGAGGTCCGAAATGCATGGATCAAAGGTCCCTGACCGGTTTAACAACCACTGACGCAGGATCATTGTCCGGGAGGTCCTCTGGAGGCAACAACAAATCGAATTGTCACTTTGCCCCTTCTCCGTCACCCTCGCCAAGCCTCTCTGGTTGGGAGGGCTGCTGGTCGCGCACTGTCGCACCCGCAGGAGGAGGATCCGGCAAGTCCAGCGCAAAAGTTCGAGGACCCTCCGGGGCACTTACTTCAATCGTCTTCTGGCTAGCTCCGGCTTCGCCGGGCTGCTCTTGCCGCGCCTCTGTTGGAAAGCCAAGTGCCTTTTTGCCGCGTTGAAGATCGATGCGCGGGGGGGCCCTCGGAGGGGCGTTGGACGCGCAGTCAGACTCTTCGCGCTTCCTACGCCCAGCGCATCCGCCGCTGTCGTAGATGGGTCGTCTCTCAAGGAGGGCCTCCACTGTTTCCGAATGTCTGGCGGCGCCGCTTTTGCCTCTCTGGCACCTGATCGGATTCACTTGGCCTGGCCAGTGACTTCGGAGCAGGCCCAGGAGGGGGCGGAAGCGGCTTCGACGCATTGCCTGACGATGGTTCCCAAGGATTCCTGCCCCCTGGCGGCGGCGCCGTAGGAGACAGGTCCCCTTCCTGAAAGTCGTTATCCGACCCAGCAGCCGGCATGTCCCCCTGACCTTTAGGAGTCGGCGGCACAGGAGGTCCGGCTGTTTTGGGAAGCGGAGGCTTCGGTTCCTGAAGATCACCTAAAAGCGGTGGATGCTTGGCCGCACCAGAGGCCGACCAGCCTGCCGGCTGCGCCAGTGGCTTGGCCATGGCCTCTACTTGGTCATGAGCCGAACGCTTCTATCCTCATTTGCTCCGTCCAAGAACGGGCGTTCGAAAGCGAGTTTGCAACCTCTGCTCTCCAAGGAGTCCCATGCGTTCTCCATCGAATGATCATAGCCGAGGCACGGTGGAACATGTTCCTGTCATTCGATTGGTGAAAGATCGGAAACCCATCGGCATTGCTGATTCCTGACTTTGCCTATCAATTCAGCTCTCTCTTTGCTCCTCAACCGTTCAACATTGAAAAGTATGTGTCGACAGCTCCGCCTTCTCCCAACAAGTGTCGCAATATTGTCCGCGCCACCCCCGCACGCATGGCGCGCGGCAGGGTGCCAATGGTAAATACGCATCTCAGTCATTACCATGTGATCGGTGTTTTTGGTACATTGCTGTGTTGGACCAGCATCACCAGCAACGGACTTCGGACAACTCCAAAATATGATTTCCGCAGAGTTCCAATATCCACCGTTGAAGGTCTCTTCCGCCGTCGTGCACCGCAAGTGGGTTGAAGGCTTACCTTCTGGATTTGCAAAAGAATACAGCCCGACGTTCGTCTTCTTCACGTTTCCCCCATACTCGGGGTCGGAAGGAATGATATGGCATCCTTCGAGAATTGAGTGGAGCGCCCAAACGGATGTTCCGTGGGACTGCCTAGTCCAATTGTAGCCCAAAACCAACTCTGCCAGTTTATCCTTTTTTACTGTAAGGGGCAACGCCAATTGGACACGTTGCTCCTTCTCTGCATGCTCTACGACTGCTGCTTTTCCCCATATGACGCGGTCAGCAATCGTCCTCGGTTCCCCGGGCACCGCGCGGTCACGTCGTGCAATGAAGAAATTCGCCCCATTCGGGATCACATATTCTGCAGACAGAACCGGTCGTTTCGCCCTGTCTTGGAGCAACTGATCTGCCCACCGCGCGTCTCCGTTCGACGCAAGTGATCTGCCAGCCGACCGTGCGCTTCGCTACGCACGAATGCTTCATTGCCCCTTATATTTCGCCATGTCTTCGTCTTGCATTCACCGACCGTTCGCATTGCACTCGTCAGTCTTCTCCTGGCCACAAATTATCATTGCTGTCGAAGCCTTGAGCCAACTCTCCAGCATTGATTCTCGTTGGTCATCCACCAGCTCCTTCAGTCACTCCAATCGTCGACTGATGCGACAATTTGACGGGCCATCTGCGAACGCCATCGAGCCCGACTGGAGGATATGTCTTCCCTTTTCCTGCCCAGTTGTTTCCTGCCTAGGTTCTGCCTAGAAAAGTTCTTGCTCGCTCGGCTGAAAGGGGCAGGGCAGTGAAAACCGCCCCGGGCGGTCCCCCCAGCCCCCTGGGAGCCGACCAAAGCAACGGCAAAAGCAAAAGCAAACGCGCGGTTCCCCCAGTTGCGCCCCCTGGGCGCCAAGCAAAAGCAAAAGCAAAGGCAAAACTGAAGGCAAAAGCGAAGGCAAAGCAAAAGCAAAAGCATAGCAAAGCATAGCGCAGCATAGCATAGCATAGCGCAGCATAGCATAGCGCAGCATTGCATAGCATAGCATAGCCTAGCCTAGGTTAGCCTAGCCTAGCCCCGCATTGCGCAGCATAGCATAGCATAGCAGAGCAGAGCATAGAATAACATAGCATAGCATAACATAGCATAGCATAGCGCAGCACAGCATCCACTATTACTGCTGCTGCAGAGCGAATGAGGTGCTTGCTTGCATTCTGCATCACAGCGAGTTCGGCGACCGCCTCTTGCAAATCGGTTGCAAGCACATCCCTGCTCAAATGCGACGGCCGATTGTTACCTTGCAGCGTTTCTGCTACAAGATCTGCGAGTTGCAGAAGGGGAACTAGTCACGGCGATCTGTGTACTACTGGTTATTCGACACAGCCCCTGCGCGCCAAGAGCGGCTTGGGCGACTCCACGACAGCGGGGAGGTTGTGGTCACACCACCCTGGTGAAGCCGCAGATTCTATCGCCGATGATGCCCGCCGAAACAATGCTGAACAGCTTGTTGCACAAATATGGAGGTTGCTGCTGCTGCACAGTTTCGTAGGAACGCTCGGTGTAGCAAGTGTTGCACAACCTTGCTCAATGCCAAAACGTGCGGTGCAGGCCGGATCCGGAGCATTCTCGAGCACACCTGGCGAGCGAATGCAGGAACTTGCGCACGCGTGTGTCTGTGCGCAGGCAAAGCAAAAGCAAAACCAGGCAAAAGCAAAAACGAAAGCAAAGCAGAAGCAACAGCAAAAGCAAAAGCAAAAGCAAAGGTAAAAGCAAAGGCAAGAGCAAAAGCAAAGGAAATGCAAAGCAAAAGCAAAACCAATGCGAAAGTGCAGATGTAGATGTAGGTGTAGGTGTAGGTGTAGATGTGGATGTAGCTGTAGATGTAGATGTAGATGTAGATGTAGATGTAGATGTAGATGTAGATGTAGATGTAGATGTAGATGTAGATGTAGATGTAGATGTAGATGTAGATGTAGATGTAGATGTAGATGTAGATGTAGCTGTAGGTGTAGATGTAAGTGTAGTTGTAGATGTAGACATGAGTATCGCTGTTGATGTAGCTGTAGATGTAGATGTAGATGCAGGTGTAGATGTTGATGTAGTTGTAGGTGTAGATGTAGATGTAGATGTAGGTCTAGATGTAGATGTAGGTGCAGATGTAGATGTAGGTGTAAATATAGATGTGTATGTAAAGAACTCCCCAGTGTCCCGCCCTCATCTCCGTGCCTGCTTGCTTTTGCTGCTGTCTCGGCGACTTGCTGCCTGCTTCTGCTGCTGCTTCACTTGCGGCGTGGCGTCGGCGGTTCTGGCGCTGCTACTACTACTACTACTACTACTACTATTACTACTACTACTACTAATACTACTACTACTACTACTACTACTACTACTACTACTACTACTACTACTACTACTACTACTACTACTAATACTACTACTACTACTACTACTACTACTACTACTACTACTACTACTACTACTACTACTACTACTACTACTACTACTACTACTACTACTACTACTACTACTACTACTACTACTACTACTACTACTACTACTACTACTACTACTACTACTACTACTACTACGACTACTACTACTACTACTACTACTACTACTACTCTACTACTACTACTACTACTACGACCGCTACTGCTACAACGACGACGATGAGGAGAATGAGGGGGGCGTTCACCGCTCCTGCTCATGTTGCTTCCCTAGAGGCTCCACCTCCTCGGTGGGGTCGCACTGGGATAATGTCGCTTTGTACTCAGGCCACTTCTCTTTCATTGCCTTCCGAGGCCCTGCCTGGAAGGGTTCTTAATCGCTCGGCTTAAAAAGGGGCGGGCAGTGCAAACCGCCCCGGGCGGTCCCCAGCCCCCTGGGAGCCAAGCAAAAGCAACAACAAAGGTAACAGCAAACGCGCGGTTCCCCCAGCTGCGTTCCCTGGGCGCCAAGCAAAAGCAAAAGCGAAGGCAAAAGCGAAGGCAAAGCAAAAGCAAAAGCACAGCATAGAATAGCATAGCATAGCATAACATGGCATAGCGCAGCATAGCATAGCGCAGCATATCATAGCGCAGCATAGCATAGCATAGCCTAGCCTAGCCTAGCCCAGCAAAGCATTGCATATCACAGCATAGCATAACACAACACACCATCCACTATTGCTGCTGCTATAGCACTACTACTACCGCTACTGCTACAACTACGACGATGAGGAGAAGGAGGAGGATGGCGTTTACCGCTCCTACTAATGTTGCTTTCCTAGAGGCTCCAACTCCTAGGTAGGGTCGCACTGGGATAATTGCTTTCTCGCAATGTACCGCGGGGAAAACAGCGGTTAGTGCTCTAACAGGTTCCACTGAGCGTGACCGATTCTTGGCCGAACCCCTGGCTGCGCCAGGTCCAATAAGACCCCCTGCATCGCTCGGATGTTGCACGGCTTTTCCGGCAGGGCTGGCAGTCGAAACCGCTCCAGCGGGGCTGACCTCCAATTGGTCGCCGTGCCTCGTCACGGGCTGTTCCCCCGAGGTTCGCCATGCTGTCCGTTTGGCAGACTGAGCGGGGGACCGCAAAATTCGTCGAAATGTTTCTAAGGCATCTATTCCTTGTTGCATAAACTGATCAATGAAGCTCTTTTCTCCAGCACGACGCATGTCTCGTCCCTCGGGAGGCATGCCAGGAATGTAAGGCAAGCTCCTCTTAAGAAATGAAACGCGCTCCAGTGTCAATATATATCACGCCAATTCTCGTTCGAAAGAAAATATCTCTAGTCTTGTGGGAACAAAGAATGCCGCGCCCCCTGTCCTGCCCCAGTCGCATTGACAGGAAATGTCCTGAGTGTTTTGGCGAAAGGGAGCGTTCCCAATATCGAAGTCGGAGCACCGCTCTCGGTAGAACACCAGTCTGTCCAATACGACACGCTCTCCTCATAGGTAGCTTCTATATTCGCCAATCCACATGCTCGCAATTCGTTTTCGCAGACCCACCCCTGGGCGGCTGAGCCGCCAGAGGGCTGACAGAAGAACCAAGCCGCAAACCGCGCTGCTCTCATCATATGGTCGGCCATTATTTCGCCCCCTTGAACCTTGACCATTGCACAGTCTCTGCCCAATGTGCACGATTCATGTCTATCAACAAAATGGTGCGCGTCGGCCGGGGCGCGACGCAATTTCCGACACACACATGCGCAGTCCAGAATCATGCTTCTAGGCTGACGCCCCGCAGCCTTGCATCGTCCAATGCGCTGATTCATGCGTGCCCGCAGCAAGGTGGCAATGTCATCCCACATGGGGTTCGTTTTCAATGTGCCACTCTCCGATTGCCAACATCTATGATCTCCGCCGACGTAAAATATCTGCATGGACCCCGTCTTGGAACGTTTTACCGCCTCATCGGTCATTTCCTCGACTTTCAAAGAATGGGCCAAGCAATGCTATCAGCACTTGAGGCTCAGCATTATTCTTCTTCGTTCCGGGCAACCCCATGACGCTGCAATTCTTTCCGTTGGAAATATCGCTCACAAACCAAAATGCGCATTGCATTGGCGCGCATTGGCCCGGGATGAAACTTCCCATGCGATTGGAAACCGGAATATTCCACAAATCCTGTCTCACCATGCACTGCAGGAGCGTTGGTCCGCAAACTCCGCTTTTTTAATACCTGCGCCCGAACCGCCGCGCCTGCCATCTAGTGAATTACTGAACTTACACGTCGAATCAGAAACAACATGAATGACAGCGCCCCAAGATTTGCATCACGTGTTAGATGTTTGCGCCAAAGGCTAGAAGAAATCCCGCGGGGGCCCGCCGGTCCGCACCATGGCGGCCAGGCCCTCACCACTGCAGGGAATCCACCCATGGCCATGCACCTCTGCCAATAGCGCAATGGCCTGAGACATCTCCTGTGCATTTTGCCATCCCAACGAGATGCGAAGGGAAAGGGTCGACTACGTCAGCGCACAGCGCGACTATCTCTTTACTGCAGCGAGCCCATTCATCCGGCACTTCGCCGTCCTTCAGGGGCGCGGCTGTGCCGGCCCCTGTTTGCTCCATGCGTTGCAGCACATTCCAGATTCCACTGGCCAAACAGGGCGGATCGGACTCGCCGCCTATTCCTTCCGAGCGAGGAGGTTCAGGCGGGCCCCGATCAGGAGGACGGTCTCCGTCACCGCCCCCGCTCGGTGCATTAGGGTTCTGTTCGTCGTTTCCACCGCCAGACCCAAATCCAGACCACGTTCCCCAACCCGCGGCCGCGCCGGCGGCGGGGCAATCAGGGGCAGCATTTCCGCTCGGAGCGCCATATGCGGCACCAGAGCTCGAGGGGCCACCTCCCCACGGTGCATCAACGGGCGCATCTGGACTTGGAATGTCCAAAGTGATCGCTTCCTCCTCAGCGTGCACGGGCGCCTGAGTTTTTGCCGCGCTAACGGGCCTGCGTCCTCCATCGTCGCCCATCCGCTTCAATGGGGAGTTAGCCTGTTGAGTCAAAACGCCGTCTTCCCTCGAGAGCGGCTCTCCTCGCTGGAGCGACTGCGTCGCTGAGCGAAGTTTATCTCTTTTGGTCTGGGGTCATTCCTGCTCCTCGTTCCTATCGCGGCGTTTACTCAGAGCCTCCCCGGTCAGCGTGTGTGACCATATGTATTTTCGCTTTGGGCTCTCCTCTGACTACTGGAAATGCAAAATGCCCCCCCCCCCCCCATCTATCAACAGCCGGGCCGTGTGAAGGCCTATTCTTGGCTGGTCCCCAAACGTTCATGAAGACAACTTGACCAATGCGTCTGTCAAAAGTTTTCATAATGACAAAATATCATGCCCCTGCCATGCAGGCACGCTGAGCGGCCCCAAGAACCGGTCCGTCCAATTATTTCTCCGCGATCACAAGAACGGACAGGTTTGCTCGCCGGGTCTCCTGGAGGCCCGGTGAAGAGCCTACACCTCAGCGTGGTGCCCGGGTCAACGTGTGACTGGAAGTACTGCCATTCCTTGATCTGCGCCGAATCTGGAGGCGGACCATCCAAATTGCTTCTGAAATTACGTTGCGAGTCCTGCGTACACGTTGCCCAGAGAACGGTCCATGGACCAACAGACATTTCATTGTACAATCGGTGAATTGCTGATTCATTGGCTGACTTCAGTTCCTCATTGGATGCCATTGCAACATTATCCGTCCGAGAATGCGCGCAGCCATTTCGGGCCATCACAACCGGCTGTATCCACCGTCGGCGAAGAAATTGCGGTACCTTTTCGCCGCAAAGAAACTCTTTGTCATCATCTTGGGTGTCTGAATTGCACGTGTGTTTGGACTCAACACTGGCCCACTCTTTGGTGATCACTTTTGTCTTCGGAAGAAGCGTCTCATTCGGCTCACTATCTGAATGATCCGTGACAATCACCTCTGCGGCGTCCAAAATATTCGGACAGTGCTCCGAGGTGTACATAATTGGTACTTTAAGCTTCTCTAGCGGTTTTGCCTTTCGGGGGCTAAAAATCTCCAGTTGCTCGGCGACCCTTCTTGCAATGTTGGTTTGTGAGGAAATCGTGTGCGCGGTAATCGTCGTCATGAGTAGAAATATCGCCAGCGTCGCTTCTGTCATAGCTGCCCCGGCAAGCCACGCAACAATGACCTGGGCAATATGCATCCTCGTAGTTTTCCCTCGGCTGTGCAGTTATCGGGCGGTTCATCGTCCTCCGCGGGGTTCACCAGGTGGCCCCCGCGAGGTATCTGCACCTTATTGTTTTGAACAGAGAGAACCACCCTTCCTTCGCATGCATCTCGAGCGGCAGTAATTACCGCCGAGAGACCAAGAGTCTGTCGTCGCGCGCGGGAAAGTGGCCGGATAGCTACAGGCTGGCGCCCGCGGCCCGCGCGGGGAAGGCGGCCACGGCTACGCGGCGGCTCCGCTCAGGGGTGGCGCGGCCGACGGTGGCCCCCACCTGCTCGCGAGATAAAATGGCCGCGGCACATACATCACGATGAAAAAGGGGGAAGACGGAGGGGGGAGTGCGACGCAGCGCGCGCAAGATCAACAGGAATCTGCGTTGCAAGCTCGTCTGTGTAATCTTCGGCAAGCTTGCAATCCTTACCGCGCGCCTCCACGCGTGCATGCGCGCCGTCGAACTTCTGCTCCAGACCTTTGGTAACCATGCTGGATGTTGCAGCAATGGCCCACGGCTTCTTCATGCAATTCCCTTTCTATCCTTCAATCCACACGCACATCCGCGCAACGCTGTCTTATGCAACCCTATCTCTCTCACAAATGCTTTCACTTGAGGGCGCCATCCGATACTGACACTGGCTGGGCCACTCAATACAAACTATACCCCCCCCCCCCCCCCCCCCCCCCCCCCGCATCAACGACAGCGCGCGCAATCTCTCTAAAAATCCAAGAAAGAAATACCGAAAATATGTTCGACTTCCTCGGAGCCTTCGAAAAGATCTACGATCACCTTCACGGAAATAATGAGCTCCATTAACAGATTCCCAAGGAGAACCTCCAGCGAACGGGATCGACCACCAGAGCGAAATACGTTTTCCCTTAAATTCTCCGATATCCGCGAGTGCTTTGTTTGTGCCTTCTTCGGTCCCCAAATCCTCGCTTTCAGTGCATCGTATTACCCATACGCGAGGTATCAACGAAGTTCCTTGGGTTACCTATCTTGCTATTTGATCCACAACAACATTCAAGCATTAACCTTTCTCCGCTCCACTCGTTTCTGACCACTGCTGGTTATTTCGCAGGTTGGGCTATCAAAGGCATCAGGTCATTATCATCCGACTTTGCTGCAGCCACATCGGCAGTTTCGTTGCAGTCTCCTGTCTCAAGAGAAGGTATAGGTAGATCTGAGGCGTCTGATTCACTCTCAGATGTCTCAAACATAGGCATCAGTTCTTGATTATCTCTCGATCTTCGCTGATGGTAGCTTTTCCTGGAACCACCCTTGTCACTCGCGGAGGGTATCTGGCTGTCAGCACTCCCGGCTTTGCCGGGTGCCTCATCAGATCCTTCTTCGACGGCTACCGCAGAGTCGGGCGCCGGCAAAACATCTTTTTGCTCTGCACCACACACCCCTGACGCACCGCAGCCTTCAGACCTATCCGTGGCCTGAGAACCCCCCCCGCGTTCAAGGGAAGTCCGTCAGTGAACATCGATGCTAGATAGTCTTGGTACTAGTTGACCTTCCAAAACCTAAGGGTAGCGACGGTAACAAGGCAAAGAAGCTTGACCGATGCAAGAGGATCAATGAAACGCTTCGTACTTATATCGGCGGCTTCGTTTTGAATACGTTCATACTGTAAAGTAGCGACACCACAGGTAAACTGCTCAGAAATGGCGGCGGCATCTATACGGTGGGTTCGAGGAAAGTGCATCAATTTCATCGAACCTCCCGCTTGCATCACCATGCATACTGGTTGGTTATCTTCCATGAATGTGCATGTGACCTCTCGCTGTAGCAGAATGTCCCACAACGGCAGGGCTGGCAGTAACTCAGCGCGCAAGCACAGATCTGCTGCAACAATTTCTGCCTCAAGCGTGCCATGGGACATAAGTTTGCCGACGAGAAGCCATACCCTTGTTAGCTCGCGTGCGTGGTGCCCAAATCACCCGATGACTTGCACTTGCACTGCAATGCGTCCGTAAGCACGAGCAAGGTCTGCATCGGAGTACTGTCGGATCGAGACACCCTCCATCATGTCGCCTACCCCCAACGCCATATTGTACAGGGTCGTGGACGTGATGTAACCTACCAAGCAAAAAAAGTCAATGTCCTGTTCTGCAGCCCATTTCGTGATGCAGCTGGCTGCGTGGCAGACCGCACCATATAAGACCTGCATGAGAACTTCCGCAGCGATAAGCTGAAGAACTCCGACGGCGTCGGCGCCTCAGGACCATCTGGACCGGCCTCCGCGGCTAAGCCGGGAACCTCGACAGGCTTGTCTGCGGAACATGTGTCAATTTGGATCCCGAGCGCGGCTGCTATGGCCTCCTCTGCAGGGGGATGTTTTCCCCCCGCGGACCTCCTTGTCCACCCTCAAAATCAGTCAGCTTGGAACTAAAAGAGGTGCCAGCACCAGGGTATGTAGCAGGATTCGGTTAACGGTTGATTGTGAATAGAGCGTCACACAGGATTCAAAGAACTCAGTCAGATGGTACTCAATGGCTCTGACCAGCTTCGGCTGTCTAGGGTGATATGGCTCAGTCGGCTGCGCCGCTCAGTCACCCCCCGATTCCGCGTCATCGCTCTCCACCGTTTGACCAGAGATGGGCGGATTCTTCACCTTCGGCGGTGGGGGATCAAGGGCGGCTGGTAGCTCGCCGTGCCACTCAGCGCAATGCGTGGACAGAAGATGTGCACAGCCCAAATATCGCCCCTACGTTAGTTGGAGGGTCGATCTCAACGCCCTTGGGGCAACCTTCGGAGACCTCTTCCAAGAGGCGCCAGCCTTTTTTCAAGGTTCTCTCTTGTCACAGACAAGTTGAAATCGTCAACATAAACGATAAGGAACAAACGTCGTCCTGTATGAAAATATCAACTACGCCAAGGACTGAATGTCATAGATCCCTTGGAAATCACGTGTCCCTCACAATGCTGCCCCCACTATCCACCAGAGTCAACATGCCCGTAGAGTGATAGGATCAGAAGACATGCAGGACTCCGATTGTCTCTACGTGCGGACGGCCATTCATGTCTTGAGAGGGATTTCCATGTTGGAATTCCCTCTAATTTGGACTGGGTGTGAGCCTGTTTGGCTTCCGCCCGTTGAATGTCATTTCCCTTGGATAGGCCATAAGTATCCGCCGCCTTGCCGGCCTGCATGGTGGCCGGGCTGCTAGAATGCTCTTGCAACAAAACTCTCGATGTTGATCTTCAACGTCAGATCCATCAAGAAAACGCGACCTGCATACTTGCGGTCTTTTTGCCCGATTGGGAGTTCGGAGTTCTTGTCGACAAAAATGGCAAACAGGCGTCCATAATGGGTCGTTTGACCTTTTCGCTGCCGAACAGCATCACTGCGTTCAATCACGCCCGACTCATCCCAAGTACCGATGCTTCGGCCGCCGGACTCGCAGACAGGCAATTCCCGTTTAGGCTTGGAAGATTGCGGGAATGCGATGTCCTCTCCGACTGTGTCGGGGGGGGGGCCATCTCGCAGAATGGCCCCACCATACCATGTCTGTTTCCACCACGCCTCATCATCATCGGAGGTGCCCTGGTTACTCCCGGAGCCTGCATCAGTGGAGCGTTCCGCTGCCGCTCCGGCGGGGCGCAGGAGGGCGCGCCAGTCTACGTCGGTTTCCTCTGGCACAGCCGCATCTCCTTTCTATATTCGGCGGGTTTCAGGGCCCGGATGAACGTAGTCCTCTGGGGCTCAATTTCTGCGTTGCTGCGTTGCGCGTTCTGGAGATCGACTGCGTCGATGTCAATATCGCGAAGGTGGGCAAGGCAGGGCCCCGGGTCAACGACTCCGAAGAATCCTCTTTTCTCGCGTCGGAATTGCTCCACCGTTTTCCTCCGTTCTGCATGGCTCATGTTGAACCACCGACTTGGGTGAATTCCCAGATTGGTGGAACTGGGCAATTTCTTGAGCCATTGTGCTCCATAATGTGGGTCTGGGTCTGCGACCAAGACACGCGTCACGGGTACATAGTCAGGATCGCAATACAAAACGACTCTAGTGCTGCAAGTTTTCCTTCTGCCATGTAAAGGCAGCTTTCCCGTCAGTGCATCCTTGCCAAGGCCCGCGACAAAGCGTCGATCTTCGGAATATTCCATAGTGGTTGCGTGGTTCGGGCGAGAGGTTGCCCTGGCCCAGGCACTCTCGACGGCGGCTGTGCCACCGAGAAATTAAACTGACGATCAAACCTGTGCTCAGCATGGGCAAGACCGAGCTCTTGCTCTGTGTCATCATTGGGTCGAGAACCGCGCTGGGGATCCCCAACATCAGCTATCACAGGCACGTCATCCACAATAATTCCCCCGGACCATCGTCGTCGGAGTCATCGCCCTCTTGAGGTCGCGGCGCGACCTCGCCTCGCGCCAGAGGCGGTGGTTTGTGCTAAGATCCCCTTCACCGAACGACTGTGTCGCTTGTGATCCTAATCTGGTTCCCTGACCGGCTGGGCCGTCAGGGGCGCCACTCGGGGGAATAAGAACGTGTTTGGCCGTCGTCTGCGCTATCTCATATGCTTCACGCATAAGGAATTTAGATTCTTGACCCGGCGCAGTACCGTCCAAAATATCGCTATAGACTTGGTCTGACTTCTCTATGATCGGGCGCTTGCCAGCTTGTGTCCGCCCAGTCCCCATATTCAGACCATCAAGTTGTCGCAATGGTGTCACAAAGCTCTCTGGTCCAACCATGCCCTCCGTTTTGTGCACATAGCCGAGGTAAACCCCCGTAACCATCGTCCCGCCTGTTTGGGCGATCCGAAATCTAGATTCGGATGGAGGCATGAATCGAACGAGGGGACCAAACGGAAGAAGTGGGGCTGCAAACTCACGTCCGAATCTGCGCCTCCATGACGACTCGCCGTTTTCAGGGATCCTTGCGTTGCAGCGAAGACAGAAGTATCGGACAGCACATGTCCAAAAAAGGTGGGCGAAGGCCCGCTTGAATGAGCAGCGCGCGAGTCCCCATCTGAAAACTTCCATTTGATCGTTCGGCGACAACCATAAGCTTCTCGTTACCAGGGATGGTAGGGTCGCGTGCAATCTTAAATTCGATGCACGCCCTTGCAAGTTCTCTAGCACCGTCAGTATAGCAGTATTCAAACTTTTCTCCTGGGGCTTTGAGGTCAATCAAAAAATTGCGAACGTGAATCGCCGATTTGTCGCGCACACCCTGCGCTGCTATGAAATCTATCGCCCAGTCGCGAAAAGTCACACATTCGGTCTCGTCGCGGAGCCCCCGCGATAGGTCATCCATCGCAAGTCAGTGCTCCATGGTGGTCAAGTGTCCGATCGTTGTGGGATTCGCGCAAGGTCGTGGTACCCCAGCCCTTTGTGTTGCGCTTTCCTTCGTTGGCACCGCATGGCCTTCGCCCGTTGCACACCGAGCAAAGAGAATTCTTAGGAGCGTGAGTTAGCAAGTGTGAGAGGGAGGCAGCGCTCTTTTTGAGTCGCTCCGTCTCAGAGACTGGCACCTCAACCTCAGCATCTTCTGGGTCTAATCCGAAAGGTACGTCAATATCGACGACATCACCCTCTCCCGAACCCTCATTTGCATCCGCGCTTTGCCCAGGTGCGGCGGCTGTTTTAGCGGGGCCCAGCCCGCGATCTGCGCTGCGGGGCATGACCCCAGAGACCCCATGCCAACAAGGGTTCTCAAAAACAGCCGCACAGCCCCCAGCTATGCCGCGGCGCGGTGTCTTACAACCAGCGACTGCGCCGTGATTCGGAACAGATGCGGAATTTACAAAACTTATGACGCCCGTCGGCGTCTTGCCCCAACCGCATGCACGAGCTGTTCGAGGCGAATAATAAAAATAAGTGACTGTAGCCACAGAGTCAGTGGCGGACGGAAATGAGTACTCAGCCGTTGTCGTCCTTCCATCATCTCATGTGTGCGCAGGTCTATTGTCACGCGACCCTGAATGGAGCGGGGCGGAGGACCTCCCGCGGATGCTACGTCACCCAGAAATGTCTCGGCGCCTGACGTCACGCAACACCACCGCTCGGGAGCGGCAGGCTGTCCGGCGGCAACCGCGCACATCACTGACCCAGCGACTCCCTGCCCGAGAGGGTCGAGTATGGCTTATTGCCCTCAACGATCAGGTCCATTATGTGACCGTTGGGCAGAAGTAAGTGGGGTCGCTGACCTGCTGGCCAGACGAAACTAAAGCCGTGATCCATGCACCGCTCATCTACCGAGATCACAGCCGGTGTTTCCGGCATGACCAATGTTTCAATATTCCCACCCCTGAAGTTGGGGCACGCGACGCAAACTGAACCGAGGGCCCTGGGGGAACCGCGGCAGTATTCAGGGTGATCGATTCTTCCAATCGTTTGATCATACCAATTGCGCCTGCAGCCCGGATGAACCTGTCTGCGATAAGGTTATGTCCACAGCCCGCGTCGACTATGAACCCGAGGGCGCCGGGGTGCACAGGCGACTTCTCCCAACACCCCGCAGCGGCTGAGCCACTCTGGGTGGCTCTTTCATATTCTTCGGACGCTAGCCAAGGTGCCATACTTCGTCGGCCAAATCAGATGCTCTGAGCTGTGCGCATCTCGATGATTCTCCCCAGTCGGATTGCATTCGTCCATGCTCTTCCCCTGGGAACTTCCACCTGTTGTCGACACTCGAAAGCAGCCCCCTCGGGCCGCGGCGACTTGCCTTCCTTCGAGTAACGGCTGACTCACGAGTGGAGGGGTGCATATTCACACTATAGCCACATCTCCCCGCCTTCGCAGGCCTGATGCTGCTTTTCCCGCGAGGTTCGCCACAAAGAGGCGCGATGGCCCCGCTCGGAAGAGGATGCACTTGAACAAGGATAGCGACGAGTTTCGTCAGCATCTCTCTGCGTTCGCGTGGCGTGACGGAAGCGGGAACAGCTTCCTCCGAAAATCTGTTCACATGAAATGAACATGCATTGTCGGAGTCGATGGCAATTGGTTGCCCTCCGGAATTGCCGAGTAGACCACGCAATCCCCGAGCCAGCGGGGCAAGGCGGGCAAGCACTCGACTGGCTGTGCCAGGGAGCACATGTCCCCCCTTCCCTTGTCGGCCTGGCCGATGGGACCATTGCAAACACAAAGCCACAAAGCGAATGAGCATCAGCAAGAGCAGGGAGGGATACGTAACGAATATCTCGGCACTGGCCCATGGTACGCTAGTGGCCAGCCATCGTCACGGATGATTTGGTGTGTTCTTCGCGCACCAGCAGTCTTTGCCTCGCGAGCAAGCTCCGGTCTCGGTGAGCGTCTTACATGGTTTATATTTACCGCTTCCTTTGCCCTTGCCTCTGTTCCTTCCGCGGCCTTTGCTCGAGCCCCTACTTCTCGGGGTCTCGCCTTGCACGGCGTGACCAGCGCTCGCAGCTGCAGAATCAGCTTGCCGAGAAGTTCTCTGGCACCCCAAAGTCTTGCCAGCTCTGAGCTGCGCTTCTTCGCATTTATCACGTTTGATTTTCTCAGCATCGGTCAAGCCTCTGCGCTTTTTATAGCACCCACTCCGAGGGCCCTTGCAGTTGCGAGGGTCTCGCGACCATGCGCAGCACACCATTTTGCTCTGGCGTTCTCGCGAGGCTCCCGAATTTGAGATGCATTCGAGTTGCCGAATTGGTTTGATGGAGTCGAGGAGCGAGGCCGGTCCTTTCCTCCCGGGCCTCTACTCGCAGACCGATCACTTCTGCCTCTTCGATCGCTCTTTCCGACGGCGGCACGAGTATCACCGCCCGCTCCCGGCTGCGCCGGCGCGGCAGGTGTCTGGGGCTTCTTGTGATTGTAGGGGCAACCTCGTCCTGCTCCAAGGCAATTCTTCCCTTGCTTCACGAACTTGCAGGTTGTCTCACCTTTCGTTCTTCCGCTTGCCAACTTATCCGTGGGCCGTCCTAGTCGATGGGCTGTTGCTGCCATAGCAGGAGGCCCTTTTTTCCCGCCCCCGCCACCCTCGTTTTTCCCGCCTGTCAGACGGGCCTGTCTATTTCTGGAATTGAGGGTCGACTCATGTTCAGAAACTGCCCACTGTCCTCTGCCCCGCATCATGAGAGATTCGACTTGGAGCAAGAGCCATTGATAAATTCTCAATCCCGTGCCCGGAGGATCTGTTGACAATTCATACCACTGCATTGTATACTCAAGCCTAGGGACCTGTCTGATCTGTTCACAGAAATGCGCATGCATTGAAGCCTTCATTTCATCCGACGGTTCCCTGGCGCCGAACAATTCTTGGCACCGCTCCATCCATTCGGCATAGAAATAATACAAGTCCTGATCAGGCTTTTGTCCATCAATGGTCAGTTTGAACGTCTCGGCACATCCAATATTGTCCGCTCTCCGACCTGACAGAACACCAAACGCATATGGCTCGCATCATTTCTCGACCCGTCAGGAGACGTCCTCCTATCTGACACGAATGCCCCATGCCATCGACTTGCGACAGGAAGTGGGCACGCTGCACTGACGGACGTTGGTTACGTTTCATCTCTGCAATTTTCTCGAGAAGGTTGGCAGCGAACATCAGATCAAGGCGCACCAATGCCCCTGAGACTCTAAGATTCTCCCTGGGCGCAACAGGGCCCAGTGCATCAGTGGCCCATGTCTGTGCCGCGCGAACGTCATGCCATGATCCAGCGACCGCCCTCATGCAATGTTGCCCCCATGTTCAGAGTGTCTGGACACTCGGTACATCGAGCAAGTTTAATGTTTTATGTGTTCCAAAACTTCTCCAGATTATGTCCATTTGGTTAACGTGAAATGGCCGCCATGTAGGGTCGCTGCGATCATTTGGCCCCCCGCCGCCATCTCCGCCTGGGCCGCCATCGCCACCGGGCCCCCCTGGAGGGCCTCTAGGCGGCTTGGACTTACCCGCCTCGTCAAACTGTAACGCAACAGTCATACCTGTGCTGGGGGCTGTACTCTGATCGTCTCCCTGATCGTCGTCACGGCCTCCCGGGCCTCCACCTCCTCCACCAGAAACGGCTGGGCCGACGGTGAGAGGAAGGCGTCTAGGCAAGTCGAGGTTGTGGGGGCGGCCCTATATCTTCGCATTGAAACGGGCACTTCCAGGGTTCGCCCCTTGATCGCCCCCCCGCGTCGGACCTTCGCTTGCCCCCGAGGTCTCCTTCGCAGCCGGTCCAGAAACGAAATGCGATTTTGCAAGAGGGGGCGTCGGCATCGACGGAGCAGTCAGCATCGGCATCTCGCCTAGATCCGACTTTTCTGATTTGAAAACTGGCATGCCCATAAGATCGGCAAGATCGCTCATCTGGCGCTCGGACTCAACATCCATAGGCGAGGCTGAGTGTCTCGCCGCCTTCCCATCAGAATCATTGCCGGCACTGTGAGCATCAGACACGCCTCGGGGATCTTCCCTCTTCTCGCAGTCATCCTGATATCCTAGCGTTTTTCTCCCAGCGCATTCATCGCAGCGTTTGGCACACATACCTGGGTGGCCATTGCACGCGTGCTTCAGACAACCCTTGCATACATCGGTCGAAGGTTGTGCGCAAATGCGGCGGGCCTGATTCGGGGCGCCCGATCGCGCCCGGGCTCGCGAGGTGCCAGGCGCCCTAATGAAGGAAAACGATTGAAACAACTTTCTGGGGCGGACGAGATATATATCTAAAAAATGTTTCGCGGGCCTCCTCGCCCCCGTAATAGCGGGGGGGCAGGGCAGGCAGATGGGGGGATGACAATTCCGGGTATCTGGAACGCCATGCGACGCAATGTTATGTTCGGGGCCGCTGTGCGACGCCACGCTTTGCGCTGCAATGATTTGCGATGCAATTCTGCATTGCGCCACGCCACGCCATGCTGCGACATTCTACGCTCGCCCTGCCACGCCGTGCTCTACAATGCATCGCGCACCCTTTCGGGACCATTGCCCTGCTCGACACCCAACTGCGCGAGTAGAAAGGGGATCTACGCCATGGCAAGGGAGGGGAGGGAGGGGTAGGCTGTCATATATGACGCGAGCGCACCTAGCTTGTCCTCCCCCCTCATCCTCTTCCTCCTCCTCCTCCCCCTCCTCACCCCCCACCTCCCAATCGCCGCGGCCGCCCGCAAGGACGACCGGCGGCCGTCCGCAAGGACGAGGGTGATCAAGCGCCTCTTCGACAACCCCTTCCCAAATTACCCCGCCCCCCCTCCGCTACCCCCCCCCCGCGGCCGCGGGTGATCAAGCGAGCGGCTCATGGAGAACGAATGGACAATCAGCTCCCCGAACGGGGCAAAAGCAAACGCCGGGGGGCGGACGATTGAAAAAAACATCTTCCGGCGGCTGAATTTTACTAGTCCGCCCCACTCAATCATTTTGGGGGGCCCCAGGGGGGGGGGGGGGGGCGAGGTTTTGAATCGATGCCCTGCGTTACAATAGGGCGAGGAAGCGGCTCAGCATGCGCCGGCTGTGCCGGTGTCGAATCGACCACTTTCTCGATCCGTCGTTGCTCAGGGTCGGACCTCAACCTTCTATTTTCCTCGGTTACGGCCCGAGTTACAAGAACGTTGTTTCTTATATATTCTCATGCGTGCCCCTTCAGACGGCCCCAGGCATCGGCCATTATTTCATGGTCCTCTTCTCTGGTTGCCTGGGTCTTCTGTTCTTGTTCTCTAAGGGCTGGCAGTGCCTCAGATTTCACTCTTTCGGCCTCGAGTCTAGCAGCTTCAAGTTGATTGCGGGGCTCCTGATTTTCTCGCGCTGCCTGCGCTCGGCCCCCTCTGTCTCCTTCCCTCCTTGCAGCATCGGCCATCTCTCTGCACTCAGTTGTTCTCTCTTTCGGCCTTCTGCTGAGAGTCAGACACTAGTTTTTCAGCCATGCTCTGGATTCTCAATGTTTCCATTTCCTCTTGAGCAAGACGTCAGTGTGTTTCGTCTGTAGCGCACGCCGCGTTGGCCTCAGCATGCTGCATCAGCTTCTGCACGTTTTCCACAATGGTGTTGTCATCATGCTCCATCCTGTGCGCAACTGCTTGTCTCTCAGCCTCGGAAACCGCAAGCTGTCGCTGAGCCTCTTCGGCGGCCTTTAAATTTACCTGCGCCTCAGAAATAATATGTCACGCGTGCCCACTCGCAGCCCTCAGCTGCTCTCGATCCTGTCTGTTCATTTCCGCCCACTCTTGAAGCGCGAGACGATGGCAACTGCGTTCTTCCATCGCGACGTAATCGCCACAAGGCCACGCTAGGCTGCACTTGGAGCAAGCATTCGAACATTGAGAACACACTGGCCTTCGACATGACCCCCCCAGTTGGCGCGCTTTCCCTGGGCACCGATTTTCCGCCCGAGTGGGGCACGTTGGCCCGACGTTGGCTCCTCCTCCTCCTCCTCCTCCTCTCGTCGCCACCCCCCTCCTCCCCCTTCTTCTCCTCCTCCTCCTCCTCCTCCTCCTCCTCCTCCTCCTCCTTCGCCCGTCGCCACCCTCCTCCTCCTCCTCTTCCTCCTTCTCCTCCTCCCCCTCGCGTCGCGAAGCCGCCGGTAGTTCTATTCGATGACATTCGCGGCGAATCAAAAGCATGAAACCCTCTGGAACTGGAACGACCGGCCCTCGGGGCCTTACTGGGGCGCCCCCTTTCGCTGCTTAGGGTAGGCGCGTGATTATCTCTCGTTCTTACGCCCCTCTTGATACCGTCAGCGTCCATGCTCCTTGCCAGGTCATCTCTATCGCCCTGCATTGCAAGCTCATCAAGATCTGGTACTCTATCTCTGCTTGTTCTGGGCAATGAGAAGTCTGGTCTGTGAAAACCCTGCGATCAGGGCGAGGCATTCGAATCATCATCCTCATCCTTCGGTTTCTACGCTAGCGGGCGGGGCGTCATGCCTGAAATTTCTCACGCATTTCTCACAGCGCGCATTGCGTCGGGCTAGCCAGGCATCGGCTGTGACGATGAGCATTCACCTTGATTGGGCTTTCTCCGCCTTTAAAGTCATCGTCCGAATCAAGGATTGCTTGCTGGCTTGCCTCTATCATTATACGGTCAGGAGCGAGACCGACACGCAGATCAAGCAAAGGCTCGAGATGACGCGACGGACCAGGCGAAATGTGGAATTGGGCAAATGTCTTGTTTTTTTCTATCGAATGGGAGCTATCCCCGTCGGATTGTAAAAGCTCACAACCTCACTCTGCCCATGCAACGCACATTGCACTGCGTGCTCGGCGCCCAGACTTTCGGCGCCTGATGTGTTCGATGGGCACATGTGATCCAACAACTTTCCCATGTCGGGCTCAATGACGATCGACGGCTGAAAGCCAGGGTGTGCCGACACCAAATCAGAAGGTCCCTCGGCGGAAGATTTGGATGTGCCATACCTTCCGCCCGAGCGTTCTTCTCTGGATCTTGCCACTGAATCAACCGACAAATTCCCTTGTGGTAAACCGAAAAGTACTCCATGATGCATTCTTACTGGGAAAAAGATTGTCGCCTCGTTGAGGCGCTTATACTTGCGTTGCGCTCGGGAGGTATTCGATCTTCTGTTCGCCCGAGCGTTCCTTCTTGAGATCCCATTCTCTGCGAAGCGAACGGCTGTGCCGTCGCTTCGGCTGATAACCAGTATGTTGCCTGGATATTCATAAACCCTGCAAGATGTTCCGATGATCTATCATGGTCAGTGGGCTCCGCAGATGACATGGGTAAGAAAGGATAGCGCCGTCAAGCATACACTAAGGTAGCACTGAAGGGATGAGGTTCGCTCCTTTTCTGTTTTCCTAGAGCGAAAATATAGAGCTGCGGGAGCAGAAGAGGTCAGTCAGCACAGCAGACGGACAGCGCGTGCAAGGAGGGAGAGCAGGCCGGGCGAAATAATGGTGGCGCGGAAGGGGCGCATTGACTTGATGCCCTCCAAGATGGCCCCAAGAGCGTTCCCAAGGGCCCCAAGAGGCGCCCAAGTGGCCCCAGGAGGCTCCAAGAGTTTCCCAAGAGACCCCCAAGAGGCCCCGAGAAACTCCCCGAGGCACCCAAGACGCTCCAAGAGGCCTCCGAGACCGCCAAGAGGCCCCCAAGACGTTCCACAAAAAGCCTCCATTTTGGTGCCCTTCCTCTGCGTGCTGCCCACTTCCCTGATCGGGGCAACTCATCTGGGCATCGTTTCTGGATGGGCTGGTGGGGTCACGTTTTGGTTCGCGGGCGCGCAAAGACGAATCGAACGCCGAGCGCGCTAGGGCGGGCCACGCTCCTAGCTAAGGGAAAACAGTGTGGCATGTGGCAAGCAGCGCGTGGAAAGGGGCAGAAATGCCGCCCGCCCAGCGAGTCTAGAATTTGGTGCCACCTCCCACTGTACACATGTCACAGAAACCGGTCCCAGACCTCCAACGTCTTGAACTAGCCTGGCGAAGGGCCCAACCCAACGGCAGGTTCCTGTGGCGACGACTTCGGCACTGGTTTCTGCCACCACGTGATTCCTTCAGCTTTGAACGATCTGCGTTTTCCGATGGCGCAGATAGCTCGCTATACTCCGAACCTGCCGCATGCAAGTGCGTTTAGCGCAGGGCGTGGCCCTCTCTTCACGGTGCGCAACACGGGGCAAGTGCGAGCGGGTGGCTACAAGGCCAGCTCTGCAGTCGCATTTAAAGGTGACCAGGGAAACGCAAACAAATCGACGCAAAGTCCAGAATTCATTGCATTTTCCAATAACCTCCTTGAACTTCCTCTTCCTCTCCATTTTTCTGCGGGGCATGATCCGCGTGGGAGGGGTGCCGGAATAAGCGCAGCGCGACACGAGGGGGCGCCCAGTGGGGCTGCATGTCCAGCTTCCTCTGAGGGGAGCACGAAACGTGTGAGAGATGCGCGAAAATAGGCGCGGCGCCGCCATGCGCGCCCAGTGGGGCCACAGGTGAAGCTCCCTATGGGGCACTACCCGCGTGGCGAGTGCGGCGAAATGGGCGAGGCGGCAACGTGCGAACGCACCCACTGGAGCCGGAGATCGAGCTCCCTATGAGGTACGAAATTCGTGAGAGATGTGCCGAAGTAGACGAGGCGGCGGAATGGGAACGCACCACGTGGGGCCGTGGGTGGAGCTCCATATGGGGGCCCGAGACGCGCGAGGACGAGGAAGGCGACGAGCGGGGGGGGGCGGCGCTGCGGATTCGGAACGGGGAATCCACACCACAGGAAGAATGAGAAAAACATGGAGGTGGAACTGGAGGGAGGGGCCCCAACTCCAGCTGCTGGGCGTTCATGCAAGCGGCCCCCACTGAAGCAGCGACGCGCAGGTGGAGGTGGCGGCCCCGATCGGCACGGCCGAGACCATAGCAAGGACGCGGGGCATGGTCGCTGTGCCCTTCGCCGCCCACGCGGGAGCAGCTGCAGCGGCGTCAGGCCAACGACTCTGGGCACTGCGGCTGACGACCAGGCGTATGCAGAGGAAGCCTCGAATGGGCACTACATCCCGATCGACAGGCGCCCCAATGTCCATGCCCTCGCGGTCTGGACACCGAGGCGCGATCCCGTGGGTGCGTGATCCCATGGATGCGCTCCACGCAAGGCATCCGTTCAAAGTCGCCCTGCATTCATAGGGACTCGGCAGAGGAGTCCCGACCGCGAGGCCGTGGATATGGATATGTTCACCGCCCACGAGATAGCGCACTGCATCCCTGCTGTAGACCACGTTTCCCAAGTCACTTGTGTAGAGCCTCGAGGCCCCCGCCGCGGGATTGGCGGGGGCGGGGGCACCTCTCCACGAACAGGGCACTGCCGTCCCCGAGGATGTGGGGGTCGCGCCCCTGCACCGCGCCCGCCGTGGCCACGTGGCCAAGCACCTCGTCGCCGTACCGCGCGTCCCCCAGCGACTGAGCAGCCCGCCAGCGCGCGCCAGCGCCCGCCGCCACCGCCTGCGGCGCCACACCCTGCAGCACCCCCAGGCGAGGCCCAGCGGCCGCCGCAGGCACCACAGCCGCCGCCGCCAGGGCGGGCGCGCCTGGCCCTCCCGGCACCAACACGTCGTAGCCCGGCGCCGCGAGCAGGTCGGGCCGCCCGATCGTGGCCGCCACGAGGCGGCAGCGATGATCAGCCAGGAGCTCAGCATCACAAAAGTACACATGCTTCTCCGCCGCCGTCGGCACCTGCCGGAAGCGGTACCCCCGAGCGGGGCCCACTCCGTTGGGCGCGTCGTTCCAGCCCGCGCTCCACCGAATCAAATCCACATCATCAATATCATTCTCGTCATAATTCTCGATGCACGAGTCGCCGCCCGGCGCGGTGCCGACATACTCAGAAGCCGATAGCGCCACGCGGCCGGAAACCCACCTTTGGTGAACCAGGTCGCCCCCGACGTACCTCACCCAGCCCCACTCCATGACCGACGAGCTCCACGAGCAACAGCGTCAGGATCCCCCCGCCCACTGCACCGCCCAGCAGCCCCCGCAGGAAGGCCCGCCAGGCGGCGCACGGCTCAGGCTCCGCCGGCCGCTCGCAGGCAGCGCAGGCGGGGCACGACGGCGGCGCCTCCGCGCGGCCCACGGGCACGGCGCGCGGGGCCTCGGCCGCCTGCGCGGGGCAGGCCATTGTGGGACACGCTGGGCAGCTGATGGTCGCAGACGGGGGCAGGTGAACGATAGGCAGGCTGGACAAGTCAAGAAGCAGCTCGGACACTCGGGCGCAGCGGGGCACCGGTGGAGGCACGCGACGGTCGCGTCGAACGCCGCTCCCAGCGCCAGCTGCCACATCCACGCCGTGCGCGGACCGTTCCCTCCGTTACGCCTTGAGCCCAAACGGTTGAGGCGGCCCGACCCACTCGTGCTCCGCAAAACGCGTTAGTACAACTGCAATTAGGACATGATTTACCAACTGCCACACACAATTTCACGCTTCCAGAACTATCTGCAGCAGTACTCAAACTACGACGTCGCAAAGCTCCTGGGCCAGACGGTATACCACCAGATGTTTGGAAAGTTGTAGCATGTTGTCCGGATGTGTGCGAGAAATTGCTTCCATGACGCCAGCAATGTTGGGCAAAAAATCAATGTTAGACTCTTGGAGACGGACAAGTGTAGTTCCATTGTTCAACAAGGGAGAGACAGCTTTGCCATCAAACTACCGGCCAATATCTTTGCTCGCAGTGGTTTACAACATTCTGGCATCAATGATGCACCACAGGTTGTTGGGTGGAGATGCTGAGTCAAGAATGCGGGGGTCCCAGTTCGGCTTCAGACCCAACAACGACGGTGGAATGCTCTTGGTCATGTTGGACTGGGCAAAAGCTTTTGACAGATTAAGAGCCAAACTGCATGTGTGAAGCCCTGCGCCGCTTTGGACTCCCAGCTGATATGGTGGCCATGATTGGGCACGTTTGTTCTGCTCGCGATTTCAATACTGTGGACCACGCAGGGAACTCTGCAGAAAGACAACAAGGAGCTGGGATTGCTCGGGGCTGCCCCCTGTCACCTTTCGTGTTCACTGCGGTTTAATCAGTGATGCTGCGCGACGCGCTGAAAGATATTCAGTCCGACCCTGACCCAGAGTACCCTGCGCGCGGGCGACGCACTTTTAGCTTCGCGGAGAAAGGCCAACCTTCAAAGCATGCTGAACGCGATCGTGACTGAAGGCGCACAATATGGCCTGGAGCTGAACTGGGAGAAAGCACTACAAATGCAGATAGACACAAATTCAAGTATATGTCAGCCGGATGGGGGGGTGATATCAAAAGGGTACGAGACGCAGTATAGTTGGGCGGGCATATTACGTGTGACGCAAAAGCAACGGCATAATTAGCGCGCAGACTGGAAAAACCGACGGGGGCATTCAATTCGCCACCTAAGATTTGGTCGCACTGTTCAATCGGTTGGAAGCGCAAATACTCTGTTTACGACGCCTGTGTTCTCAGCAAGCTCTTGTCCTCGTTGGGTTCGATCTGGCTCTTAAAAGCTGGCCGGTAGCGACTGAGCGCTTTCCATGCAAAATGCGCCAGGCGTCTCCTGGGCATTTCGTGCTCGTAATTCTCGAAAGTGAGTAACGCAGACGTTCTTCAACGAGCCGGCACAGCGCTGTTTTCAGAAGCACTGCTATCAAGACAAGTTAAGCTGCACAAAAAAATCGCGGCATTCCCCAGCACCTCCCTCGCGCGGCGCGCACTCTGCAGCGACGACGGGACACCGAGGACATGCATCTCCAAGCGGAAGCGCGGCCGACCGCAGCAGCAATGGGGCCAAGAAGTGCACAAGTTTACATGTTGCATGTAGTTTGTTCCGCGCCTCCCCCCCCCCCTGCCTCCTCCAGGCGTGCTGAAGCGACATCTTCTGCGGCGCATCCCAAGCATGTTTCTTTCTCACGAAGAGTAGCCAACCGCGTTCTCTTCTTACCTTTTCCAAACTTAAGCCCAATAGGGCCAAAATGATCAGGATGTACAGGTGGCAAGTGCGGCGCCCCTAGCATCGGTTCCAAGGAACGTCTTGGGCCCGAGGATTCCCGAGAGACCATGGCGGCAAAAAAACGGCGGTAGCCGTTGAAATATGAGGTTCGACTGTCCGTTAAGCGGATAGGGAGAAAAGAGAGCGCGGTGCGCGCGCGCGTTATTCCCCTCTGATCCCATACAGTTTTGGACCAGTCAAGTAAATGTTCAAGTCAGCACGTATATGTACATATTCGGCGGCAGGGAGCGCATGGCAACGACTCCCCCCGCGGCGGCCCGGCCGCAGTAGCCGGCCGGGGCCGACGCAGCACCCGCGGGACCTAACGTCCCCGACGGCGCCGAATTCAGGCAAGTCCAGGCGCGAGGCTCACGCGGCCGTCAGCCGCCCAGGTCGCCTCGTTGAAGTCACCACTTCGCCATGGGCTTATGGTGCTTTCGCTGGTTTAGCCACCAGTTCGTCATGGGCGACTGGCGCTATCACCAGTTCCATCCGTCGCCGCGTCGCCATGGCCAGGCCCTGGTGTCGCGGCGGCGATCGCCCCAGCTGTCATGACCGCCTTTGCCGCGGTCGCCCTTGCCCGGTCCTTTGCTCCTGGCACGGCTGGAGGAGCCCCTCCACGCACTCCAGGCGCGGTCTACTGGGGGTCGGCTTTGCCTCCGATCGTGCCATGGGCGCGGGGTGGAGTCGGGCTGGTTGCGCTGGGGCTCGGATGAAGCGGCGCCGCTTGGGGCCGATTGGCGGATGGCCGTGTAGCGGCGTGGCCGCACCGAAGGCGGGGACGCTGCGCGGTTACTCCCCTCCGCGCGGGCACGTTTGCCCTTGCCTGTCTCTGCAGCTTCTGGAGGTGGAGGGGCCGCATGACTCGGGACGCTTCCTTTGCCAACCCCTGTCCGCAATGATGCGGCAGCCCTGTTCTCCTGCACTGTAGGACGACTAAGGGCGCGCTTGCGGCTGGCAGAGCGTCCCGACCTGACGGTCGTCACCCTCGGTTGATTTCTCTGTGCCTCTCGTGCCCTGGGCAACTGGGAGGTGGGGCGCTCTTGTTCAGGCTCTAGCGACGCCACCATGTGATTTTGCCACATGCAGCGGCCACCGCTCAACCGCGGCGCGTTGGAAAGTGTCTGGCGTCAGTCGCAGTCCGCGCCTAAGAGCATTCGCTTCCGACTGCTGCAGGTACTGCATGCACGCCTCAATCTTATGGGCGTCGGTAGAGCTGGTAGATGTCTCTAAAGACGAGGTCCAGCATCTCCCGCTGTGCCTTGAGTGGGTTAGCCTCACGCAGCAGAATGGCTCGGATTCGCTCTACTTCCTCAAGACGAATACGCACGGCGTCCTCATCCGCAGTCTCTCCGTCGATCTCTGTCCATATGAAGTCCTTGGTGAGCTCGACGGCTACTCTACAGACCTGCTCCGACATCCATCCCATCCTTGACGCGCGCACGTCGGGGTCATGGACAAAGAACTCCGGCGGTTCATACCACATCAAACGGATCTTGTCCTCGCAGGTGGCCACGTCAATCGCTCGATGGTATTCCTCTGGCTCCTCCGTAGCGGCGAAGTACGTGACGAGTTCCTCGGCCGCCCTTTTGATGCTGTAAGCATCAATAGATCGCATGTTTTCAGCATAGTGAACATCGCGATGTCGAGCGTAAGATCTATCTCGTTTGCGCATGGCGCGTCCACCAAATGCTCCGGGCGCGTCTCTTGATCGGACGCGCCTCGTGCGACTGTGGGATGTGCCACGTCTGCCATGGGCAGGAACAGGTGGCCTTACCGAGGCCAAGCGACGCGCACTTGTTCTCTGGAGGTTGTCTTCATCTTCTCCATCTTCCTCCTCGACGCCGGCCAACTCCTTCTTTGGTTGCCAGTGGCATTCAATGACATCTCGAATATCACCCCAAAGGTCGCATAGTATCTGCGGCATTTCGTGGCGGTGACCATAGCACCAGGCCCCCCATCCCGCACCGGGAACGAATTCGTCGCGAGCATCGGGGTCCGTGGCATCCCAGTCGAAGACGTCGAAGATACCCACGTCCGTGCCCAGGTTGGTCAGATCTACCTGTCTGAACAGGTACGGCCACCATTTCCATGAGGGGCACGTGGCGTGGTAGCCGGCAGGCCGCCAACCGCGTTGCTCCTGGTAGAACATCCACCTACGTGCCAGCTTATGTCCTTTGACTGCACGCGCCTCGCTGCCATGGGCAGGGCGTTTGTCCGCGGGTGATGACGAGACCCAAGCGAATACTGACCTTTCCGACGAGAGGGTAGCCGTCTTTCCTGCCACTGCAGAGTAGTAGCGCGCCAGCGCCGCCTTCGGGTTGTCTTTTTTCTAATTGTCTCGCCAGCGGGCCCTTCGATCTGAATTATGTAGCTGGACCGCTCTTGTCTTGCGTCTGTTCGCCCTACCGCCGCGTTCATGGAACGTCGCGGTGGGTTTCGGAGGCTCATCCCCGAGCACTCCGACGTTTCTCCTGTCTTTTGCAGGGCGGAGCTGATTGGGCTGCCACTGGGTCGCCTCGTAGAGGATTTCCTCTTTACGTTCAACGCATACCATCATGCCGCATCGAGACTTATGCGCCCCAGATGACAGACGAGGCACACGTCATCCTCCCATGAGGGGGGCTCCTTGACGCCTCCCATAGGACGGCGTCCAGCCAATCCTCGTGGTAACCGGCTCTGATCAGCTGATTATGCTCCAAGACGTCGACGCACCCTGAATTGTGGACAGGGGGGACCTGTAGCAGGGTCAGGGGCCGGTCGTAAACAACGCCCCACGTAAATCTGTCGCACGGGGCCTCCGTCACCGAAAAGATTTGCCACATATCTTTCCACTGGGGCGTTCCATCTGTATATATGTGACCCGACGGCAGAATCCAATGCGGATGAGCCTCAATGTGCCTTGAGCTCTGGGTGACTAGGCACGTGCCTTCGATGATGGTCGGGTCGAAGTCATGCACGGACTTGTTAGTACTGCCGTTGAAATCCCTCGACATGCCATCCTGGCGGGGGGAATGTTGGAAAGTTGCCACCCAGCTCAGAATGTTTTGTCCGAACATCTCGTTCAACCAGCTCCTTAGCCTCTTGGTAGCCAAGGGGCTCATAAACTTCCTCCAGCGCGTCAAGATCATGGATCTTTGACGCGCGTGGCGACAAGGCGACGGTAAAGGCCACAGTCCCGTACTGACGCAAACCCCGTGGCTTCGTGGTACAGCGGAGCCGCTCTGCCTCCCTGGCGATGCCGCACATCCGCGGTAGTCAACGGCAATAGTAGTGCTCCGTGCTTCTCGCTCACGTTCGGGTCGCATCGCACGCTTCGTCTGTACGGGCTGATGACTCTCAAGGGGTCGCCATATACAGCTCTGACTAGGAGCGAACGGATAGCAGGGACTACGAGGATTTGTTCTTCATCGCTGTCGGCAAGAGCCGCGTCCGGGTCCCCAGCAATTTCGGACGCTCCAACCCCTTTGCGGACAACCTCGGCAAAGCTGCTATTCCAGTCCATGGGACGGGATGTCGAGCCAGTATCTGCCGAGTCTATCTCTACTCCCAGCATATGAACGTCATTTGGATCGAGCGCAGAAATGGCGCGCATAAATCTGGCCCAAGGGCGGTCGTAGCCGACGTGCGCCCAAATTCGTATCAGCACGTCGACATCCACCCATCCTCCCGAGTTCAGCACATGGGCTGAGCTGTGACGGAGAAGGTGGAGCACCAGCCCACAATCGTAGAGTTTAATCACGTCCCACCTCACTCGCGATGGCGTAGAGCTTGAAACGCATATGAGGACACATTGGCACCATATCATGGACTGGGCTAGGTAAGCTCTCGCTCTCGATGGTGTATTATCGGGTTCTGAGGTAACTCACCATCCCGGCGCGCTCAACTGGAAGCAATCGTCTAATATAACCAAGAGCGGGTCGGTCAGCCACGCAGTCAGCGTAGGCGAACAGCCTGTCACTGACCAACGCACGGCCAAGAGGCTGGCGTTCCAATACGGGTCCGTTGGTGTGTAGCTCGTCAACAAGACGAGCTTGAGGCGGGGGCATCGCTGTCAGGCTGTCCCGAATGAACTTGTCCGTCGGCATGAGGAGAGGCGCCTCCCATTCCTGAGGAGGCCCTGGTAAGTTAACTCCCCCTGCCCCAGCCCAAGTTCGTCGAGGTCCCGTTGTCCCTCGCACTGTGCGTAGAGCTGCTTGAACTCGTCCTCCGAGATCTGCTTGTTTTGGGGAAGCGGCAGCGTTCCCTCGTACAGGAAATAATCCAAGCCAAACGGGGATCCCTGTCTGGCAACATATGGCCTCGTCTCAGGGTCAATCTGAATCAATGGGATGTCAGCATGGCCGACCTCATCTGACGGCCCTTCTTCTTCTTCTGGCGAACCATCAGCATGGCTGTCCTCACATGATCCCACTGATTCCCTTGTCTCAAATTCGCCGTCGGACTCGAGGCCAGACGAGCTGTCATGGTCGACCCTGTTGATCTCATCCTTGCACCACTTCTCGTATTGCTTCTTCTCGCACTCGATGATGCTGAGTGGTGCGCGATCGCCATGGGCGTCGGCCCACTGGCTGAAGTTCCGACGCCTAGGAGGGCATCGGTCCAGGTGAACGGCTGTCTTCCTTTTGCAAACGCAGCATTTGCGCACCAGGGGAATTTTCGCATCTTGACGGACAGCCGCCTTGGAAGTTGTGAAGGGAAAAAATAACGTCGGGCAAATCCAGATTTGCTGTATCAAAGACGCAGCGGGCGAGGCCATCACGCTCTTGCGGTGCATGAAATGAAAGGCATCCTCCGGCAGAGGTGGAGGCTGGCACTCTGGAGCCCCGTCTCTGAGGCCACGCCGTTGGCCATCAGGCATTCCGTCGGGGAACTCAAAGCGCAGCCGGCTGTCCGCGGCGAACGAGCGTTCGAACCCAGCGCGTCCAATGTTGCCCCAGCCTGAGCGTCGCCCACCCGATTGACATCCACGCCATCTCGTCGCCGCATCCGCGAGCATAGTCTCGTGGCCCCCGCGGCGCACGACGCCCGTGGACCTGGTCGGTCCTTCGGGTTCGACGCTGCCCGGGACATGGTCCGCAGCAGGTTGTTCAGGTCTTCCTTGGCTTTCCTCATTTCTTCTGTTCGCGGAGAAGCTCCCAATCGTGATCCGAGATGCCCGGCATAGACATGTCCATCTGCATTGTTCGTAGTGCTGGGCGATCACACGGTAGCCTAGCCTGTTCGAGGGGAGTCATTATATCCTGATGGCCATGGGCCACAAGGATTGATCCTCGAAGTGTTCAGTGATCGGGGAATCGGCATACAGTTCGCGATACTGCCAATCCCTAATCTGAAGGAACTCCATGTGCTTCTTCCTCAGTTCGCTCAACTCGGACACAATTTCCTTGTGTCTCTCCGATTGGAAGTGTGATCGCACCATTCTTCGCACTCCAGTTTGCTGAAAAGAAGCGCGAGGACTATGCCTGAACATTGTGTCATCTATTGCGTTGTCGATCTGCCACGCCGTAGCCCCCTCCTCTGGCGCGGGGGTAGGGTCTGCCAACGCCTTCTAGTCGACTTCGAAGTGGCGGGAGCGATGCGGATGAAAGACCCAGATTTTACGTTAATTAGCTTAGCTCGGCGTTATGTAATAGAGCCTCAGCGAAAGCCTAACTATGAGTTCAGGCCTTTCGCATACGCACTGGTTCCCCCCCTTTGTTCCCGAGTCTATTGGGCGGAAACCTCGCCCCTCCGCCGACGGGGTAGTGATCTTGAAGTCCATGGTGACCAGATTCCCGTCGTTCCAAAGCTCAGCGCCGTGACTGTACTGGTGGTGGTATGTGTGGATGTTCTCGGTGTCGCGGAGGGCGTAGACCCCTTCGGCATATCTTTTAGCATCCGCCTTGACCCTCATGTCCCATCTCTCCCTAGACGGGAGGACTACACCAGCATTCAGTAAAGCGTAGCGCTTGCGGATATCGGTGGCGTGAGAGCACGTGCCCCATCTGCCCTGCCTGACTCGGTCATGGACGCTGTCAGGCACTAGGAAGGGAATCTCAAGCATGGAGTGATATTCGTGCTCAGTAAATGATGCCTTGTTCCAAGCGAAGAGAGCCGAGCATGATACGTTTTCGATGGTCGTCGTGCGCAGCCGCCTCGGGACCAAATATTCGATGGCCGTCCTGAGGCAGCATTCCCTTGTAGTGCGCGGGAAACGCGCCAGACGCATTCGACTGAGCACCCATTCGCGGCCTGCAACCCGGCCCTTCATCGAGTCGTACCATTTATCGTTCTCGTAGAACTGGTGAGTTAAATCAAACTCGGCCATGGCAGTTTCCTTGTCTCGGCTGACAAGCATCACTTCGTAGTTGACAGTCTGATGGTCATGAAACATGACTTCGCCGAACGGCAGTATATCAGATCCAAGCCGAAACTGCATGATTACGGCCCTCTGGTGCTTTTCGCATGCCTCAAAGAAGTGTGGGCACCTCATACGACCATTCCCGAAGTCACAGACAATGTGCTCGACTTCGCTATTGATCGTTGAGTGATGGAGTACACTCTCGATGATCACCTCCCAGGAGGGGCCTGCCAGTGAGACTGGAACTGGATGCCGTTGCCTCGGTAGCGACCCGCGTCGCAGGCGGGGCCGGCGCGGGGCGCGATGTGGCCGAAAACAGCATTGCCAGTCCTTTCTCGGCTGCCTCCAGCACAGCTATCATTCTGTCGTCGATAGGCAGGTCCTCCATGGGAGTACCTGCTTCTATGTCCATCCCGTAGATATCCACTGCGTCGTCATGGGGCACAAAGATGTATCGCCGGTCCGCCCATGCCTGCCTCTTGTCGTGATGTTCCGCCAACCACGCCCGAAAGTCGCCTGAGTTGATGTTGGCGGATTCAGGTGGCAGGTATTCTGGCACCCCGACGTCGCCGAACGGCAGCAGCACTCCCACCTGGCAGCGCACAGGGTGGCCGCCAGTGGATATCACATGGCTCATCATTGGGCCCTTAGCGCCAGGATGCACGGGCACCGGCGCGCCCGTCTTCGGCGGTGGAGCCGCAGGCGGCGGCGGAGTCGCAGGCGGCGGCGGGGCCGCAGCTGATGGAACGACATAAGGAGGGCCCCGCAGGTCGAACACGGGGCAACACAATTCGTGGCATACCTTGGCAGCATCCAAGATATACTTTGCGCACTCAATTACAAACGTGTAGCTTCCCCCACCCGGTAGGAAGTGCCAATCTTCTTTGTCGGGGCGTTGTCCTCGATGATATTGTTCGGAGCCACGCGACAGCAACATCCTGGGATTATGACCCGCCCCCTGGTAGAGGTTGATCCTGTTCTGCCCCTGCGCGGAGACGCGGGAGGCAAGGGTATCCCAGATACGTCGGTCGTAACTTCCTCTAGTTTGCCTCCAACTCTGGCCATCACCCAGAACCAACATGACGAGCATGGCTCCTGTTGTCTGGGCAATGTAGGCCTAATCGTCTACGACGTCATCTATCATGGATAGAGCGCTGCTTTCCAGTTCGTCGTAGTCGGTAGGTTTGTCCTCTCGTCGTGCACCCTTGACCCGCCGATGGTTATCTCTGCGCTCGCAAAGCTCACTGCCGTTTCACACGATGACCCGACAGCGGGTTGAGCAATCTTGCTCCCAGCTCATGGAACGTAGGGAGGCTCCAATGGCGTCCAGGTCTGCACCATACGAATGGTGGTGCGGGACCCTGTCGAGCGCGCATTGAGATGCTGCTTGGGGGCGTTCGCCAACGCAGGTTTTCCTTTGGCGCTAACGAATGCCACTGTGGAGTCTGAGGAAATGAGATACTCGACACCGTTGAACGTTCTCTCACCCTCGCCCATGTTCGCCGCGATCTTGCCGGCCCACTTCTTTGTCGGCATCGGCCGGAAGCGTATAGATAGATCGCTTCCCCTGAGATGCGGGACGGGATGCCCGCAGCCTTCATGAGGCTACTGAGCGCCGCGCAGTTGTGTGGGAAATCGAGCCCGGCGAATACAGGGGCCGCTTCCGGCTTGATGATGTTCGCCAAAGTTTTCCCAGCAACTTCAGCGCAACGGCGTACTCAGGCTTCGGCCCATCTATCAGCATGACGCCCAGGTCGAGTCGTTGGTCCAGCATGCCGTCTTTCTGAAAATGTTCTCGGCAAAATTCACGAGCGTTCCCTTAGCCGCGTGCGCCCATCCTGTCCGCGAGGGCGCATTTGTTCTTTCCTCGCCGTCGCGGATTCTTCGGCCTTAGCAGCCCCCCTTGGCCTACTGCGATCCCTCGGCAGGGGTCTCTCGCCCGTGCGAGGGCGATCAGCCATGGGCTGTGGCGCCTGTTCGGTGGGCCCGGTACCGCGAGCGTGGCCCTTGGTACCTAATTGTCCTGTCTCCGTCGATTCTTCTCTCGCAGGGGCATGGGCATTGGGCGCAGTCTGGTCGGCGTTCGTCTTCTCAGAAGGAGGGCCATCCTCAGCGACATGGTCAGCTTCGGCCCTCGAGTCGTCCTCCTGAGTCTGCCCCAATTCCCCTTTGTCGTCCTGCGGAGAATGGGGCTCCGTCTCCATCTCTGGCAGGTCTGTCGCCCGCTCAACGTTTTGCCCCGGGTCGCCATTGGCATCCTCGGGAAAAGTAACCTCAAGACTAAGTGGCACTGAGCAGTTCAAGCGCGGTGTGCCAGGGGCTGGCTGCTGCTGCCCCTCAGCAGCTGCCTTCCCCGCCTCCTCCTGTTCCCTCTTCCTGCGGAGGCGATCCGCCAACCCTGGCGCCTGCTCGGCTTCGTAGCCACCCGTCTTTTGTTGCTCCATGCCTCCGACACATGGGTGGAGGCATGGGCTGAATTGTCCGCCTTCGGGGGTGCCTTGGCCGTCTCCTGCTGTTCTCGCATTCTTCGGAGGCGCTCCTCCAAGCCTGGCGTTTGCTCACTCGCATAGCCTCCAGGCGCTTGCTGCTCCATGCCATCCGACACATGGGTGGAGGCATGATCTGGGTGATGCACCCTCGGCGCCGCCTTCGGCCTCGGCAACTGCGAGGGCGGGGCCACGCCTGGCCCCCCAGCCGATGGCGGCTGGCCCAGCGGCGGCGGCGGCTCGCGGTTGGCCGCCGGCAGCGGTGCACGCGGGGGCGGAGGCTTCTGCGACGGCACCTGCGGTGGCGGCGGCTTCTGCGGCGGCACCTGCGGAGGCGGCGCCTTCGACGTTGGCGCCTGCTGCGGGGGCGCCTTCGGCGGCGAGGCCTGATGAGGCGGCGCCTTCGGCTGGGGCACCGTCTGAGGCGGCGGCTTAGATAGCGGGGCCCCGCCAGATGCCTGCGGCGGCGGCACATTCCGAGGCGGCGGCTTTGGTGTCCGAGACTCGCCAGCGGCAGCTGGCGGCGGAGTGCGCGGCGGCGGCGCCTTTCGCGGTGGCGAGCCGCGAGGCGCCTGCGCCCGCGCCTCCCGAGTGGCACCATGCAGCCGCAAGTGCTGAGGCGGAGGCTTGGGCGGCGGCGCCGGCGGCCCGCGCGCCGTCGCCCCCGTTGACGACTGCCCCTGTCCTTCCGCCCTCGCACGACCCCAGCGGTTCTGGGCGCCCCCTTCCCCGGGCTGCACATGGCACGCCGCCGCGGGGGCCGCTTCTTGGCTTATCCCTGGGCCCGCATGAGCTGCTAGGACGCCCTTCCCCACCTGCTCCCGGGGGTTGAAGTTCACCATCGGCACCTTGTAGAGCGGCGCAGGGTCGAAGTCGAATTCAGGTAAACCCTCCAGGGCACGCTGCCCCCGATCCGGGGACACGCAGCTTAGCCACTCGTAATGCACGAGGCCATCAGCAAATTCAGCTTCATATTCCAGCCTCAGCGACGCCCTGCGGCCCTGAATGGTGACATAGGGCCAGGAGCCACCACTCCAGGCTGCGCGGCGCGTGCGGGGCTGGACAGTCGAAAATCCGGTTGCCCCTCACATGCTTCTCCAGGTCGTCGTAGCTGGCGCCCTCATACGTTGTCATAAGGTCGACACTTTTCAAAAGCATTCTTTTTCCGAGAACGCCCACATCGAGATCCAGATTCTCCTTCGTGGGGTACTGGGCCCGCGCGGCGGGTCCCGGCGGAGCCCGATCGGGGTCCGCCGTTGCGACATGGTCGGGGAGCCTGGCATGAACCGAACAGTACCTGTCCGTGATGTGCCTGCGCGCTCCCCCTGGCCGGCACTGGTCAACACGATCCCAGGCCAGGCCCAGGAACCACTGGAAGAGCTGGCGATGGGGATGGTTCTCCAGCACGTTGCACAGCCGATCGGTCGGATCCGGAAACCACGCCAGCAGCAGCTCCTCGTTCTGCCGTTGGGTAAGGAACGGCCGAGGCATGCGATGCCCCATGGGAGCTTTCGCGCCCAGCCACGGTGCAGTGACGACTGCGCTCAAGGTGTTGACCCGCCGTGACCCGCACAGGTCGTCGGGGACATGCCAAATGGAAACAGTCTCCCGGAGGACTGGAAGATGCACACCCTGGACAAAGGGCTCCATGCCCCTAACCCAGGGCACATTCCCCGAGCTAGTGGAGTTCCAGATAGCGTTGTACATGCCCGGCGGCAGTCGGACCATGGGTCGATAGGTCGGCCACTTGAACATCTTGGCGAGTAGCCCGACCTGGTCGAGCCCGCCCCCCAACATCTGATTCAATCTGTCCGCGTGGCAAGCCACGAATACTTCACGGAATCCCTTTGTCGGATTGACATGTCCCACTCGATCGACCCCGAGTACGTGGCACACGTTCGGGGTCTTGCTCCATGGGCACAAGTGGGGGTCGAACGAACCTTCGCCAAGGTGCGGCGTAGGTGTCATCGCACCTCCATGCTGGTTGCTTTCGTCAGCCCCTTGCGTCTTGGTGAAGAAGTGCACGCGGGCGCTGCGCCAGTCGCCAGATGATAAGTGAAATGGCCCAAGACTCCTCTGGCGAGGGCCGCGAGGGCCGTCGCCCCCTTCACGAGGTTCATGAACTTGTCCTCGCCCTTCATGCCCCGCGAGCGCAGGATCTTCATCACTGGCTCGTACCCGAACGAATTGGGGCAGCCCACCCTGCAACATCTTGCCCCAGAATCCGCGCAGGCCACCATGGGTGATGCAGGACATGGTCCAAACAGTGTCTCTTATGAAGAGACCCTGTTTGCTTCGGGGGCGCCCGATGCACCTCCTTCTCTGACTTGCTGACCTGCGGGGTCCGCCGTGGCGTCGGCGCCGCTGAGGCGCCGATGCGAAAGCTGCGAGGCGCCGGCGAGCTGCGGCGGCGCGTGCAAGGCGGGAAGGCTGCCCATCCAGCCGCGCGGGGTTGCTGCGCGGGGGCACCGATTTGAGCCGACACGGCGGCGGTAGCGCACACGTTCGCACATAAAACAGCAGGGGCAGCATGCGGATGAACACCAAACGCAACATGCTCAGATGCTCTGTCCGCGAGTGCCTTCAAAGCCAAGAGGTGGACCCCTCGCAAATTCGTCCGTATACTCCTCTGCCTGATTGCAATCCCTCCCCCTTGCCTCAACATGTTTATGATTACCGTCACATCTGCGCACAAGACCCTCGGCGATATCACTCAAAGAGCCCATTCACGAGCCGCCCAGAACAACTTCCGAAAAGGTGTAGTGTGACCCCTCAACTTCTTTAGAGTTTTCTCATTGCCAGAGCGGTACTACACGGTTTCGTTTACATGTTGCCATGGCGATCCGCCCGTACATGGCATTGAGATCCACAATGATGTTCGTCTGTCCGTGGCAGCCCCATGTTTCTTCATTTCTTGCTCGAATTCTTCAGTTTTGGCAACGGTAAACGTTTTGCCTTCTTGTGTGGTCATGTCTTCTGCTTCTGTCAGTCTCATCACCTCGCAGTGTTCGTCGGGAGTGCCACTTTGATTCCCTAGCCGGCTGTTCGGCCCACTGCAAAATTCAATATAAAAAAGGCGTTGCCGGGATCTTTCGCTGGAACCTACCGCGGCATCAAGATCTGCATCGGTAGCATGGCTTCCGCGTGCATTCTCCTGTCCCTCTGTCATCTCGGCTGGCGTTCCCGCTCGCTTATGAACCCTGGGGTTAGCGGGTGCCTCAACAGAAGGTTTGCCCATGTTTTGTCGTTTGGGCTTCTTCTTGGCTTTCTCACTGGGAATATTGCCGCCGGTCCGAAGTTTGGACTTAACACCGACCTTCGGCTTGAGAATCCCCCCGGTGTTCAAAGGAAGTCCCGTGTCTCCTTCGAACAGTGAGTCCAACTACTTCTGGCACGTCGGGGCTGCCCAGAAAGTCGGGGCCACCATCTGCACGAGATCGAGCACCTTTGTCCATGACAGGCGTTGCTCGAATCGACTCGTGCCAACGTCGGCGGCCTGATCGCGCGTCGGGCAGTGGACCAGGTCCACAGTGCCTCTGGCAAACTGTTCCCCCACAGCTGAGGCGTCGATTCGGTGAGTACGCGGCAGGTGCATGAACTTTTGAGACCCGCCCGCCTTAGAAACCTTCACGACGGCCTGACTGTCTTCCATGACCTCCGCCCTCGGCGGGTGACCGAGTAGCATCCCCCACAAGGGAAGCGCCGGCAGGAGCTCTCTTCGGAGCGCTTCGTCTGCGGATACGATTTCCGCCTCCAGCGTGCCATGGGACACCGCTGTTTGTCTTCGGGAACTGCAGCTCTGTAGCGCTCTTGTGCTTTCTCCCCACAGGAGTTGTGCGTTCGCACTGGTACTGCGACGCGCGCGAATGTCACTCGCCAAATCGGCGTCCGCGAATTGACAGAGCCAAACGTCTTCTTGGCGATCTCCCACCCAGGACACCAGGCGGTAGTGGGTCGTGGCTTTCAAATAGCATATGATGCGGAAGATCGAGATCGGGGTGTTCCGAACATTTGGCGACACACGCGGCTGCCTTACAGACAGCGTCAAGCAGATCAGGGCGCGCCATCTGTGCGGCGTGCAATATCTCCATCATAACCTTCGCTGAAATTGGCTGCAGGATTCCAGACGGCGCAGGAAGCTCAGGATCAGGAGCGGGTGGCCCCACCCAAGGGGGGGCCACCAACGTGGACCTCGGCATCTGGAGGCCCAACCACGGCATCGATGCGCAAGCATTCGGCCAGGGCCTCTTCGGCAGCGGCTAAAACCTCACCCCGCGGGCCACCCTGACCATCCTCAGAGGACGCCAATTCAGGGCCGAAGGGCGCGCCCGAAAGAGGATTGGCGTCTTGGTCGGCGTCTGTGAGTTCTGCGCACAGGGAAATGCAAAACTTGAAGAATTCCGCCATATTGTATTCCATGACGCGCACTGTCTTCTTGGGTCGCGGCTTAAACTCAATCGTCAGGACAGGCGGCGGCAGCGCCGGGGTCGCACATCGCCCTAACCAAGTCCAGCCCTGGTCTGCGGGGCTCTGGGTCGAGAAAACTGCGGCTCCAGCGTCAGAGTCGGCAAACATGAGGATTGCGATCGCGTTGCGCGTGCCACCAGGGAATGGGGCTCGAAAGCATTTTTCGGCAGCAGCAGCCGAGCTTGCCACCATGCCACCTACATATGCCGCGTTGTCGAGCTCCTCGCATGTGTCGTAGTCAAACGTTATTATTCGGATGACCTTGCGCCATTCAGGGCCGCCGGGCAGAGATGCGTGGTACCTCGTAGCGTTGGCATCCAATCTTAACCACACACACACACACACACTTCGTCCCTTGGGGACGCGGAACGATCTGTCACAATAATTTGGGGCTTCATGGGCCGCCTGCGCACCGCCATGGGCGGCCGCAGCAGGCTGGTTGTCTAAGTCGGCCGGGTCTTTGGCTTTCTTCCCCTTAGGTGGCGGAGGGTCCAACATGGTCGGAGCCACGCCCTGTCAATCAACCCATTTCTCAAATACTCTGTGCTCGCATCCTAGATACCGCCCTACCGCGGTCGGTGGATCCATGCCAATCCCTTCAGGAGCCGTCTCTGACGGGCTCAGGATAAGATCCCACCCTGTCTTCAGGTGTTGGGCGGGGCCAGCAAGCTTGAAATCATATACGTATACGGTCAGGAATAATTCAAGCTCTGGAATAGCAGCTTCGCCAGCAGGGAATCGGCACGAACCCCTTCCACATGACATGAACTTCGCAGTGTTGTTCCCCGAACCCCCCCGCGTCGGGGTGCCCGTGCAGTGCTAATAGCAGTGGGCAGACAGGGTCTATCATACCTGCCCAGCTCTCTGGCCAAGCCTCCTTTGGCAACCGCGCCCAAGTCGGGGCGACCCCTAGCTTCGACTGTGCATACGCCTGCCGAGCATCGGCCTGTTGTATGTCATGGTTCTCAAACAGTCCGTATGTGTCGGCAGCCTTGCTGGCCTGCATCGTGGCCGGGCAGCTGGATAACTCCTGGAATAATGCGACCTTCTTGTCTTGGTCGACCACGTCTGATCCGTCAAATACGACCCTTCCCTTGAACTTGCGACCTTTGTGACCCTCGGGAAGTTCAGCATGTTTCTCAACCAGGATCGCAAATAGTCGGCCGATGTGAAACGCATTTCCTCTCATCTTAGCCTTGACATCGCGGAGCTCTTCGACTTCTGCCTCGCCCCCCGTCTTTCTCCTTCCCAGGCGCCCCCACTCATTCATCAGGTGCCTTTTCGTTGTTGGCCGCCTCTGCCTTGGTGACCGGGCGGGCGACGCATGCGCAATGGTCTATTCCTTCGGCCCCCTGTCCGGATGGAAGGGCGAAGACCGCCTCTCGTTCCACGATCTGCATGGAGTCCGCGAACGGATTGTAGCAGGGCTGGCAAGCCGGCTCTTGTTCCCGATGATTGTCGTGACCCACAATTCTTCCCCGGAGGGGCATGCGAGGAGCGCCGCGACGCCTGGTCGCGGCCGCGCAGTCTAATGCTGCGCGGCCCCAGTCACTATCGTCCTCGGCACTGAAGGGACGTCCACGGGACGACCCCCATTCTCCTGTTGCGCGCGCTTCCGCACACCACGCCTGGAAGTCTTCTAGCGAATCTTCGTGTAGATCCACTGTCCTCGGCAGGGCTGCCGCAGCCACGATGCAAGTAGGCGCCGGCCTGGGCATTTCAATTCCGATGGCTTTTAGCGGGTCCGCGTTAGGCCCAGGATCCTCCAAGCCGTAGAAGCCCTTCTTCTCGGTTATATATTCCTCAATGAATATTTTGAGTTCGGGGCCACCCGTTCTGAACCATCGGTCTGGGTGAACGCCCTGATTGGTAGACTCCTTCTGCGTGCGCCCGAAGATGGCATGGCCATGTGCCCCATCGCACACGCCCACCTCATGCGGTCTCCCATAGTATGGATCGTAAAAGAAAACCACTCTGAGATGAGCTGACTTCTGTTTGCCTTTCAATGGGAGAGCTTCCGTGAGTTCTTCCATCGTCTTTCCTACAGTCACGACTTGCTCTTCGAAGAATTCTCCCGCGTCGAAAATTCGGACTTGTTCTTGCCATTATTTGTTCAGCCCCTGGCTCACCCCTGGCGGGTGCCGCGGGGAATTTGGTCTGTCTGGCAATAATGACTTCCTGTTTCGCAAATTTCTCGACATCCTTTACCGCTTTGAAATCCACCCTCCTGCGCTTGGCGCCCGGCGGCAGTTCCGGGCCAGGAGGAGGGCCAGACGGCCCCTCATTGCCCGTCGCATCGGGGTCCGGCATGACATCGATCACCCCCTCTCCATGGGCGTGGGGCCCCTCTCCCTCCTCGTCATTGGCGACAGGAGTGTCCGTTCCTAGCACCACGCCCTCGTGGGAGCTGGATGCCCCCCGGATTTCGCACGCGGTTTCTCTTTATTTTCTGCTTCGTCTTTCCCGCTGGAGAGCAGTTCTCCTAGGGCAATGCTCTCGACACTCGTCGCGGCCTTGTCGTTAGCGCCTGAGCGGGAAATTTACGGCAGAGACCTTGTCTCAACACTGTCAACAATCCCATCGGGAGATCCTATGACGTCTTGCTCCACGTTCGCGCCCGCCCATAAGCGGCTCAGATCTCTCGACGATGGGTCTTGCGCCGTCCGCTTTCGTGCCGGCTTTGAAATTCAATCCCCCAAGCTGGTCCCCAGGCATGCAGCGCCCCCCGCATGCTGGACATAGCCGAAGTAGATACCGACTCTTGTCCGCGGCGCCAGCTTGGGTTGCTCCGCCCTGGGTCCCGGCGGCGGCAAATATCGGAAAGCTGACCCGAAGGGAAACAGCGGGGCGTTGAACGGTCCTCCGAACAGCAACTCTGGTGGAGCATTGCCGTTCTCCTGTTGCGCTGCATTGTAGCACGCGCAGAAGCATGGCACGGCGCATGCCCAGAACTGTGCCGGAAGACCAGCAGTCATGAGCAATGTTTTAGCCCCATCCTGAACGACGCCATTGGCGCGCTCAGCTACGGAATGATGTTTATTGTTGGCCGGCTGTGTGGAGTCGCATGCTATCTTCAGATCCTGGCAGGCTTTCTTCAGCTCTCTGGCCGGATCCGAATATATATAATATTATATAATATATAATATATATATATGTATATATTTATAATATATATATATATATATACATACATACATACATACAAACATACAAACATACCTACATAGACATATATACATACATACATACATACAAAAAAACATACAAACAAACAAGCAAACAAACAAACATACATACATATATATACATGTACATATACATATACATATACATCTACATATATATATATACATACATACATGTACAAACTGCTCGCGAGGTGCTCGCAGATTCACCAAGAAATATGCGACCTGCTCGGCCGACTTGCCGAAGGTACCCTTAGCAGCAAGAAATCTTGTAAACCGACCGCACAGCGTCACGCACGAAGTTTCCCCGTAGAGCCCCTTTGATAGGTCATCCAACGCAAACCAGTGATCCATTGCGCATAGCCCTCCGATTGCTTTCGGCCCCGAATAAGGCTTCAATTTCTCTAGTGATTTGTGATGCTTCTTGCGCTGTTGCGCCCTGAGCGTTTTCGCCCATGTGCACGTTTGGCAGCATGGATTATTAGGCAGGTGCGTCATGTGGTGTTTCCTAGACTGAGCCTCCCTTTGATGTCGCTCAATCCTGTTGGGCAAATCTCCTGACTCCTGCATTGGGTCTTCGGCGCCATCCTCGTCGACAAGATCGATGGCGCCCAGTGCCTCCGCTCGTTCTTCTGCTGCTCCCTCTGCAGGTGCGGGAAGAAGCATATATCTCCCACATCCGACGGCATGGCCGAGGTATGCGGGAGTTGGAGGCATTTTGTTGACGATCCCGGTTGGGCCAGGCTTCCAGCCGGTTCGCCATTTGAGGCTCGTTGTAGAAATAAGTGATGATGTCCTTACCGTCGAGGTCGGCTCTATGAGGCGCGCCTCCGCGGTGACAGTCCGAACGGTCTTCTAATTTACCATTCACGCACGAATCTGCCGTCATCACTCATGGCGAGTGCAAGTCCAGGGTCGCGCGGCACCTGACGGCCCGGAGCGGGGGACCACCCGCTTGCTCGGGGTCTGCCAGGAAAGACCTCGCGTTAGCCTCCACACAAGCCCATCGCTCTAACCCCACGGGGCAGGCGGGAGCTGCCTCGTCTACTCGACCCAAAGCCTCACCCCCTCCAACGTTGAGGTGCGGTATAATGTCATCAACCGCTAAGTCCAATCTCCTATCATTGGGTAGGAGGAGATAGGGCGCTTTCTCTTTTCCAATAGAAACTATAGCCGTTATTCATGCAAGGTTCGCCCACGGATATCACGCTCGGTGTCTCCGGCATTACAATCGCGTCGAACTTTCCACTCATCAGCCGGTCGCAGGCCACCTTCACGGCCCCTAAAGCGCTCGAGAGCCCTCCTGCCGCGTTAAGTACGATTGGAACTTTGAGCTCCCTCATTTTACGAATGGCGCCTGCGTTCTGGAAATATTTGAGAGCGATGAGGCTGGAGCCGCAACCGGTATCAGTGATCAAACGCATCGATCCGAGCTTTACTGCCCCGTTGTTCCCCTTTCTGCGACTGTGTCTTCTAGCAGATGCAGCGTCGGCATGGCCTTCGCTAGCATCGCTGCTGGATCCGTCCTCGGACGCGGGCACTTGTTCCCAGTCTAGCCACAGCCTCCATGCCTCATGCTCCAGCTCACTCGCATCGTTGTTTGCGAGCTGCTGATGCACTCGGGTAGTCCTGCCACGTCAACTCCGCCACCTGTTCGGGAAACAGAAAGGATCACCTTGCTTCGTAAGGATCGATAATGGCTCTCCCTTTCTCAGTTCCCTCATAGTCCATGGAGTGTGGATGCGCGTTGATGGGTGGATGTTCACCTTTCTGTTCATATTGGCAGCCACCAGCCGCCGCTTGTCGTTGATCCCTGCGGCATGGCGCAGTGAGCTTCTTTCGGGTCTTCCCGACTGGACCAGGTCCAGCGCCCCATCAGCATACGATGAAACCCCGCCCGCTATCATGCACCTCAGCATCCCAACGAAGGAATTATCGTCGGACTTTGCGACGGCTGATTGGCGCTGGGCGTCCATCGCGGTCGCTCCGTGCGTCGTTTAAACTGGGTTGGCTGGTTATTTCGCATGACCGTGCATTTATTCAGCCGGCCATTAGCTCTCGTGGTATCGAGCGGGATCGTGACCTGGCGAATGGCACAGCTGGACCAGCCATCTGCACCTGACTCGCAGGACCTGCACAGGAACGCCCCGACACAGCCCCCGCCGGGGGGGCGCCAGCACCATGGGCGCTGCAAGCCGCCCCCCCGGATCAAGGATGCCCGGGAGTGTTAACCCCGTGCCAACACTTGTCTTCAAATGGGCACGTCTGACCATCCAGGCAACAGCATTTCGCTTTGGTTTTGCCTTTTCTGCCCAGCCCTGCGGCTTTCCTCCATCGGGCGCGGGAGCGGCCAACTGCTTCGAGGCTTTCACGCTCTTCTCGGCCGCAGCCGTCTGCTCCGCGTTGCGGCTGCAAGGAAGGCTCTTGCCGGCCTCCTGCAAGTTTTGCCCCCAGGCGCCCCGATCCTGCTCTTCCCGCTTCGTCAGCGGGCGATGCTCGCGACCGCAAGATCCGTCGCAAGTCTGGGGGCCTCGGCTGCAGGCGTAGCATACCTTGTTCCTGTTCTTCGGCGGGGGCATGCTGTTGCTGCGCCCAATCTGCTTCTCGGGCCGGTCAGCTTCCCCGCCCTTGCTATCGCCCTTGCCCTTTGTCTTTTCTGTCTCCCCTGCCTTTGCCCCTTGATTCGGATTTGCCTCCCCGGCCCCTCCCTGTCGGCCCTCCATGGGTGGGCCCTGGAGCGGCGGCCTGGGTTCGTCCGCGCTTTAGCTGTTGCGCGGGCGTCGCTTTCTTGGGGCGCAGGCATTAACAATAATTCCGACTGAAAGGGCATTGGTCTTTGCGCCATCGTCGGCACATTTCAAACTTCTTGAGCCGTCCATCTTTCATGGTGATCGAGTCCTTGCCCCCATCCCCTGCCTTGCCTCCGCTGCGTTCCACTCCGCGCTCGTTTATTTGCTGCTTCTGGGCCCTGCGGTCGCCCCCCCCCCCCCCATCCACCCTTCAACATCTGCCTCGCGATCTGCCCCAAAAGCCACTCGCGAGACTTCATGCCCTTCCAGTACTCATCGCCACTGCGGTCATACATGACGGGAGTCATCTGCACGCAGGGGCATTTCTTCATCTGTTGGGATCGAGGGTCTGAAGGATTTGCGAGGTCTCTCAATTTCCTGCGCCACCCCCATCCATTCATCGTAGAAATGGCAAGGAGGTCTTGATCAGCCTCGTTTCCTTCTCCTTTGATCTGGATCGCCATGGGGCCCTCCTCATAAGTGCACACCTGTCCGTGGTCATCACGCGTGGCGACGTGCACCTGGATTATTCGGAGAATCGACCTGCCCGTCCGCAGTCGCCCTTTCCCCATTTGGCTTGTGTCTGCGCGGTCAATTTCGTCGGCGAGGTGGCGAAGGGCGCGAGAGGAGTTGGGATCTCTCTGAATATTAATCAGCTTCCCTATGAGGCCCGCTGCGATTCGCACGTCAAGATTCCCAGAGAGCGGGCCTGGGTCTTTGAGCGCGCGGGCTTTCACCGACTTGGGCTCAGAGGCCTCGGCCACCCACTTCGACGCCGAAATGCGGTTTTGTTAAGAGAATGAAGCCGCCCGTCGAATGACGGACTTCTTCCACGCTCGGAAACTCCCCGCGTCGGGCAGGGGGTCGAGCGTGACATCGCCAATCCTGCCCGCCGCTGCCCATGGGGCAGCGGTCGGAACCATACCCCCGCACAATGGGACCCCCGGTCCGCCACCGCCTCCAGGCGGGCCCGACGGCGGAGGGCCACCACCCCCCGGATTGCCATGATCGGAGCTCCGGGCAAGAGCATATCGACCAGTCCTCCCATTGGCAGCCTCTTCATCTTCTTCTTCCTCGGATTCGTCATCCTCTTCACCGTCCGAGTCCTCCGCCTCGGAGTCTCGGAGTCGTCTCCATCGCTCGGCTCGTAGTCGTCACCATCATCATCATCACTATCGTTACCGGGATCATCACCCCCTGGCGCTCCACCTACGCCGCCTTTCTTTCCTCCCAGCGAATCTCCTTCACCGTCGGCATTGCCTTGGCGAAAGTGTTTAACACCGCCCCCTGCCAGATCCCCGGCAGAGGCCGTGGTCTTCCTCGGCTGGGCAGGCGGCGTGTACCCTGGGAAGGAATTAGCCGATGATTCCCCCCGTTTCTTCTTCTTCTGTTCCTCTTGCATTCATTGCGCCTCGCTGGGGGCCCATTCCCGGTGCTCGTGACGATCACGTTTGGCCGTGTTCGCGCTAAGTTCTGATTCTTTCATCAGCGCATCGGCCTTCTCTCGCATCTCGTTGGCTTGAGCGCACTCTCTTCTAACTTCACCACGCGGAGTTCTGCAAATTCCTCAAATTCCCGGATGCGACGGAGAGCCCTGGGTTCCGCCTGGGCCCCGATCTCGTCTCTGGACCGAGCGTTCTCTTCCCCCCCGAGCACAATTTTCTTCATCGGGGCTTATTCTTCTTCCTCGCGCTGCCTCCTCAGCCCTGCTTCGTGGCCACGTGCCCTGTCTTGCTCGCACTGACGGCAGAGCTTCATTACCCAGTCGAAGTGCACTTCGCAGAACGGCCCTTCGCACCTTTCACATCGGTGCGGGGCGTCGGAAGCGTTGCAGGTGAAGCATCGGTTTTCATCGGTTATGGCCGGTCTGGATCGCGAGCCCTCTCGCCGACTCACGCCCCCCCCCCCCCCCCCGACGTTCGGACCCGCGACGCGGTTGCCGATGCAGCCCTTCTGACCGTGCTTGCCATGCCCTGCTGACCGACTTGCACCAGCTGTATTACTTGCCGTCGGTAGGTCAACTCGCGTTGAGCTCCCCATTCACGCACGGTCGAGACAGCCTCCTTTTGGAAGTATTGCTTCCCTGTCTCCACTTCCAACTGGGCCTGCATTTCGGCATTCCGCATGGCCTGAATTGCTTCCTCCGCCTCATTCTCCGCACTGGCATGGCCGGCCTGAGACGTCGCCACGACCTGCTGAGCGCGCTGGCGCATAGACCTCAGCTCGGCCGCCCGGCGGCAAGCCGACTCGCGTTCAGCGAGAGCCTCAGCCCATGCTTGAAGTAGCGCCGTCGCCCCCCCACAAGCCCCCCCCCCCCGGATGGCCGACGCGGTTCCCGCGACTAGTTTGAGCTCTGCATGTATCTTCGCAGCTCCGTCTCGCGAGACGCGAGCCTCGTTCTCCAACTTATGCTGCATCATTTGCGCAGCTCGCAGGGGCGACCCGGCCGTCTCTTGGGCGTGAAAAGCCTTCTCCTCCAAGTGGCGTTTCTCAGCGATTGATTTCACGGCGGCTTGTTCCGCCCTAGCGACTGACTGTTCATGAAACGCCGTGGCTTCCTGGAGTTTCAGACGGACGCCGTTCTCGAGCTGCGCTTCCCTGTCTCGAGCTCCCCGGAGGGCTTGACGCGCTTGCTCCGCCATGGCCCATTCGGCCTTCGTCTGTTCCTTAGCCCCACGGTCCGCCGAAAGCGCAGCCGCATGGAGGATCGCTTTCTCCCCCCTTCCCTCTAGAGGATTTCGTGAATTTCGCGCTCCGCCAGCTGCGCGATCATGTCGGCCTGCCTTTTCTGATTGGCTTCCACGTCGGCCATCATCATCGCGCGCATTGCAGCAATTTCGGAAATGCGCTATTGTTCCCTTTTCTGCTGCCTCATCTCTCGCTGATGCTCCCATTCGCGGTTCTTGAGAGCAAAACAGTTGCGTTGCTTCGGAGGCGCACAGGCAAGGCACAAGTAGTTCAAGTTACACAGCGAACGTTGGAATGGGCAGCCTCGGCACACTGGATTATTGCACGACCCGTTCTCGCACGCGCGGCCAGGGCAGCAGCCTCCGGTGCCTTCAGCGCAGTTCGGCCCCTGATGGGCGCAAGCATCCTTGACCATATATCGGGGCGCCGACGATCTCGACAGAGACGAACTGCGTTGGGAGCTCCTCGACGCGCGGCTAGGGCCGCCCATTCCCGACCTAGATCTCTGGGAGATGGAGCTCGGGGAATCGAAGAGCTGTCTTCCTCGGGGTCGGGCCCCCGGCACTGGACTGGGCGCGTCATGGACGCCCAGCCCACCGGTCTCGATTTTGGGACGCTTCTCGCAAGGCGACACCTCGACGTTACCTGGGCCCTCCCTCGGGGTCTTTCCGTGCCGCGATTCCGTCGCGGCCCCCCCGGGGGATGGCCCCCGGGCCCCGGCTTGGTCTTCACGGTCTTCCAAAATGGGCCCGCAGTCCCCCTAGCAGGCGTATTTTCGAGCATTGCCGTCTCGATCGTCTCCGAAATGCGCGACACGGAGAAGGTTTCTTTCTTGTTCTTCGGGGCCTTTACCATTCCTTCCTCGCCCGACGAACTGGACGGGACGACGCGCGCTTGCGCGACGTCATCGGAGAGCGGGTTCCGGGGGCGGCTTTTGCCGCCGTACCATTCATATTCTGCATCCGATACATATTCTGGGATAGGCGCATCCCGTCTTCCACGGTTGACAGGCATGCCGCCCGTTCTTTCTTGATATTGGATGCGCGGGGAGGTCGATGACGTCGGTCCGTCGACCTGAATATCATGTTTTCCTGGTTTTGTTCAGCCAAGGTCATATCCCGCATTCAATGCTTCTTGCGGGGCGAGTATCTTGTTAGCCCTAAGACGACCAACATGGTCGGTCATTCTTGCATCGGCACATTCGACTGATAACCCATCTATACCCAACTTAAGCCCAACAGGGCCAATGTGATCAGGATGTACAAGTAGTAAATGTGGCGCGCCTAGCATTGGTTCCAAGGAACGTCTTGGGCTCGAGGATTCCCGAGAGACCATGGCGGCAAAGAAAGCGGCGGTAGCCGTTGAAGCATGAGGTTCGACTGTCCGTTAAGCGGATAGGGAGAAAAGAGCGCGCGGGGCGCGCGCGTCATTTCCCTCTGATCCCATACAGCTTTGAATCCGTCAAGTTAATGTTCGACTCAATACTGTATGTACATATTCGGCGGCAGGGAGCGCATG
>CAUYUJ010017411.1:69269-86769 GCA_963575745.1 Prorocentrum cordatum | reverse complement strand
AAGCAGCATTCGAAAATGGCGACGGTTTCACAAATCGCAGCCCCCCAGGGATGGCGAGGTCTAATCTGCATCCCCGTAGGGCGTCACTCCGCTGGGCCCCCCACGCAGCCTTCGAAAGTGGCGACAGTTTCACAGATCGCAGCCCCCCAGGGATGGCGAGGTCTAATCTGAATCCCCGTAGGGCGTCACTCCGCTGGGCCCCCCAGCAGCCCTCGAAAGTGGCGACAGTTTCACAGATCGCAGCCCCCCAGGAATGGCGAGGTCTAATCTGAATCCCCGTAGGGCGTCACTCCGCTGGGCCCCCCAGCAGCCCTCGAAAGTGGCGACAGTTTCACAGATCGCAGCCCCCCAGGGATGGCGAGGTCTAATCTGAGTCCCCGTAGGGCGTCGCTCCGCTGGGCCCCCCAGCAGCCCTCGAAAGTGGCGACAGTTTCACAGATCGCAGCCCCCCAGGGATGGCGAGGTCTAATCTGAATCCCCGTAGGGCGTCACTCCGCTGGGCCCCCCAGCAGCCTCGAAAGTGGCGACAGTTTCACAGATCGCAGCCCCCCAGGGATGGCGAGGTCTAATCTGAATCCCCGTAGGGCGTCACTCCGCTGGGCCCCCCAGCAGGCCTCGAAAGTGGCGACAGTTTCACAGATCGCCACCCCCCAGGGATGGCGAGCGGCAAGCTAGGTAGGTAAAAGGCAAGCGAGAAGAGGAGGAGCGAAGAGAGGCGGAGAAGGGAAGCAAGAGAGGAGAGGAAGAGGGAAGAGAGGAGGAGGAGGCGGGAAGGAAGGAAGGAAGGAAGGAAGGTGGAGACCGCAGTGCTCTATTCAAAACGAGTACCCAACGCAGGAGGGTTGGGAATAATACCATTCCGACTACTACTACTTGTACTTCTCCTACGACTACGACTACTACAACGACTACTACTACTACTACTACTACTACTACTACTACTACTATTACTACTACTACTACTACTACTACTACTTCTACTACTAATACTACTACGACTACTACGACTACGACTACTACGACTACTACGACTACTACGACGACTACTACTACTACTACTACTACTACTACTAATACTAATACTAATACTACTATTACTGCCACTACTACTACTACACGTACTACCACGACGACGACGACGACTACTACTACTACTACTACTGCTGCTACTACTACTTTTACTACTACCACTACGACTACGACTACTACTACTACTACTACTACTACTATTTCTACTACTACTACTACTACTACTACTACTACTACCACTACTACGACTACTAGTACGACGCTACCACCACACTACTACCACTACCACCACTACTACTACTACTACCACTACTACTACTACCACTACTACTGCTACGACTACTAGTACCACGACTACCATACTACTACGACTACTACTATGACTACTGCTACAACTGCCACTGCGGCGATTACTGCTACTACTAATACTACTACTACTACTACTACTTACTACACTAACACTAACGACGAACTACGACTACTACTACTACCACTACTAATCACCACCACCACCACCGACCACACCACCAACACCACCACCACCACCACCACCACACCACCACCACCACCACCACTACTACTACTACACTACTAACCACCACCACCACCACCACCACCACCACTACTACTACTACTACTACTACTACTACTACTACTACTACTACTACTACTACTACTACTACTACTACTACTACTACTACTGGCTACTACTACTACTACTACTACTACTACTACTACTACTACTACTACTACTACTACTACTACTACTACTACTACTACTACTAACACTACTAATACTACTACTACTACTACTACTACTACTACTACTACTACTACTACTACTACTACTACTACTAGCGCTACTACTACTACGACTACTACTACTACTACTACTACTACTACTACTACTAGTACTACGAGAGAGCGCGCCCGCAGGGCCCGAGCAAAGGGGAGGGGGGGCTAGGCTTAAGCTACCCCCCCCTCCCTTGAGCCGCCCTTGTTGGAAGCACCCCCCCCCTTCCCCCCTTTTTTTGGCAAGGGGGGGGGGGCTTACAGCTACCCCCCCCCTCCCCCCTTGGGCCCTCCCCCCAAGCTACCCCCCCCTCCCCCCCTTTCCAAAGACGGGGGGGTGCTTAAGCTACCCCCCCTCCCCCCTTTCGCGCAAAGGGGGGGGGGGGGTTGGAAAGGCACACCGCCCACCCCCCCCCCCCCCCCCCACTTTGGCCCGCCCCGGAACTACCCCCCCCCTACCGCCCCTCTTTTCACGAAGGGAGGGGGCGCTTAAGCTTCACTCTTCGGGTGGGGTGGGCTTGAGCCGCCCCCTGCTGGAAGCCCACCCCCCCCCCTCCCCCTTTTGTGCCAAAGGAGCGGGGGGGCTGGGAAGCCCCCCCCCCTTCCCCCCTTTGGCCGCCCAGCCCCCGGAGCCTCCGCCCTCCCTTTCGCCGACGATCCAACATGAACAATCCACGATCGAGGATGGACGATCGACGATCAACGATCGACGATCGAAAATCCCAATCGAATCGCTCGCAATCGATTGCACTCCATTCCACTGCAATCCCTCTTTGTCTCGGAGTACCTGGGCGCCTAAGATTAAGAGCAGCGCCAGCCGAGAGACACCGCGGGGAAACCCGCCAGGCGCTGCAGCCGCAGCATCCCCATCATCAGGAGCTGCAGCCTCGTCAAGGGCAGAGGCTCCATTGCGGGGAAACCCGCCAGAGAACAAGCTGCGCCACCCAGGCGATACCTCCTTCACGAGCGGGATCCAGGCGTTGATCAACGATCGTCGTGCTCTACGGAAACTTCCACCGATACGTTCGGTTGACGAGGCGCTTATGGAGGGCTGCAGGCAGAGGAACATCATTCCTCGCACTAACCAAAAGCTAAAGCAGCTCAGCAAGTGCCTTAGCAAGATCTGTAGGCACGCGCCTGACAGGCCGAACAATCCTGCGTGGAGGCTGAGGACGTTCGACGACCACGATGGATGGATCAACCTCCACGAGCTCGTAAACGAGTTCCCCTGGAACGACGGTACGCGGCATGACGGGCACAACCCGAAGTACGACGACGCCAAGATCATCGCTGAGACCTTTTACGACAGAACGGTCGACCAGATGGCTGCCATCACGATGGCGATCGTTCACGTCCGCGAGGCAGACGGCGAGGAGAAGCAGCGTCTGAGGCGAGATTCTGGCACAGCCGATTTGTTTATCCGTGCATCACAGGGGCACTCGTGGACGCTCAAGGCCCCTTGGTCACTGTACAAGTACATTGTACTGCACGACAATCCTGCCGGGAGACCGGCCCCGTATCCCGATGTTGCCATTCACGGTACAAGGTGGGCAGCCTTTGAGGGCATCATGTGGATAGGCCTTTCCTGCCGCAGAGAACATAATACCAAGAAGAAAGGGACCGGCCGTTCACGCATCCACTTTGTTCCAACGCTTCGGCGTCGCGACGTGCAGAGTGGATGGGGCCCCGATTCCGAGAGCATCATCTCGGTGGACTGGCACCAAGCCTTGAAGGACGGGATCGAATTCTGCTGGTCCGACAACGGAGTGCTGCTATCGGAAGGGGTCGACGGCACTATTGAACCGTATTATATCAACTACGTGGAGGAGATCTCCACAGCTAAACAGTGGCGGAACCCATACTACCTGGGTAGTCGCCGTGCACGCTGTTCCACTACCATGAGGACGACACCAAGCAGGTGGAAAACGGTGGGCAATGCTAGTATTGGGCACAGAATGTCTCTCGGTCGTGATGATGAGCCTCCTACGGCATGTTGTCAGAGAGAGTTGGGGGACCACTATAGCCCAACAATACTGGGAAACCAGCCCGAGACCCACCAAATCCTCATGATCAACGAGAGTGAGGCGGGGAGCGCGGCTCCAAGCCGTGCTCCAAGCCAAGGGCCTAGTGCCATATCTTGGCAGGTCCTCAGCACCTCAGATCTGGATCAGATTGCGGCTGCTCTAAACCCTGAGCAGGTGGAACAGCTAGCGGACAGACTGCACCAACAAGACCCCCGGGCCGCAGGCCAGAGAGCTATGTCCGCCATGGCGACACGCAACCGCCAGGCCGCGCAGGGAAGCCTGCCCGTTAACGGACTCAGGAGCGACATGCCCGAGCCGCAGGGAGACCCGCAAACGTTCGGCCGCACCTTCGGAGAGCCCGCTCGATTTGAGCAGATGCCAGGGAGCCCCTCGCACAGCATGCACACACCGAGGGGCATGGCCCCAGTGGCGACAACACCAGCACAGTCTCCATTTGGGACTCCTGGTCGGTCTGCCACGAATGGCACTCTCATGGAGCGAATTGCTGCGGCCAGAGCTGAACATGGCACAACTCTTTTGGGCATCATGCCACCGGGCACGCCAACGAGTTTGCGGGGAAACCCGCCTGGCACTCCAATTCACCACCGACCTCTATCCGACCAGAACATCGTCACTGGGGTGCCTGATGACTACCGCATACGGGTGGCGTCTGCAGTACAACAGGCGCAGAGTCACAACCTGCCCCACCCGAGCGGTCAGAGGTGGAGACCAGCCTGGTCTTGGGAGCCAGAGGGTCCGAATCCACTCGACCCTGCTCGGCAACGAGCCTTTATCCCGGCCTTCAATGCTCATCCGAGCATGGCTCAAGGCCAGAGGCCAGCACCTGCTCCAATTGATCCGCCACTGTACCCAGACGGGTCTAGAGTCCCGAACAGATTTGTTCGCGAGACGGCGGATCAGTTTCATAGCCTCACGAATGTGCGCTGCAGCGATCAGTCCATGCACCCTCACATGGCCTTCATGCCTGTGCCGACGACGCCAGAGGTGGCCGTTCAGCCTACTGCCCATTCGATATCACCAGGCAGTAGGGGAGTGCCAGACTACATCAGGCAGACGCACCACACTCAACAGGCGCGTTTCAGACACAGGCAGGCGGTGCAGAGTGCACGTGACCAAGCACGCGCAGCAGCACTTGAAGTCGCGAGGAACAGAGGCTCACCCATGCGAGGAAACTCGCCAGCCGTGTCGCCCGCAGCCTCCATAGCGGCAGCTACTCCAGCAGCGGCCGCAGCAGCGCCGGAGGTACAGACACCCGCAGGAGATCCTCCAGCTGCCTTCCTGGGCTCTGAAACAATTCTGGAGCGGCAGCGGCGAGTGTACCCTAGGGCGGCAGACGTGGAAATCTATACTGGGGTGGAAGACACCTGTGCGATATATCCTGAGGAGTTTATGCCGAGGGAGAGTATCTACCGTTTGAGGTGCAACCATACGTTCCACGAGGAGTGCTGGAACTCGAATGTGGTGGGCCATGTTGCGAATCAGCGAGAAGGAGATCCTCAGCAACCAGTATGTGCTATCTGCCCAGCGCCAGGCATCATAGCGTCGTCGTTCCCATGGACCGGCTCCGTCACTCAGGCTCCTGAACAGGCAGCGAGGGAGCTGCGAGAATTGAGGGGCACGGTGGAGGAAATGACGGCCAGCATGCTAGACAGGCAGGCAGCACTGCCCCAGCAGCGGGGAAACCCGCCGGAGGAGGTGAGGGCGCCGATGGAGACGAGATACTTCGAACAGCTTATCCCGATGAAAGCGCCTCAGCAGGGAAACCTGCCCAATACTCCACCTGTGCCGATCCTTCCAACGCACTACGAGCCTGGAGTCGGGCAGGTGGCTCCCCCGATGTCACCCCAGAGTGGGGGTGGGGCCGAGCTGCCACTGGACCCTGAACAGCTGCGTGAGCTGCGTGTTCGCCACTTCCAGACCCAGATGGGCAATGCACACACCACGTTCATGTTGGACGCCGATAATCCTGAGACCGAGTCGTTTGACCTCTCAGATTCTTCAGTGGCGACAGCGGCAACTGCAGTCAGGGCCGTTGAACTCTCAGCCACGAATACTGAGTTCGACGAGTGGTTGCAGTACAGGGATCACCTTACAAATGAGGGATTACAAGACATCGCCCTTCATTCATATCTGACGCTGACGCGACGCACCACTCGTGAACAGTACACCAGCATACGCGATGAGCATGCTAACTGGCGGGAGGAACAGGGCGCCCACGCCCAGGACGTGTCGTACACCCAGTACATCGACCTGGCACGCATGGCCGCAGGAAGGCCAAGTGCCAGCACGACGCGGGGAAACCCGCCAGGAGGTACGACCGAGATGCGGGGAAACCCGCCAAACAGAGCAGCCAGAATGTCAGAGACGGTGCACATAAAGCAGCCGAGCAGGACGTTTCTGGAGGACGGCGGAAATTCGATCCTCATAGACGTGGGCTCGAAGATCAATAAAATGGGAGAAAACACGAGCCGCAAATTCGCCCAGGCTGCTGAGGCACACAATCGTTCTTGCACGTTGGAACCCCGTTCTCGATTGAACATCAACGGGGTAGGCGAGGGGTCGGCCCCAGCTGATACCGCGGGCACCTTCAGCATTGCCTGCGAGTACCAGGGCTCGACCCAGCTCGACTCGTACAAGACTAATATTGTGTCAGGCTGCGGCAAGGACCTGCCTGCTATCCTGGGCCTCGACAGTACGCAGGACAAGCGCGCCATTATTGCGCTCGAACGAGGCCAGGAGAAGCTGATATTCCCTGGGAAGGGACAGGTCAAGATGGAACTCCCCGAGGGCTCCAAGATCATCTTGACAACGGTGCTGCCGTCAGGACATCTGTCAATCAGGTGTGATCGATTTGGAGCCGCGGGGCAACCCGCCTCAAGTACAAGTACAACGTCGTTCCAGACGGTGCTGACCGGCGAGCGAGCCATCCCCCGCGCAAGAGCGCCAACATCTGCAGGGAAGCCTGCCTCAGGGGCTGCTCGCGATACTCGCCAAGGCGACGATGAAAGGTGACAACATCGACGATCTGGAAACGTTCGATTGCTTCGTAGCCAGGACACTGGCCCAGCATGGCGGACTTGCACCCATGGATGCTGCGAGGACACGCCGGAAGATAGTGATGGGGTACACGAATCACGAGCTGCAGACGGTCAACGACGCAAGGTCGAAGGGCCTCCTGAAGCAGCTGATGGATCATCCATCCATGCTGGCCACGTTTGCGGAGCAATCCGCCTCTGAGGCTACCGCGCGCTGCAGTGCAGAGCTCCAGCAACTTGAGAGAAGCTCAGATGCTGGCAGATGTGGCAGGCGCATCTTCTTTATCTTGAAGATGGCAGGGCGACGCTGCCCCCTCGTCGCCTTGCCTGATGGCCGAGAGGCCAGGGGGTAACAAGGACAGCGGGGCAACCTGCCATAAGAAAAGAGCTTTCGTTATCGAAGATACGAGAGAAGCTTGCGCTGACCTCCGCACCCGAGGATATACCTGTGATCGCATTTCCCACAACGAGCTCATGACAACTGTGGGCACAGAATATCTGGGTGCGGTGATCAGTGGGGACTATGCTCTAATATGGGTCAGTACCCCGGTGACTGGTACGCACGGACCCCAGGTAAAAGAGTAGCCCCACACTGGTCGCGCATTCAGAACCTTCTGACGAAGGCCGAGAAGCTCCGCATGACCATTGTAGTGTTGGCCCCCCAGGATACGTTTGGAAATTGTCTCCAATACGTGATACTCACGAGGATCTTAAGTTGACGGTAGTACGGATGCGGTTGTGTAATTTCGGTATTAGATTTAATATGCAAGACAATACACCAAGTGGTACATATATGCAGGTAGCCACATCAATACCGATTAGCTCTAAGTTATGGGCATGTACGTGCAAACTGGCGATACCACAACATGTCTTGGATTGGCACGGCCAAACGGTACGACATGCCGAATGGAGAGCACAGACACGCATCACACTCATTCGTCACCTCAACGATAGGATCCTGGGGAAAGGCAACACTACGCACGGAAACGTGCCAGTATACTTGAATACCTACACACGTACGGATCACAACATACATCATTATGTGACGACCAATAAAGGAGGGACCGAAATGGTCTGATGTTATCCGACGTGTAACGATTAACCTGGATACCAACGCGATTATTCAGGATATCGCAGTAGCCGATCAACCAACGGGATATGATTGGCATGCACCACTACCTGCAGGGGTTGCCAACATCAGTACACGGATGTACTGGCAGCCCGAGGAACCGGTCATGCTCGGCAACGAGCCTGCTCAATCACCACAGAAACCTAGACGCGTCATCATAGATGACTGTCCTTCCCCCTCCCGACTCTGGCGATTATTGCAGGTACCCACTTCATCAACGACGATGGGCACACAGACCGGTGAACAGGACGAGCAAGTCTTACCTACGGAGTCGCGTATCAAACAGAAGGAAAGGCTCAAAGCCGAAAAGGAAGCAGGCATCAAGCCTCGCCGCATCAAAAAGCACGTTGAAGATGGAAACGATGATTGCGGCGACGACTTGTCAGGACTCGGACAGGATCTTATGGCGACCTGGAGCACTGACGTCCCTGTCGAGCTGATAGCTCTGACGAGGAAGATGACCTGTTCCTTACCCCCCCCACATCTATGCCCGACACACGCGCTGACATATACAGCATAGTGGCTACTCTATGCTATGGCAACAACAATTGCGTGGATATGTTGGAGCTGTGTGGATGCGAAGGTGGCATTTCAGAGCTCGCCTTCTCAAGGGGTCTCTCCTCAGGAGGCAATCTAGACAAGGCCACGTGTGTCGACCTGGGAGATCCCTCGGTGCAGCGAGCTGTAGACCACTACTTTGCAGTATGCTATGCGCGAGTAGCTATACTACAGCCCAACTGCCGCACCACAGGACCACCCTCCTACTACAACTACAAAGCCAACTATAACACTTGGGAACAGCACCACAAAGAAGATTTGCCACACATAACCTACTGTGGTAACATAGGTGGCACACAAGACAATGCGCGGAGGTGGTTTATACGCGAACAACCCACAGGAACATGGGTGGACGATATTCCCCCATGGAAAGAAGAACTTGCCGACCGACCGCACGTCGCGACCGCGCGCATCGACCAATGTGCGACGGGACTTAAGGATACGTCTGGTGACTATATCAAGAAGCCGACAAATATCACCAGCAACGACGAGGCAATTCTTAAACCTTTGAGCGACTCAAGTGCAACGGTCAGCATGTGCATGCACAGCCGTGCAACAAGGAGCTTTCACTGGCACAAAAATACACTCGACGACTGCAGTCTGCCTTTGTGGAAGCCGTCTTTCTGGCGAAAGCCATCGATAATGCGCGCGGAAACGCGCCTGCACGAATTGCTCATGCTTGTCCTGCCGACCTCCCTGATCAAGCTGAACCAGGAGAAGGTATGAGACGCATCGGCGACCGTATCATCCCAAAAGTGGCTACATGCCCAGCGTGTATCGACAATGTCCGAAAGGACAGTCCCAGCCACAACAGAGATCCTACACAGTGTAAATATCATGACTCCATCTCTGTATATTGGCCACGCCCTGCATGCCAGAGGGATCTTACGAGAAGCAAGGGGGCTAATAACCACCTCGACACGGAGCCCGGCAAATGCCGTTCTGCCGAGTCATTCAATCTCCCAGATGATCATGATCCCGAGGGTCGCAGTGCGCCAGCTTGGTGGGAACCCTTACCCAAGCCTGGTGAGGGCCAAGCTTCGGCATCGGGTGGCCGTCAGGGTGCTCATGCCAGGCCACCACAACCACGCGCTTTTGGGAACACTGATCCCACATCTGGCGCTAGCAGTTATGACATACTGCGAAACGCGCCCGAGCGTGGAAACACGGCTTCCGCGTCTTCGGGCGAACCACCACAGGTAGCGGCCCGCCGTGGTCGCTTACAATGCATACCTCCACCACCAGATGCAGTTGATGAAGGAGACCGACTGCGGAGAGCTACAAGGAACCCTCTTGCTTCAACCGGCTCGGGGGCTCCACGACTGCCCGACTGGGCGAGATTTGACATCCAACGCAGTCTGCAATACCTCCGCAGTCATGAACCTCACGTAGTCAAAAAGGAACTCCGCAAACTGCACTTACGGTGGTATCATGCGAAGGAACCCAAGATGAGGCTGATCCTAGATAAAGTGGGACTGGATAACGTTCGACTAAATATGATCAAAGAAATCTGCGACACATGTCGGGAATGTAGAGCATGGGAGCGCCCAGGTAACTCTACGCTACCTTCCGCAAGCCTCCCTGGAAATTGGCTTGACGAAGGCGAAGTAGATCTCATGTTTTTCAAGAAACGGACCATATTCCACATTATGGACCGATGTATCCGCCTGGCAGCAGGCCAAGAAATTCCCGATAGAAAACGCGGCACCGTACTCGACGCTTACCACTACTGCTGGATCGCCCATCATGGACCCTTCGAAGTCTTCTATTCAGATAGAGAAGGCGCCCTCAATAATGAAACTGCCAAGGCCATGATGGCGAATAAGGGTACGACACTTCGTATCCGAGCGCCTGGCCAGTACGCGACCTCGATCGAGTCACGCAATGGCATTCTTAGGGGCACTCTCCACATGATTGAGGAAGAGCTGAACAGACACAACATCCCCATTGTATTTACTAGAGTACTGGCCGAAGGCATCTTCGTCACTAACGCTTTCACGTTTTACAACGGAGTATTGCCGTACCAAGCACACACTGGGCGACAGCCTTCTTTCCTTCCTGACCTCGACACCCTTGACTTCCCAAGGGGCCCGAGACGTCAGGCCACGAACGCGAACGCCGCGTAAGGGAAGTCAGCCTGGAAGCAATAACTCAAGCCACGGCGGTAGCGAAAACGAATCGTGCCCTCAGGGCTAAAACGGCCCCAGATGGTGCTCGCCTATACTCAGCTGGGGACTTGGTCGATTGTCACCGACCTACGGCCACTAAGGACGACCATGGAGGCTGGAATGGCCCGTTTCCTGTGATTCGTAACGTGCCTGAACGAGGACACGTAGTCGTCAAGGCAGGATCGCGCGAGGTAGTTGCAATGTATCCTGATGCTCGCCACACGCTATACATGGAATGCCTTCTCACTAGGGAACTTGGCATGGACAACATGGCCATGCAAACCGTCCTTACATATGTGGCACACCTTGGTGCAGGGAAACCTGCCAAAGTCTTTGGCTATATTCCAGACTACAAGGGAAACCTCAATCTTTCCGACGACAGCAGGTTTCACCCGCGCGTACACCTTGCACTGCAATATCTCGTGCGAAACTATTTCCGAGTTGAGCGCGTAGTAGCCGTGAGATTGACCAAGAGCGTGCTCAATCTACCTGCAGTGAAGTACGCCACCGGGTCTACACTGATCCACTACGACAACGATGTTAACCCAGCCTTTCACTATTATGAGTGTGTAGGCACCGGCCTGAACATCTCTCAAAACACTTGTAGCACTCACTCCAGACTCATCGAGTGCCTGACGTCACAAGTTCCTTCCCTAGGATTTCATGCCGACCTTGCCAAGTATCAACACTTGGACACACCGTCTGGAGGGCCCGACCAGCCTGGAGACAGGCCTCCTCCAGACACCCCAGGTGTTTCATCACCAAGTGAAGGTCGCCTGTCTACAATCTACGAAGAAAGCGAGGACCACGACATCGAGGCTATGATGATGGAGGAGTGGTACGATGAGTTGTGTATGGACCTTCATCCCACAACGGCTACCGACGACTATCTCTACTGCGACCCAACAACCATGCTGCCCGACCAATGTGTCTTGGTCTCAGCATCTGTGGACGAGGAAGATACCGTTGTGTCGGAGATGCTCGGAGACGAGCCTGAACAACAAGAGCCCTGTCTTGTCTCTTTATGCTCGACTACACCTGACGAGGGCTATTCTCTTGACAGTGATGAACATGGTCCCTATGTCGAGCTATGTTCCACGCCAGAAATGTCAAAGATCGTGTTGGATCAGACCCAATTCGCACAGCTCGAACCAAACATGGTCGCAACGATGAGAGTATACGTAGCAACGGCTGCTAAACGTGCTGTGGTAGTCAAGGAAGACGACCTACTTACCAAAACCGACATAGCAGCACATCCTAAAGAGGTTAGTGAAGCCTTGCACACCGAACTCAATATCTGGCTTGGCAACCGATGCTTTGAGATGTATGACCTATCAAAAGCTTCCAACATCATGACATTCAGATATGTGTACAAGTGGAAGTTTGTGAAAGTAGGCACCGAGAATGTTAAAACTATCAGTCTTAGACTTGTCCTCCGCGGATTCATGGACACGGAGGCTTTCGATGTAGAAACCTTCTCGGGAACTGCCCGCCGACAGTCCCAGAGGCCTCTGGCAAGTGAGGCGGCATGTCATCCAGAATAGATCTTAGCATCTATGGGCATCGCCAAAGCGTTCCTCAAAGGACTGACATATGAGGAACTTGCTCATGCCACCGGCGAGGAGACTCGCATGGTTTGCTTCGCCCTTCCACCAGGAAGTGCCCAGGTGCTTCGCACCCTACCAGGCTTCTCTTCTCATGATGAAAACCGACACTGCCTCAGGTGCCTCAAGCCAGGAACGGGCACAAAGGACGCCCCAAGAGCGTTATCCCTCAAGCTTCATACGACTACTCGAGCTATAGGCCTTACACCGACAAGCTACCATCCTGAATTTGAACTCAGTCAGGATCTGTCAACAGCAAAACATGTCGACGACATCGATACGACAGGCCTAAAGAAAAACGTAGATGACTATGTACAACGTGTCGAAAACGTGTTTGGTAAATGTAATCTCAACAAACATTATTACACGAATTGCGCCGTTCGCTACACGAAGAATGAACAAGGGGATGTGATCATGGACCAGGCCGAGTATATTACACCAACTACGTCCTATCACACATCCTGAGCTTACGGGAGCAGCGGCAGACGCCATGGCTACCAAACTCGTCACCGACATGTTCGTTTGCCCGCGAGGAGCTCCCGCCTATGCCCTTCTTACTCAGGTCTGGCTCATGGTGTACGTGGTATCTCTCCAAGAGATTCAAGAGCACACCAACTAACAAGTCAGGCGACTGAATGCTGCGACGCGAAAGCTGATCAGCAGCCCGAAACGCATCACCTTCCCTCGGATGAAACCGACGAATGAAGTAGACATACACAGTGATTCGGGGTATCGGAAACGCACCGGGGAGGAGGACGATGAAACCAAGGGCTACGGTATTCGTGGGGCTAACGTATTACGGCGAGGAAACTCGCCCCAAGGCAAATCCGTCGTTCACCTTTGCGACGGACCATGCAAGTCACACCGACTGCCGGTGAGGTCCAGCTATGCCGATGAGGCACTTGCAGCTGCACATAAGATTGACGAATGCTACCCCACGCTCATCACTCTCCACGAGCTCAAGGCCGGAGCACTTACCCCACGACAACTACGAGATATGCGTGAAGTTGGAGGCATAGCTATCAATAGATCCCTTACTGTAGACGCTGAGCCTGTATACAAATCGTTATCCAGCAAAGACCTTAAGATACCGACGGAACGTACTTTGCTGGGACATATCAGCTTGATACGTGAGCTCATGGATACAGGTATAGTGCATAACGTACAGTGGTGTGACAGTAGAGACATGACCGCACACGGGCATACGAAGGGGAGTATCGATCAGGAGCTGTTTTTGGAAGTGATGTCAGGCAATCAGTCATTAGAGTATGACGTGAAGCCGTTTGTTCCCTTTCGGGGCCCCAAAGACAAAACCAAACCTAAGCCGAATCATTTTTAGTCTGTCCTTGTTGCCCCTGCGGCCCAATTTGCCAGCACGGGCGCCGAATACGGAGGCGCCCTCTTTCCTGCCCGGAAACGAGCCATACTTTTCACGCTTGGCAACGAGCCTGTTCAGATTGGTTCAAGTTCTTTGCCTTAATACCCTTTTGCCCGGAAGGGAATAGCCTGTTTGGCTTACCTCTAGCCGGGCCGATAGCCCTTTTATATCCACGGGGCTATCCTGCGCGTGCGTGGAAAAGTTTGGCGAGGAAACTCGCCGGCGAATAATCTCGCCCTTCAGTCTGGTGGTTGACCAGACTGCGTGTACTGATTTCCTTGCAAACAGAGTTGCGCGCCTGTCGAGAGCCTAGCGACCGCGCGGCTTTACTCCCCGATTTTAAGGGTAGTTATTTGGGAGATGTTATAGGCAAACGGGAGTATAGCCTGCGCGTCGTTGCCGCCCTATTTGCCCGGATACCTGACTTGGTATTCGCTATGTGTTGGAAACATCACTACATCGATCTTATCATCTTACTCATCCACACCCCATATCGCATTCCTTCGACATGGAATTGGATGCAATATGACCTACCAGAATCATTTCAGACTGACGGATATTATCGCTTCACCAATGGCCACATCCTTTATGTCCACTTTGTGTTGGCCTTACCCCAGGCCGCATCCGTGGTTGGGAATGTTGCTTTCGCCGCATCGCAGGCCGCATCCGTGATTGCGAATTTTGCATTCGCATCTTCGCCGGCCACGTCAATGATTGCGAACCTTGCTCTCGCGTCAGTGCCAACCACATCCGTCACTTCGAAGTTCGCATTCGCCTCAGCGCCAGCCACATCCACGACTACGACGGCTGCTGTCGCCTCAGCGCCAGCCATGTCCATGATTGCGAACGTTGCTCTCGCCTCAACGCTGACCACATCCATGATTGGCGAGTGTTGCTGTCGCCGTGGCGCTGGCAACATCAACGATTGCGAACGTTGCTCTCGCGACAGCGCCGGCCACACCCACGTTTGCGAAATTTACTCCCTCCCTGGCGCCGCCCGCATTCATGATGGCAAATGTTGCTTTCGCAGCTTTCGCATCATCGCCGGCCATACCCACGATTACAAAAAATTATTCTTGCCTTAGCGGTGGCCACATCCACGATTGCGAAAGTTGCTCTCGCCGTAGCGCTGGCCACATCCACGATTGAGAACGTTGCTCTCGCCACAGCGCCGGCCACATCCGTAGTGATACAGTTGGCACTTTTGCATTGCATTCTGTTGTGTCGACCTATTATGGTGCATCATTTGCTACAGTGCGGGCGTGACACACTGGTGTCGAAGCGCCTGTGGCCACGTTAACACCAATGGGTCAGGTTAGCTTTGGCGCAGTGTCGAAAGGGGCCTGGGTCAAATTAGGGTAGCGATTGGCTACGTTAGGGGGGCTGTACTACTACCGCTACTACTACTACTACTACGTCTACTACGACTACTACTACTACTACTACTACTACTACTACTACTACTACTACTACTACTACTACTACTTACGACTAATCGTACAATACTGACTCACTACTACTACTACTACTACTACGTCTACGTACGACTACTGAACCACTATACTACAACTGACTACTACTACTACTGCTACACTACTACTACTACTAACCCAAACTACGACTACTACTACTACCCATACTAATATACTACTACTACTACGACCAATACTACTACTACTACGACTACGACTACTCTACTTACTACTACTGTGACTACTTACTTACTACTACTTACTACGACCAATACTACTACGACTACTCCTACTACTACTACTACTACTACTTACTACTACTCAATACTACTATTACTTACTACTACTTGACTACCAACTATTACTACGATCAATAATACCTACTATTACTACTACAATCAAACCCTACTACTAATACTACTAATACTTATACTCCTACTACTACTACTCGACTCAACCACTAACTACTTACTACTACTACTACTATAATTACTACTACTACTACCTCTACCACTACCACTACTACTACTAATACTACTACTACTACTACTACTAGTACTACTACTACTACTACCACTACTACTACTACTACTACTACTGCTACTACTACTACTACTATTACTACCACTACTACTACTACTACTACTACTACTACTACTACTACTACTACTACGGCTCCGAGTAAAGCGACAGCGGCGGCACAGCAGCACACGGGGCGACCCCGGCACCGCCATCGAGGCCGACGAGCGCAAGTAGGCGCGAGAAGAGGCCAGGATGGCAAGCCAAAATGGCTAGGCGCACAGTTGACCGTGCGAAGAACGAAAAACTAAGCACCGGCGAAAGAAAGAGCCACCGACTTAAAAGACCAGCCGGCCTGATAGATTAAGAACACCGGTCTGCAGCGACACCCGGTGTTTTTGGAGAGGGCGTTCGGATGGGAAAAATATAGCATCGGGCCCCTCCGCGTTCCAAGACTGCTACTGGCGCCGAGGCGGGAGCGAGCACTTTTGCCAAGATGCTAAAAAATCATACACCAAACGCACCACAGGGGGCGCCGGGGAGGAGGGGGGGGAGGCGGGCAGCAGGAAGGCAAGGAGGGGGGGAAGGGGCAGGGAGCACACACGAGTGGGAGGGAGCCACATCTAGTCAAGACCGGGCACTCGGGGCGACCCCGGCGCCCAGCCCGACTACGTCTTCCGTCGCCAGGGCGACCTGCTCAGCGACATGGCCCTGCAGGGCGTTGGCCACTGCCGAGCGCAGGGACGAGCGCGCTGCGGGCCGCTCGGCCTCGGGCAATTCCCCTACGGCGCGACGCAGCCACTACTACTACTACTACTACTACTACTACTACTACTACTACTACTACTACTACGACTACTACTACTACTAACTACTACTACTACTACTACTACTACTACTACTACTACTACTACTACTACTACTACTACTACTGCTACTACTACTACGACTACTACTACTACTACTACTACTACTACTACAACTACTACTACTACTACTACTACTAACTACTAATAATATTAATAATAATAATACCACGACTACACTTACTACTACTACTATACTACTACTACTACTACGGACGACTAACGACTACTACCTACTACTCCTACTACTACCTACTAATACCTACTACTACCATTACTACTATTCTAGATAACACTATTAACTAATCAATAAAGACCATACATCACTACGTGAAACTATTACTACTACTACTACTACTACTACTACTAAAGACTAACGACTAAAGACTACCTACTACTGCTGCTACTGCTACTTCCTACTACTACTACTACTATCTACTAATCCTACTAACTACTACCTACTGCTCTACTACTACTACTAACTTACTCACTACTCCTACTACTACTACCCCTCGGCCGTTTCCGACACTACTACTACTACTACTACTACTACTACTAGTACTACTACTACTACTACTATTACTATTACTACTACTACTACTACTACGACTGCTACTTCTATTACTATTACCATAACAAGTATTATTACCACTACCATTAGTACTACCCCTACCACTACAACTACCACTAGTAGTAGTAGTAGTAGTAGTAGTAGTAAGAGTAGTAGTAGTAGTATTCATATAATTATTACTATTACCGCTTATAACGACAATGAGTACGATGTCTATTTCGGATACTACTCCACTACTACTAATACACCTAGTAATACTACTTATAGTACCTCTCCTATTATCATTACTACTACTACTACTACTACTACTACTACTACTACTACTACTACTACT
>CAUYUJ010017411.1:22500-69169 GCA_963575745.1 Prorocentrum cordatum | reverse complement strand
AGTCGTAGTCGTAGTCGTAGTCGTAGTCGTAGTCGTAGTCGTAGTCGTAGTCGTAGTCGTAGTCGTAGTCGTAGTCGTAGTCGTAGTCGTAGTCGTAGTCGTAGTCGTAGTAGTAGTAGTAGTAGTAGTAGTGGTAGTAGTAGTAGTAGTAATAGACGTTTTAGTTGTAGTAGTAGTAGTAGTAGTAGTAGTAGCAGCAGCAGCATTCGTAGTAGCAAATAAGCTGCACAAGAGAGATTACACCACAGAGCTTGCACCACATAGCTTGCACCACATAGCTTGCACCACACAGCTCAGACCACTTAGCTTGACCCCAACAGCTCGAACCAACAGGTTTCACCGAATTGCTTGCAGCAGCTTGGCCAGGAAAGCATATATACACACCAGTCCTGGGCCAAGAACTGACCCAGCCAGGATCAGTGCAGGCGCACGCTTGGCGCCCTCAGAGAGGAACATTGCTGACTGCTCTGAATCGACACGTCTGGCCTGTGCAGGCGGCACCCCAGTCGACCGCGCCGGAGATGTTGCGCTGCCTCGCCACGATTTCTCCAGCCTGCGCGCGATACAGGGAGCGGCGGGAAGGGCGCGACGCTTGCGAAACGACGTGGGGGATCCCGGGATCCTGGCGTCGCAATTTTCGCATCGGGCGAGTTTGCCTTATTTCGGTTCCCAGGGCTCTCACGGATCGATCTGGCTAGAAAAATGCAGCGGGCACACGGGGTCCAGGGATCTGGCCAGGATTTCTAACAACACAATGATTGTTGTTCCCCGACGTCGGATCTCACACGTGGGGGGGCGAAAGCGGGCGACGAGATGGAAGGGAGGGCAGGGCAGGCCTGAGCAGCATCTCATCGCGACATCGGATAGCGCGGAAAAGGATCGGATCGCCAGCGAATCGTCCCGGATCGAATCGAGATCCGGTCGCCGCGACCGCTTCCGCCTGGCCCCACCCGACGCAACGATGGATCGGACCGAATCGACTCGAATCGGAATCGCGGCCCCATCTGGCGAATCGACTCGCATCGAATCGAGTCGTAAGCGAACCTGACAAGGCGGGAAAGGGGAAAGCTAGGGTAGGTATAGGTTTCTGAGTCGGCCAACGGCGCCTGGTGTCGCACCGCGGCCTGGAGCCCAGTCGCGGGCAGGTCGTCTGGCGAGGGCGCCTTGTGGCTTCCTTTGCCGCAGATGCTGGGCATAAGCTCCCCGTGCCTTAACCGACATATCGGGAACATCTCCGGTGGCACGGACCAACGGCGGCAGGGCCAGAGACAACGATGAAAAAAGAGCGCTACTGCACCAGTGAAACGCCATAACCGTTTAGGGGTACCGGGTCCGACGGGGGGGGCGCGAGAGGGTTGAAGCGTCCAAAGTGGTCCCAGATGACTCTGGGAAAACCATGCGTAGTCCTGGAATGTTTCCAGAAGCGGGTCAAGACTGCGAAGGTTGGCACTGGGTAAAGCCCCAGGATGACTCCGAGTCCCTACCCCGCCTTCCGAGATGGCCCCCGACAGACACAAACTTCTGAGCGGCATTATTTCCCCTCTCTGGAGTCCGACGGGCACCTGCGGCCGAAGGATGGCCAAAAAAACGCAGAGGCTTTCAGGAGGGTCTCAACAGGGGCCCACAGGAGGCGCAAGAGGGCGCCAAACGCCCCAGAATAGCCACGAGAGCAGGAGCGGCAAATGTGCACGTCGATTGCCTGCAGCACGGCCCCCATGGCCCCAAGATACCATTGAGACCCCAATCAAGCAACCGAAAGGTCCGCAAGAAAGCATATGGATGGCTCCAAGATGCGCGTCCGAGTTGCCTCTTGAGGCTTCAGGATGGCTTCAGAATCGCCTAAGAGAACACCAAAAGAGGGACATAACAATTCCAAGACAGCCCCAAGAGTGTCCAAGAGCGCTCCAAGAGAGCCACCTGAGGACCCAGATAGGCGAGCTCCGACGGAGCGGGGCTGATTCGCATCTTTCCTTCTTGATCGATACCCTCCAAGGTGGCCCCGCGAGGGCGCTCTAGGCCTTCAAGGCGGCGCCGAGAGCCCAAAGAAGGCCTGCCACAGTTTGGGCCTGCATGGCCCGAGAGGGGCTGAACGGTGCAGCGACCCGCATTGAGCCTTCACGACTGCGGGGCGGACGTTCCCTTTGCAATATGTGCACGACGCCCAATCCACGCTGCCTCGGCGCTCGATCGGGCCGTCAGGCCAGCGGCGGATTTCCTCGCGGGCCAGCCCGCCACACGATACATCAACCTATCCAGTCGACAGCATCGCCATCAGCCCAACGCGAGTCGTCGCCGTAGGACTCGACATGCAAAGCTCCTCGGCCTTGCATCCACTCCACCAGCACCTGGGACCTCGGGGTCGTCAGGTCTCCGCGGTAGATTGCCTGCGAATGCGCAACCATCAACCGCGCAGAATGCGCGCCAGACCACGCCCTTCCTTGTCCGCGATCGCCGGAGGGAGGGCCTTGTCACGACACTCCCCCGTCGGCGCAGGCGTTGAACGTCGGCGCGGCAGCTGGCTCTGCGCCGCGAGGGCCACTAGCAGCGCCAGCACCACAATCGCGATCCCCATCGCGTTGGTCCGGTCTGAGCTGCTGTCGAACACCACGCGCAGCTGCTGGCCGCGCCTATAATGCCGCCCCCGACGATGTCACGGCAAGTTGCCTCGCCGCGAGCCAGAGCAATTGCCGGGGCCAGAACCCGCATGGCGATCTCCGTCGTGGATCCCACGAGGCTCGGGCCTGCCACGGTGGCCAGGGCCGCGCGCCCCTCGCACTGTCGGTCTCGCTGCAGCCGGCAAACCAGCAGAGCTTCAGCAACTCTGGGCGCGCATCGGCCCCGAGGTCGCTCGGGTTGCCGCCGCGCTGCACCTCGTTGCGCCTATCCTGCTGGACTTGCAGCGCCCGTGCCCAAGTGCTTCGCGCCGCCCGCGCCACTGCCTGGTGGCGCGCCCTTCCAGGCCGCGACGTATACGCGCAGGGCGCAGGTCACCTCGCAGCCCAACCAGTCGAACGAGTGCCAGACCACCTTGCCGCCCAGCCCCACTCCGCTCGCTCTGCAGAGCTCGGCGCCAGCACTGGACGCGATGCGGACCCCTGGGCGATCCGCGAAACAGCTGCACGGCACGCTGTCTTCGCCGTCGGGGCCGCATGTCGTCGCGCGCCAAGTTCGGCCGTCAGGCGCGAGCGCCTGATAACACGTCGAACGAGATATTTCCCGGGCGCCCTCGCGCCCCCTGGAGCGCGCGGCCAAACTCTCGCGCCCCCTCCGGGCAGCGCATGCCCTTCAGCCCCCGCCGCCTGTCGGAGATCCCCAGCTCTTTCCGGCGTCGCGCAATTAACTCCGCGCCCCGCCTCACGCCCCAGCGATCGGCGGCCAAGTAGAAAGCGACCCCAACTCCTCGCCGGAAGCGACCTGCCTCCTCGTCGTCTAGGGGCTCACAGCCCTAGCCTGGCATGTCAGGATCGCCAACGGACTTGTTCTTGGCCAAGCTCGGCACCGCCGCGCCCTCGGCCCCATTCCCGCCCGGGTTGAGAAGCGCGCCCGCGCAGTTCGCGCCCCCGCGGGTCATCGCGCCGCCGTTGGTGACCACGCAAGTTCCCGCGAAGGCGGCTAAAACAGCCCTCGGCGGAAGCGCCCACCGCCTCCAGGTCGAACACAATTCTGCGCATTCGACCACGCAATGATTCACCGCCCCCTCGGGCCCGCGCCCGTGGAAGTCGCCCACGTGAACCTCGATCATTACTTTGTCCGCCCGCATCAGGCAGAACTGGGGGGGCGCTTCGCAACGCTTGAAGTCCTCGCGCAAAAGCCGCCCGCTGGCAGTCTGCACCCAACAAGCACAAGCAGCTCGCCGCCCTAGGAGCTCGCGGCACAGCTCCCGCGGGAAGTCGGTCGACAAGCACACCCGCGCGAGCATCTCGCGGCACCCAGCCGCGGGTCGCACATGCATGCACTTCCCCCCTCTGATCAGCACGGGCGCAAGCCTTCACGCAGTCAGCCCCGAACGTCGCGCAGCCCCCCCGCAGCGCAACCACGCCGATCGTTCTCGAGGTCTGGCTGGTCGAGGATGCTGCGAAGAAGTTTTCGCTCGCCCCCCGTCATTTGAACTCCTGGGCGACGCACCCCACGTGGCCCCATCTCCAGCTAGCCGCCTGCGTCCCCACATCGCTCAGATGAGCCTCAGACCCTCTCCGCAGGCTTGGGGGCTCGGGGCGCCCTCGGAGACGCAATTGCGCAGGGGCATCTCGATGGCCTCGCGCCGCGCGCTTCTGCGCCCGCGCTTCCCGCGCCTCCTCGGAGCCCCCCCCCGAACGCCCCGCGGCCGACGTCACCCAACATCGAAAAGCCAGGGGGCCCGCCCAGGCCGGTCGCTCTGATGCCAGGATCTGGCGGACGCGCCTCCGTCGCAGCCCCACGCCCCATCCAACCGCTCGGGCCCCCCACTCGTCGCCTCGGCGGCGGAGCGGCGCTGGCCGCCGCCGCCTGCCCAGCAGCTCCCACCGCGGGCCCTGCATTCACATCCACGACTGGCGCCGCAGCTGCCGCCGCCGCCGCCGGGGCTGCCTCTCCACCCGATGGCAGCAGCACACAAGGGCGCGCGACGCCGCCGCGGGGGCGGACGACGCCGCTGGCGCCGCGGCCCCATGTGCCATCGCCGCCGCCGCCGAGAGACACGGAACCGGGCTCGAGCCCCATCCCCTCTGGACACCGCCGCCCGGTCGCCCCGCGGCATCCCCCTCGCCCCCGCAACGAATGCCCAGCCTGTCGGAATGGCTCGAGCCCCCTCATCGCGCGGGCTCGGCGCCGCCCTCTCGGCGCCAGCTAGACGCGGTCGTCGCTCTCGGGGTGCCCGTCCAAATAAATGCCCTTCATCAGCGCCAGGTCGCCCCGTCAGCATGGCCACCCCCGCCGCGACGTCGGCGGCGCGCGAGATCGGCACCTCGAACAGCGCCACCTCCGCGAATGGCCGCATCTCGCCCGCGCGGCCGCACCGACGGCAGCCTCGCAGGCAGCCCGCTGGCCCGCCCGTCGCCGGCCGGCGTCCGCGACCGCGGCCGCGCGCACTCACCCCCATGGCCACGCGACGCCACTCGCCGCCAGCAGCGCGGTCGCCGAGGTCTCCCCCACGCAGCGGTGGCAAGTCAGCGCGCGCAGCTGCCGCCACCGCGCCGTCGACTCGATCGCGCTGGACCGCTGCTCGCCGAGTCCCGCAGGCTGGCCCCGCGCGCCTCGTGGATGGGGCGATCCTTCTGGCGCGCTGCCTTCACCGCCGTCAGCAGAGCCTGGATCGCATACTCGTCGTCGGCGCTCAGCTCGACCCCCGAGCCCCCCGACGAAGCTGCACACCGCGCTGACCACGCGCCGCCACCTCCATCGCCCCCGCGGGCGCGGCCATCACCACGCACGCGTCGCGGCCCATCGTGATCAGCACAATGCCGAGGCGGTTCGCGAGAGGCGGGGCCTCGCCAAGAGCCCCAGAACCCCGCGCTCGTCTGCATGACAGACACATCTGGCGCCACTCTGGCACGGCCCGCACCCCGCGCGCCCCGCGTCAAGCGCCGGCGAGGCCTCGACGCCAGATTGCCCAACTGGCACGGCGCGCACCAGTCGGCTGGAGGGGTGCGCAGCATCTCGTGCGCGGCTCGCTCCTCTAACGCGAGCACCCTCGATCCTGCTGCGACACGTGGACCTAGCGGCTCCGCGCCACCCGCGCCCCCCCGGCGGCGCCCCCCTAACTCTCGCAGACCGCCCGCGTGCTCCTCGCGGGCAGCCTGCGCCCTGGATTGACGAGCCCAGATCACCCTCCTCCGTCGCGCCGTCGACGGGCCGCGCAGCTCTCGCAGGCGATGTTGCGAGTCGATCGCGCAGCTCGGGGAGGTCAGCGCCGCGCCCGCTGCAGCACCGCCCGCCGGCCCCGCCGCCGACGCGCCTGCTGCCACGGGCCCCGCTGCGGGGGCCGCCGCCTCAGCCGGGGTCGCCCCCTCCGCGTCGACCTCCGCGGCCGCCTCGCCCGAACGGCCCACCCCGGTCGCTCCCGAGAAGCCAGCGTAGCCAATGAGGCATACGTTCTCGACCCACTTCGCGCGCGCCCGCGCGTCGATCCCCCCGTCGAACACGTAGCTCTCGATGCCTAGCCTGATCAGCTCGGTCGCATTCGCACGGTCGCCCTTCAGGCACGTCGAGCCGACGCCCCCTGCGCCCTGCGAGAAATCCGCTCCAGCGACAACCATGCGCATCAGACTCATGATCGGCTTGGCGATCGTGGAACCCTCCCTCAAGTTGGGCTCCAACAGCGCCGTCTTGCTCCTTCCAGTTGCCACAATCGGCGCTCTCAGTACGGGGTCTAATTGGACTTCCTGCTGCTAGGCGTCTCTCAGGGTAGGTCCATCCCCGGGCCCTCGCACCGCCTCGATGGCCATGAAGTTCAGTGGGCAGCAGCGTGCGCTTACCACCGAATCGATGGTCACGAACGTCCGCCTCGGAACTTCCACCGCGCAGCATGCCAAAGTCTGGCGTAGGGTCCCAGTTAACGCGTCGCCCAGCTCGTCGGTTATCCTCGCGATCGCCATCACGCAGGAGGCCCTCGTCATCACGCTGATCGCGCTCGCCATCAGAACCGCCGAACTCGACCGCTAGAACAACACAGACTTATTGGCAGCATTGCGCTCCCCAGCCTCTCTGCATCTCCTTGTGGGTGTGAAAACCGAACTCGTTTTCCTGCAATCCGCCACCCGATGGTCCGTGCACTTGCCCGTGAACGCTGCGCTGAATGCTGCTGACTGGCCGCCCTTGCCGCCGCCATTTGCGCCATTGCTTTTCCCTGGGTGCCACCAGCACTGACCCTTCGAGTATCCAACTCGGTCGCAGACGGCGCACGTCTTTTTGCACGCGCCGGAGCCACTTCAACGGCTGATCGCGTCGGTATCCATCAGGGATGGTCCACAAATTCCGATCGTGTCGATGCCCCTTGGTAGCACATCTTCCCACATGATTTGTATCAGTGTAGCGTACGACTACCCCACTTTTCGCGTCGCCGAGCGGAACAGGTCCTTCATGGGCGTCGGTGCATGCGCCAGCCCCGTGACCACCTTCATCTGATCCAGCACGCGCTCGCCACTCCCGAATTCATAGTGTGCTATCACCTCAAGAAGTTCCGCTGGGCTCGGCCACACCTGTTCGGTATTCCTCGTCCAACCTTCTGACATCCTCGAGCCCGCTGCCTCTTTCCACCAGCTTCACCACTGAAGATGATGGCCCATTTCACGTTGTACAAAGAGGTAGTACAGATATCGCCCATGTTACGAAACTCCTCGCCCAACTGGTTCAATGCGACGGGGTCCTGATGCCGTCTCGCATTGTCTACCAAGAGGCTCCATCCTAGCAGATGAGCGTAGGACTCGAATAAGAATGACACTCGAACTTCTGGCGATCACTGCTGCACGGCTCGAATTTCGCGTCCGATCGGGTGTCCAGCAGCTGTTGTTGGCGTCCTGCCACTCTTTTTGGCACTCACCATTTGTCGTCTGCACCTCGCTCGTCCTTACCCGCGGAAGCTCCGCAGAAGCTCGGCCCTGTTTGCCGCCGCAGCCGCGCGCGATCACGCGCAGCTGTCACAAAGCTGGTGTGGGTCTAGATCTGGCCCGAAAAGGCTCAAGCATACGGCAACCCTTATTGAGCCTTGATGGCTGCGGAGCGGACGTTACACTCAGTAATAGCTGCAGGGTCCTAGGAGAGCCCCGGAGGCCTCCAACATGATTTCGAGAAGGTCCAAGATTGAAACAACCACGAAGGCATGTATTGTCGACTCCTTGGTCTGCTCAGGCTCATCCCGAGCTTCGGATTGTCGGCTGCCCTTCCTCTGTGCTCCAATGCTTGTTCCCACGCTTCCCCGATCACGGCAATTCGCCTGGGCACCGTTTCCGGATCGGCTGGCAGGAGTACGGTAGGGTCGTGTCGTGACGACTTTGCCGTTGGTTTCCAACACCGCGTGGATCGTTCAGCGTTGAACAACCGGCGGTTTCCGATCGTCCGATCGTTCCACCGGTGCCATTGGCGGCGTTCTACCTAGCGCCTGCGCTGGGGTCACCGCCGCATCGCGCGAACATACAATACGCGAGACGTCCTTCAGCGTCGCGACCCCCATTCTCGTGCGCCCCCGGCCGCTCCCCGGCCGCCCTTCTCTTCGTCGAGCGCCCACAAGCGTTTTCTGAGAGACACCCGAAGAGGACCCCACACGGCAACTTAAGGAGGCACACATCCAAATACCCACATCGGTCAAGGAAGCGTGTAGAAGTAGGAAGGCGTTGAACGTAGATTGGGTTTCCGCCCGCCACCTCAAGAGGAGGGAGGGAAAACCGCTCGACTCTTAAAACAGGAAGGCGCCTAAAATGGATCGGGATCTGGGAATCCGAAATATCTGCTGTCAACGACTTGGCACATCACGCCGACTTCCAGTCTTTGCCGAAGTCGCTGAAACCGCCAGAGATGCTGCCGAGATAGGCCGCGAGGCACCCAACACGACAAGCTGGACGGCGATCGGACGGCACGATGGCCCGAGCGGGGGCCCCAGACGGCCCAAAAAGGAGGAAGAGGAGGAGGAGGAGGGGAGGGAGTAAAGGAGGATGAGGATCGATCCTCGATCATCGAAAATCGAGGATTAAGGTTCCTGGACGATGTTCTTGTCTTAGCTCGACCCTCCAGAAAAGGGCCTCTGGAGGCCTCAGGGGGACATCTGCCTCTAGAGACCTCGGAAGACCTGCCAGAGACCTCCAGACCGCCAGAAGATCGGGAGCGAGCAACCGAGCGACCGAACGAACGAACACGAACCGTCCCCGGGAAGGGACGGGCCGGCTGGCGGCCTGCAAGAGGAGCCAGGAGCAGAGACGGGGGAGGGACCGAGAAGAGGAGAGTAAGAGAGGACGGAGAAGAGACGAGAAAAGATAAGAAAAAAAAGACGGAAAGAGGAGGAGGAGGAGGAGGAGGAGAAGGAAGTCCCAGCAGCACATGCCTGCCAGGCAGAAAGGTGGAGGCCGACACGCCAAGCAGATCTCCCGCGCGAGCGCAAATTGCCTCGACCGTAAAGCCGCGCACAGCGGAAACGGCTGACTGAGGCGAGGACACAAACGACGACCTCAGCTCCAGCCGCCCCAACTCCTGCAGCTTGGTTCGGAAACGACGATCGCGCGGGCAGCCGCACCCTGCTCTGCCCCTGCTCTGCATCATCATCATGGTCGATCACATCCTGTTAACCATCGTGGACCCCTTTAACAGGATGTTTCTGACCGTCTACGTTGTGCAATACGTGTAGAGCAATCGATGTGGTGCTACGTACGTGTCGCACATTAGATTGCGCACATAAGTTGTGCACAATATGTTTTGCAACCCATGTGGTGCGACGTTTGCTTTTCAATACCCGTGATGGAAACTACGGTTCAACGTTCAACGCTTAACTTGAAGTTGTCCACCCCAGTGCTCGCGCAAACATCCCACCCACCCACCCACAACTTGGTTTGCGAACCCGATGCGGCGGGGATTGCGATGAGTGTTTGGCGCTGGCTCGTGCATTTCTGCGGCCTCGACAGCCCGCGCGTGCACGCGCGCGCATGCAGTTTGGCGCGACCGACGCAGCCGCGGTGGCGCTGACCGCTGGGCACATCCCAGCGGGCACTTCAGCGCAAGTCGGCGACACTTGGGCGGGCGCGGTATCATGGCAACGTCGACAACGGTAGACACGGTGATGATAGTAGTGATGCTGGTGACGATGCTGACAGCGACGACCACGGCCAGTGACGGCGGGGATGCTGATCACGCCGACGACGATGACGGCATCCTCGGGGCGGCGACAAAGGTTTTGTACACAATTCGACATGCACGAGCGGCCGACACGCGAGAGTGGCCCGACACTATTTGAAGCGGATCGCGCCCCCCCCACCACCACGCGCTCAAAGGCGTGCGAATGATGTCGGCATGCGTCGCGAGAGGCCAATTTGGCAGAATTCCATGGAAATGTTGAAAACCATGATTTTCTTAAGAATTCGCAAGAGCGCGCGCGCACGTTTTTTCGAAACTGATGTTGCGAAACCAATTGTTTTTGAATGTGGCTTGGACATTCGGTTTTGAAATCGTTACGAAACCCAGGTTTTATGAAGGATTGCGGCATGCGCGCGCGGCGACGCGTGCGCGTGCACTTCGCCCCGATGTTTGCAAAGGATTCTCGCGACGGCACGCGCGCAGGGGCGTTCGAACGATTCCGAAATGCGCGCGCAGCCAGTTTGGTAGTATGTTCTGAAAATGTAATAAATAACCGATGCCTTTTGAAAAGATTTCGGATATGAGGGAAGAGCGCGCGCGCACGCTTTTTTTGAAACTCCGTGTTAAGAAAACCATGTGATTATGTGTCGTTTGGACACTCCATTGTGGAATCCTTCCGAAACCGATACCTGTTGGAGGATTTCGGCATGCGCGCGCGACGACGCGCGCGTGCGCACTTCGTCCCAACTGTTGCAAGGGGCTCTTGAAAACTGATGCCTTTTGAAAAACGAATGCGTCCGCATATTATTTGTTGCAAAGGATGACGGGGGGGATACCGGCCGGCCAAGGATGGTACGAACTCAAATTTAGGCTGGACGATGGGGCAGAATCATATGCACATTGCCATACGAAACGGGGTACCGATAATCCTGGGGGGGGGGGGGGGAGAATCGATTCTCCTTGTAAAACGAAAATAAATGTGGAGCAATATATAATGCGCACCTATGTGGAGCAGTCTAAGTGGTGCAATATATTTGGCGCAGTCGACGTGGTGCAATCGACGCGGGGCAATGATGTTGTGCAACGGGGCGGCTGAGACAATGCGGGGCCGCGACAGTGGCAACATAGCCACCAGAACGCCAGACAAGCCCAGACGACGGGCGGCGACGAGGTGGCGACGGGGCGGGGACCGGGCGGCGTCGGCGAAAACATAGCCACCAGACCGACAGACAGTCCCAATCCCACCAGCCCTTTAAAGCGTCGGTGGTCTAGAGAGCTTCCTCTTCCAACCCCCATTCTTTCCCTTCGGGGAGGGGTTTATCCCTCCCCTCACCCCTCCCCACTGACATGGACGGGGCGTTTCGCGACGCGTTGAGACATCCAAGATGGCCCAAGATGGCTCCAAGAGCGCCCCAAAGAGTCCAAGATGACATGCTCCCCCGCTCCCCTCATAACCTCCACTCCCCTGGGCCTCATTTCTGGACGGGGTGGCGGGGGTACTTTTTTCGGTCGGGGCCGCGGGCGAAGGGCGCACGCGGCGAACAGGGTGCCCAGGCCGACGGGCAAGCCTAATTAGCTACAAGACGCGCCGCTAGCCGGCCGGCCCACTCGCAAAGCAGCCGCGGGGCTGCGCGGGAAGCTGACGGCAGGCGACATCCTGGGAAGCTCGGGCACGCGCAGTCTGACATCATGTCGAGAAATTCGCTGCCTGCCGCGAGGCATACCCCACACAGACACATGACGTGCACCGGGGCTGACGTGCCCGTCATGCTGGGTGGAGGCATGCGCGAAGCCCGATGAGCGAGTCGCCAGTGGGGCGCCAGGCCCAATCCTTCCCAACGACGCGTGCTGGCTAGGAGAGCGGAGCTGCCGAGGAACGTGGAACGTCGCAAACCTGCCGGAAGAGGGGGGATGAGCCTGGGGTGCTGTTGCGGCTGCGAAAGGCCAAACCACTCCGGCGCGGTCACAGCACCCGAAAGTCCACCAGACATGGCACGTGGCAGGCCCGGACGACCGCGAGCCGGCCCCGTCGACGACGGCACAGCGCCAGGCCAGATGGACTAGAGGAGAAAGCCAGGCAGGCGTGGCGAGCATCGCCAGCGAGGAAGGGGGATCCAGGGGGGCGCTGCACAGGGGGCACGACAGCTGCCGCCTGAAGTACGCCGAAGGCCACCGAGGGACGGCCTTATCCTCCAAGTACACGAAGCTGGCTGCACCTCCAGGGGCGGCGCGTGGCGCGTGTCCAAGCTAGCGGGAAAACCATTGCTAGGAGGGCGGGGCGACCTGGGTGAAGCTGCGCTGTAGCAGCCGCGCGGGGCCGATGGCCACCGCGGGCCGACCTCGCTTCCGCCCTTCCCCGCGGGAGCCCAGGGTCGCCGTCAACCACGCGCCGCGCGGGCCTCCAGAGCTAACCGCCGCTGAAAGCGAGGAAACTTACCACGGACACCGGGGGCCCAGGGCGGCCCTGGGGAGGAGGGGCGAAGCCATCGATGCCAGTCGGCACGCCTGGCAAAGCCCCGCCAGTAGAAGGCCCGGGGGGAAGGGGGGGGTAGACGCGACCGACCGTTCCCAGGGGGGGCCACCGAGGGGGGCGCCCGGTGAGGGAAGCGCAAGGAAGCGAGCCCCGAGGGCCAAGGGCGGGGGACACCCGCCCGGCCCGAGAGGAGCCCGAGGGGAGAGGCGAGGAGGAAGCACCTCAACGCCCGGCGAACGGGCCCCAGATCTGCCTGCCAAGGGACACGGCCGCCATTCTCGAGAATCCTCCAGGGTCGCAGCTATACGCCGCTGAAGTGCAAATATTAACGAGTGATAGGTCCTTCGCCCGGCGTTGGTGCCCTTCTCGAGAATCCTCGAGGGTCGCAGCTAACCGCCGCTGAAGTGCAAATAATAACGAATGATAGGCCACTCCAGGGTCGCAGCTAACCGCCGCTGATGTTCGGGCGCCTGCGGTGTGACAAAACTGAGACCTAGCTAGGTCGAGCACGCGGCCAGGCGACAGCGCCGTGATGCAAGAGTACCCTGAGCCCCAGTGGGAGGTCCCGTGCCCGTAGTCTCTCTCTGCTACTCCCCGCATGGATCCGGGGTCGCGGCGGACTCGTGCCCGTAGTCACAGCAGCACCCCGCGCGGGTCCAGGGTCGTGGCGAACGCCGCTCTTGTAGACAGCGCCGGGATGCAAGAGAACCCTGAGCCCCCGTGGGAGGTCACGCGCCCGTAGTCTCCTGCTACTCCCCGCAGCCGCTCTGGGTTGAGCGAAGACGGAGCGCGCACGGGGAGGGGCGGCAGACGGCCCATGGCCGACAGCAACGGGATGGAAGAGCACCTTGAGCTCCCGCGGGAGGCCTCGTGCCTATGGAGTCTGCTGCTCCCCGCGTGGACCTGGCCAGGGGACACAGCCGCCGTGAGTGGGGCATCCTGGGTCGCAGCTAACCGCCGCTGAGAGGAAGGTAGTACCGAACGGTAGGATTTTCGTCCGATGCTGGCGTGGTCCAGGGCGGGCAGCCTGCAGCCAGTGGACTGACACGCTGAAGGCTGGGCTGCCACCGCGGAGGCTGGCGCATCCGTGGGGGGCGGCGTGTGTCGGTACATCCAGGGTCGCAGCTAACCGCCGCTGGTGTTCTGGCGCCCGGGGTGCGACGAAACCAATACGTAGCTCCAGGGTCGTGGAAAACCGCCGCACTGGGTTGAGTGAAGACGGCGCACCCACGGAGGGTGGCGGCAGGCGGCCCTTGTCAGACAGCACCGGGATGCAAGAGCACCCCGAGTAACAGGGGGAGGTCTCGTGCCCGTAGTCTCTGCTACTCCCCGCATGGATCCAGGGTCGCGGCGCTCTCGCGCCCGCAGTCCCAGCTGCACCCCGAGAGGAACCAGGGTCGCGGCGAACGCCGCTCTGGGTTGAGTGAAGACGGAGCACCCACGGAGGGTGGCGGCAGACGGCCCAGGGCAGACAGCACTGGGACGCAGAAGCACCCTGAGCCCCCGCGGGAAGACACGAGCCCGAAGGACGGGACAGACGGCACCGCACAACGCACGGGTCACAGGTGAACCTGGCCAGGGGACACGGCCGCCATTCCCCGAGGGCCATCCAGGGTCGCAGCAAACCGCCGCTGAAGTGCAGGTAGTGCCGAATGGTAGGTCTCACGTCCGATGTTGGCGTGGTCCAGAATGGGCAGCCTGCCACGCTGACGGCTGGACTGCCAACGCAGAGGCCGGAACATCTGTGGGGGCGGTGGGCGCTGGCACCTCCAGGGTCGCAGCTAACCGCCGCTGATGTTCGGGCGCCTGCGGTGTGACAAAACTGAGACCTAGCTAGGTCGAGCACGCGGCCAGGCGACAGCACCGGGATGCAAGAGTACCCCAGGTCCCAGTTGGAGGTCCCGTGCCCGTAGTCTCTGCTACTCCACGCATGGATCCGGGGTCGCGGCGGACTCGTGCCCGTAGTCACAGTTGCTCCCCGCGTGGACCCAGGGTCGTGGCGAACGCCGCTCTTGTAGACAGCACCGGGATGCAAGAGAACCCTGAGCCCCCGTGGGAGGTTACGTGCCCGTAGCCTCTGCTGCTCCCCGCAGCCGCTCTGGGTCGAGCGAAGACGGAGCGCGCACGGGGGGTGGCGGCAGGCGGCCCATGACCGACGGCAACGGGATGCAAGAGTACCTTGAGTTCCCGCGGGGGCCTCGTACCTCTGAGGGCAGCGCTTCCACCTCGAAGGCCGACGCATCCAAGGGGGGGGTGCATCCAGGGCCGCAGCTAACCGCTGCTGAAGTGTAGAGAGGAGGTGTTGTGCCCGTAGTCTCAGCTGCCCCCCGCGTGGATCCAGGGTCGCGGCAAACCGCCGCTCTGGGTTGAGTGAAGACGAAGCACCCACGGAGGGTGGCGGCAGACGGCCCTTGTCAGGAACTGGGATGCAAGAGTACCCCGAGCCCCCGTGGGAAGTCACGCGCCCGTAGCCTCAGGCGGGGACAAACACCACCGCGCACCGAACGGATCACAGGTGCACCTGGCCAGGGGACACGGCCGCCATTCTCCGAGGGGCATCCAGGGTCGCAGCTAACCGCCGCTGAGAGGAAGGTAATACCGAATGGTCGATGTTTTCGTCCACTGCTGGTGCGGTCCAGGGTGGACAGTCTGCAGCCAGTGGACTGACTCGCGAAGGCCGACGCATCCATGGGGGGCGCGTGGTGGCACATCCAGGGACGCCGCTGACCGCTGCTGAAGCGTAGAGAGGAGTTGACGAGCCCGTAGTCTCAGCTGTACCCCGCGTGGATCCAGGGGCGCGGCAAACCGCCGCACTGGGTTGGGTGAAAAAGAAGCACCCACGGAGGGTGGCGGCAGACGGCCCTTGTCAGACAGCACCGGGATGCAAGAGTACCCCGAGCCCCCGTGGGATGTCACGCGCCCGCACAGGGCGGCGGCAGACGGCAGGGGGACAGCACAGGGATGCAAGAGTCCCCTGATCATCCGCGGACGGTCCCGCGCCCGTGGCCTCAGCTGCACCCCGCGTGGATCCAGGGCCGCGGCTAGCCGCTGCTCTGGGTTGAATGAAGACGGAGCGTGCACGGGGGGTGGCTGGTCCAAGATCTCGCTTCGCGGACTGTTGCGGCAGCCGTCCGCACTTTCGGAAGCAAACTCCTTTCTACCCGAGTCGGCTCCAGGGCCACGGCTGACGGCTTGCGCCTCTTCCGCACCTTCTGCGGCCTCCGCCGCTCCAGGCCCCCGATCTTCCGCGGCCTCCGCAGCTTCCGCCCCTTCCGCCGCATCCCCCTTCCCCTTCTCCATGTCCTCCAGGGTCGCATCTCCTGTCGCAACCGGGCAGCTGTAGTCGAGAAGATGGCTCGGGCACCGCGGCGCAAGCATGCCTTGAGGTCTCGTAGACTGGGCCTCAGGGAGCAAGGGTACCTCCTCCTGCAGCAGCTGCTGCTCCTGAAGCAGCTGCTGCTGCTTCTGCTGCTGCTGCTGCTGTTGGTGCTGCTGTGGCTGCTGTTGCTGCTGCTGTTGCTGCAGCTGCGGCTGCTGCTGCAGGTGCTGCTGCTGTTGCTGCTGCAGCTGCCGCTGTTGCTGCGGCTGTTGTTGCTGCTGCCGCCGCTGCTGCCGCTGCTGCTGCTGCTGCAGGCGCAGCTGCAGCTGCTGCTGCTGCTGCTGCTGCGCGGCCGCCGCCGCCGCGCCAGCGGCCGCGGCGGCCGCAGCGGCCGCGGCGGCGCCAGCCGCGGCGGGCCCAAGCGCGGCCGCGCGGGCCACGGCGGCCGCGGCGCCGGCCGCGTGGCCCGGGGCCGCAGCGGCGGCCGCCTCCGCCACGGCGGCGGCGGCGGCGGCAGCGGCGGCAGCCGCGGCGCCGGCGGCCGCAGGGGCGGCGGCGGCGGCGCCGGCCACCGAGCCCGCGGCGCCGGCCCCGGCGGCGCCCGCGGCGCCAGCGGGGACCCGCCGGCGGCGGCGGCGCCAGCGGCGCGCCCGGCGCCCGCGGCGCCGGCGGCACCAGCGGCGCCGGCGGCGCCCGCGGCACCACCGGCGGCGGCGGCGCCCGCGGCGCCCGCGGCGGCCGCGGCGCAGGGGAGCCCGGAGGGGGGCGGCCGCCGGCGGCCGCGGCTCCAGCGGCGCCTGTGGCGCGGCGGCGCCCGCGGCGCCCGCGGCGCCCGCGGCGCCTGCGGCGCCCGCGGCGCTGGGGAGCCCGGGGGGGCGGCCGCCGGCGGCGGCCGTGGCTCCAGCGGCGCCCGCGGCGCCGGCGGCGCCCGCGGCGCCCGCGGCGCCCGCGGCGCCAGTGGTGCAGGGGGGCCCGTGGGGCCCAAAGCATCCAAATATCACTCTAAGCAAGAAATGTTGATAATATTGATATATCATTTCTCCGGTTGAAATCTCAAAATCTCAGATCTCAGATTTTGCAAGCACCGGTTGAAATCCCATGTTTTTGGGGGGAACCAGACATCTCAAATATTGAGAAGTGTTTTGCGAATTTTCAAATTTCGAGGTCCTGCCTTGGGAATGCGGCGCTGAGGCGAGAGCTACCTCGAGGCGATTCCCCCCAAGGTGGAGCGGCTGTTTCGCTCGAGTCGCTTCAGCCGCCGAGGGCGCCCCCGGCCCTCCTGCCCTCCGTTCGCGGGGGGCGAAGCAAGCCGAGAGAACGAGATGGGGGGGGGAGAGGGGGAGGAGGAGGAGGAGGGGGGGGAAGAGGAGGGCAAGGAGGAAGAGAGCGGCCGATAGCCACGGGATCTGGTGAATTGGGGGATTGGGAGAGCGGGGCGGACCCGTGTGCTCCCACGGGGCACGCGTCGTCGGCGCCAGCATCAGCCTGGGCAGTCGCTGGCTCGGCACGGGGGGATGCCATCCTTGTAGTGCTGCCCCCGTTCCTTTGGAGGCTTCGCCCATGTCTAGAGGGGGATCGCTCGCAATAGGAGGATGGGAGGAGGGAGAGGCGCAGCCGATAGCCACATTCACTGTTGAAATAGGAGGGGGAGAAGAGAAAGTGCGGCCGATAGCCGCTGGCTCTGGTAAAATGAAAGGGGGGGGGGTCGCCGTTGGGGGACGTCGGCGGGCGTCCCAGATCGCTTGTAGCGGGGCCACTGGCACTGGGCTGTGGGGGCGCAGCCTCTGCCTCTGTCGGCGCCACCCCAACGTCGGACGCTCCGCCCGCCAGACCCCGGCCGCTCTGCCACTCCCCAGGTGACGCGGCATGCGCATCCTGCACATCAGGAGGATGAGAGGGGTGGGAGGCGCGGCCGATAGCCACGGGATCTGGTAAATTGCTGGAGGAGGGGGGGGGACAGTGACGTCTCGGCCCTTGTCGTCCTGCGGGGGGTCGGTGGTCACCACTGTCGGGGGGGAAGCTCTGTTTTTCCCACCTGGGCGTGCTTCCACAGCTGCCCCCCGCTCAGGCTCCGTGTCTCCACTTCCAACCGCCGCGGACTGAACTGAGCCCGCCGCTCCAGTCCATTGCGGGCCGTCCGCCCCACTGCGAGGGGAGGCGGGAGGCGTGGGGGGAAATGGGATGTGCTCAGGATTTGTCTCAGGGTCGGCGCCCTCCACCTGCACCTGTGAGTCTTCTTCCCCCTCGCGCAGAGGGGGGGTCTCGGATCCGTACTCGGCGCTGGCTCAGCCACGTCTGTGGGCGAAGACTGTTCAGCATGGGGGGGAGGAGTCTCCATCGGTGCCAGTACACGGGCTCCCGTGCCGCGCACTGTGCGATCAGGATATCCTGTTTGTCCCTCGTGCGGGTCAGCCATCGCTCGCGTAGCAAGTGGGGGGGGACAGGCGGCCCTGGGCTGGGGGGTCGAAGCAGCGCTCGGGCGCCCCCTTGAGCGGTGGGAGACTTGAGCCAAGGGGCTACGGACTTGAGCCAGGGATTGAGCCAAAGGCTACAGAGGTGGTGGTGATACTTTTTTTGGTTCGCGGCCCGCAAGGAAAAGTCCAGAGGGCGGTGTGAACGAGGCTGGGACACAGCGCACGGGAAGGCAGAAAATTCACGGCGCAGCACAAGTGCCGGCGAAGAAGCAGCTGAGCGTGTGCCAGCAGCAGAAAATTAACAACGCTGACCATGTGTCAGCGAGGGATGCAAATAGGAAAACCAGCCGCTGAGCGCGTGCCAGCGAGGGCGGGGAGGGCGGAAAGGTCGGACCCGCAGGTGGGGTCAGACTGCCAAGCGGAAGGTGCCAGAACCACTCGCTCACTTGGAACGTCGGCCAGACTGTACGCCGCCGAGGGGGGTTCGGGCCAAAGCCTGGAGATGGCCGACCACAAAGGAGAGCGCAAGCGATGCCCCCTGGCACCAGGGCGGTGTGCGGCTTGCGCGTCTCGAAGGCACTCCTGTGACTGTAGCCGACGTCTAACACGAGCCTGACCGACGTCCTTGTCCGCCAATGCCGCCAAGCGGCCGACCGCACTGTCACCACGCCCATGTGAAAGGGGGGTCAGAAGCCGCCTTCCCAGCGGGCGACGAAGTGGAAGCCACTGCATGTTGCCGACTCCAAAAAATAGGCACCCGAAATGGCTGAGGCCAGCGTCCGGCGTGTCCCGGCCCGCGTACACCGCGGGCAACATGAAAGTGTAGAATGCCGAGAGCGGGCGAAGCGCCTTGAGCGAGCCTTCTCGGAGCACCACGGGCCGACGCAGCGGCCAAACCGACGACGGGATTATTTCAGCCATCCGAACGGGCTAAAGGCCCACGCTAACGCAGGAACTATCTCGGTGGTGGGGGGGTACCTCAACCCCAGGAGGTAACAACAGTCCGCCCCAGTGGCCCACTGCATCGGTGAAACAGGACCTGTCGCTGTCAGCCGACAGGAGCGGCCGCCTGGCGGTGACCCAATGGCCCAGGGGCCCACAGCAACTCATCCTCCTTCGGAAATCGCACCCTGTGGCGACGAGAGAGGGGGGCTAGCAGCCGATAGCCGCAGTCAAATGTGAAGAATCGGGGGGTCAGCAGCCGATCGCCGCGGAATGACAGCACGTGGCGACGAGGAATGGGGGGTGCAGCCGATAGCCGCGGAACTGGAGAATGTGGCGAAGGGCTAGGTGAGCGCCCTGGCCGCAGGACATCGTCTGGGGGGGGAACGTCCTAGGGAAGTCCCACGGTACCCGTGCACGGCAATTCCTCCGCTGAGGGGGTCCACGCGTTGCCCCGGCGACCTGACGCCGTACATCTTGGCGGCTTTTGTAGAGACGGCCTCGCCCTAGTCGGGGCGCTCCTGCCAGACCCTCTGCTGGTCTACCAGCGCGCGAGCTCCCATCCTCGCTGTCGCTTGTCGGCGTATTGCTCGTCACTTTTTGGGGCGGTCCTTCCAGTTCCCCCGCGAAGCCCCCCTCCAAGAGCAATCCTGATGGCCCCACCCATCCCATCGCGGCATTGGGCGCCATGGGGCTCCAGAGCTGGATGCTCCCGGCCAGGTATTCTCCCTGTCGGTGCACGCCGACGGGGCGGCTGCGCCGTCTCTGGGTCTGCCCCATGGGTGCTGCGGCGCAGCCCCACTGTATGTGCTGGAGGGACGGGTCTGCTCGTGGTGACTTGCCCTGTCGGGTGGGCCAGGGGGGGCGGGCACCGTCCTTCTGTCGGACCAAGGGCATGGGTTGCCCTTGCTGTCTTGCCCCTTGGTTGCGCTGGCCCTTGCGCTGCGACGTAGTAGGCTACGATATTTGTCAGCGACCTTGTGCCATTCAACACGGAGATGGTGGTGCCTCACCAACTTGTAGGCGTCGTAACCCGCGGTTTCCCACGCCCGCAGGAATTCTTCGCATCTCTCCTTCGTGTTCCTCCCGGGGTCCGTGTGGATGTCGACCCACGGTAGACCCTGTAGGCTACCTGCCCTGCGCACCCACCCTACCCACGCCCCGTTGAAAGCGCCTCCGAGTGCCCTCTGCAATCTCATGACTTTCTCTTGGGCTGTCTCGCCCCTCTGGATGTCGGCCTCTTCGATGGGCCTCATGTGCATGGGGGGCCCTCCTAGGGGGTCGTTTTGATGCGGAGGTGGGAGTGGCTCAGCCTGTGGGCGCGGCCGTCTCTCTGGGCTGCTGTCCTGCCGGGGGGCTGAGCGCCCGGCGGGTCTCGCGCGCTGGGGCTGCGAGCTCCTGGATAGACTCCTGATTGCAGTCTGGCCTGCCCCCTTTCCCTCGAAGTTTCCTTTGGTCGGCCCTTTTGTCACGGATTTGTTCCATGTCCTCTCGGAAGCGGGCCGCGGCATGCGGGCGCCCAATTGGCAGCTTCCTCTTTGTCGGGGGGGACAGACCACAGCACTGTCCGCATGAAGGGGGCGTCTCTGCCACTGGGGCCGCTGATTTCGGCTTCTTCGTCCTGCTGCGGGGGGCTATGGATCATGGAGACTGTCCTCTCTGGATTGTCCTCATCCCAGTCTACCTCGAACGGATTGTCGCCGTTACCGTGGGAGTCCCTATCCGAGACGGTTCCTCCTTTATCTCTCTCGTCGCTTCTGTGGCCCCTGGGGGCTGTTGACTGCGGTCATCACAGATGGCGTGGCCGCCCGAGGCTGGAGGGCGCTCGTGCCAGGCGGCGGCGGGGGAGCGATCTCTGGCGTCGTTGCTGCTCCGGGCGCTGTGCTCGCCAGCGAGGAATTCCAGCGTTCCCCCTGCGAGATCGTCCTTCCTGACGGATAAGAAGCGGCGCAGCGTTTCCAGCGGCTGCAGCCACGGGTCTCGCCCTCTTTGGCAGTCGAGCGCGGCCGAGAAGGTGATCCAATCCTCCTGGAACTTTCCATGACTCCCAACCAACTGCGCAATGGCATGGGCTGCTGCAGCTCTATGGCCGCCCCGAGGGATGCGAGAGGGGCGCCCAGTCATGGGGATCTGGCCTCCGAAGATGGAGTGGAGGAAGCGCAGCAACTGGCTGTGAGTCCAGTCGGATATCTCGCTGTCCTCCCCCACTTTGTCTCCAACCCTTTCTCCACCAAAAGTCAACCAACTGATGTAAATCTCATGGTTCCATTTGGTGTTTGGTCAGGCTACACAGGGCGCGTGCGCCCAAGCCTAAGGGCTAGAGCCAGTTAAATCCGCCTCCTCCGCTTTGCAGAGGAACTTTGTTTTAACGATGTGCTCCACACCTGTGCACAGGCGCTCGGCAGCAGATAATTCTGCCTCCGTCACGGTGGCTCCTACATCAAACATGTAGGCTTCTGAGCTCACGAGTGTCCACGGGCCATTCTCTGGAGCAACTTCGATCCAGTGACCTCCTGCGGCACCCTCACTGCTCACTCCACCATCCCAGCATCCTCTGATGTATTTGATGTTTGTCCTGTTCTGTTTGATATAGTCGTGCTTGTAAATTCTGTAACAGTTTCCTTCTCTCGCATGGTGTGTAAGCTCATCAGCATAGGCATTGGCTTCCCTATAGATATGTTTCCAGAAATCCCTACCGTACGTCGGGCATCGTATGTTGTGTTGTTCACTCACATCATACATGATATTTTGTATCCTGGCGATCCGTTTGGCATACCCACTGTTGTCACAGGCCCGGACTCCCCTCAACCATTGTACGACCGTTTTACTGTCTCCGCACTTTTCAACAGCGATACCTTCCATCCCAGGGTCCCATATCGTAGTTTGTTCATTAATAACTGCAAGACGTCGGGCCAACTCGTCATCTGCCGGTGTCTTCGCAAACCCTCCCATCCTCCTCTCCTTACTCCTCCTCACAAACATATCCTCCACTTTGGGTATCTGTGATATGTGTTCCACAAACTCCTCCCAATCCGTCGGTACAACGCACGTGTCGTGCCACAGAAGAGACCTCCATTTTTCAAAGGGTGAATGCCAACTGCTCGCCACGATTCGTGGTCTGCCTCTGAGCCGTCTCGTTCCCTCTCTCGACATCGTCCGACTTACTGCCGCCAGCATTTCATCCCTCTGCACCGTCCACTCCCCCGATACGTGCAACATGGAGCGCAGCGTCTGCTGCCACGATTTGCTATACACAGTGGACGGCATGTGGCACTTATATTGGGATACCTCCACGGCGAATTCAAAGTTATACCTCACAACTTTCTCCACCAACGTTTTGAACCCCCCCTCCTTGAACATCTCCCTGGATCTATTGGTACTGCGATCCCTGAACTCCTCCCACGTTTCCGTCTCTTTTCTATGTAATCCTCGCATTGTGTTCAAACATCTTCCTTCAAAGCTCCTCAGTATGTTCAGCACATGTTCATTACAGCTCCACCCCACACATCCATGGCATATGATCTGTTGAACTCTGCTCTGGTACCGTCTGAATTTTTCCCTCATGCTCACCGCGAGTGATCGATAGAATTTAATATCAGCATAGAAACACCGCCTGCCTGCATCAATACGGTGCCGCACTGCATGGAAATCCCTCGGGTTCGTCACAAATTTAACTCCCAGTATGTCACACTCGCTTTTTCTCGGCAGAACCACCGCCTCACGTAATTGATAGGGTAGGCTGGGGTCCCCAGCCCGTGCACAAATATCATCTCCCAGTTCACAAACTAATGATTGTGGTCCCTGGTTCTGTCTCAGCCCAAAAACCAGATACTCCAGGCTCTCAATCTTCCAGTCCATACCAGCCCGTCTGAGGGCCACGGTCAACATACTCACCATATTCCTCAGCTGATTCGCCGAGGCTGCCAGCAGCACCACATTGTCAGCCCATATGTAATGGTTGACCAGCGCCTGTTGTGTCCCCTCGCCTTCCAATCGTACCCCATAATGACAAGCTTCCCATGGTTCAGCAATAGAGGCCCAAATTGCCTCCAACACAATATTGAAGAGTACTGGGCCTTCTTTCCCTCCAGTTCGCACCGACTTGTTATACAGGATCTCTTCGCTGCACACATCCTGGAAATCAAAAACTGCTGTGTTTCCAATCATAGGCTCCACAATTGCAATAATCAAATCTGTTGGATATCTCAGATGTTCCATCGCGCGGATCACCATCGAGACAGTGACATGATCAAACGCTTTCTTTATATCCATTATCCCCATATGTACCGACTCGCCCTTTCCCCAGAGAGTGGCATGACGTGTCAAATGCAGCAAAGGGGCCGTCATGTGATGAACTTTGTGACTCTTCTGGAATCCATATGTCGCCAATTTTTTGATATGTCCATGTTCCTCCACAAGAATAAGAAGGCACGCCATGTACCACTTGCTCATAACACTCAACAGCGATATTGCACGAGTCTCCCAAAATGTTTGGATCATGCTCATTTTTGGAATCAACTGTGCGCACAACTTTCTCCACGAATCTGGTGACGACTTTTTCTGATCATGTATTTCTTGAAATGAGTGTCGTATCAATCTCAATGCATTCCAAGGTATTGCTTTGAGAATCTCCGCCACCAGGCCATCAGAGCCCGCTGCGGCGCCGCCCTTCAATCGGGCTCGAGCCCCCAGCAACACACCCATAGATATGACCCTGTTCGTAGTTCTGCCCTCTGCCTCCCACTGTGTCCGTAGTCGATGCAACTCTCTCTTTGCAGCTCCTCCCTCCCCATCACATGTATATGACCGTTGTGCGTGTTTGTTGAGCTCCTCCACCCATCTTTGTTGATTTTCTGTCAGTATCCCGTCACACACCATTTCCTTGATACACCTACGGGGCCCATGTTTGAAGCCAGTGGAGTCCTTGAGGAGCCGTTCCCGCCTGAACTTTCTTCGGAGTGTTTTTTGACGTCTCAAAAATTGTTTCCTACGCTCACCGAAGACACCCCTCCTTAACTCCGCTTCAACGTCCACGAGTTGGTCAGGTTTTTTGATTGGTTTAGTATCCGCCCTGCCCTTTGTATGCCTACACATCGTCGCAGCACTCACAAGCATCTGTCCCACTGTTTGTATATTATGTCACCCTGTTGGTTCATATGTTGTTGTACCTGCACATCGGCCAGCGTACTGAACACATTCGCTGACTCATAATCCTCCGGGGCCCAATTGATGAGGCTCGGGGGCCTGGGTTGCACGAAAGGCTTGCGCACCGACGCATGTTTTATCCTCACCCCTACCTTCGCATGGTAACTGTAGCGCGACGCTCGATCCTGTGTAGGATCAACAAATTCCACCGTGCATTCAAATGAGCAGTTGGTCCGAGCCACCTCGGTACCTGCAAATTGTGTCGGCACAAATACATAGTCCAACACCCTGGAGTAACTGCTGGTACTCCACGGCCTGTGCGTCACTTGTCGCACGCCGTAGGTGTTGGCTGCACAAAGACCCCAGTGATTCAGAAAGCGCACGAGCATGTCCCTCCTCTCCTCATGATGTTTCGCCTCCGACCTCATCCACACCTCCTCCAATCCTTCCCCCGTGAACCCCAAGAGATTTGGTTCCAGCTCCGTCTGCGCATCTGCCCCCACAAACTGCAATACTTTGGACCCCTGGTATTGCTCGCTACATAGTTGCATGCATGCACACAGCTTAGCTAGAACGTCACAATATTCATCGAGCCTATCATCTCCCCGCTGCACTGTGGGTAGGTACACTGAGGACACGACCACAGATGCAAATTGTACAACTGCAAACCTCTCACCGCACTTACTGTCCGAAATAGTCGCCGCCCATGGGCCCCTGAAGGCCACAGCAGCTCGTCGGCACACACTAAAACGCACCTGCCACCCACATGCTTCAAATGCTTCCGATGACATGTACTGACACTCCTGCAAGCATAGCACATCATAATGACAAAACTCCAGCATTGCTGGCAAAAGCTCGCTATTCCTCATGTTGACATTCCAAGTTGCCACCGCGAGCTGAGTGGCAGACTGGCACCGTCAATTGTTCGTCTGTCTGAGCTTCGTGAGTAACCCCTCTTGATCCACCTCAGGCTCCACCCTCCTCAGATTATTAGTGTGTAGCGCCCACCCGCTGTGTACACCCCATTCAGCAATCAGTACTCTGGTGTCTGGATCTGCTTGTGAGTTTTGTGTAAACCATATGTATGATTTTGGCGGCCCTGGCTCCCCCTTGCATATTGTCCCCGTCGTTTTCTTCACTTCCGCAAAGCAACTCTGGAACTTACCAATATGTTGGACATGGGGTGTTCTCCACGGCGCGCATTCTACATGAAACTTTACATTCGGTGGTAGGTCAGTGTTTCCCCTCTTGTATTCGCTGTCGAAACAATTCCGAACCTGCCATATGATCTCCACTGCCGTCCCCTTTTTGAAATAGATCCGCCCTCGTGTGTATGGCCAATACCTGCCAGTATTCTCCCCCGCAGTTCTCGCATGATCAAAAGCAGCATTATGTGTTGCGCCCAGCGATGCCAATCCCAATAATTTTGTTATGTTGTCGGTCAGCACCTGTTGTTCCATGGCCTCCCTTTGTTTTATCTCTCTATTCTTCCAACCCTCACGTGATATCCATCCTTTGAACTCAATATATGATGGTACCCAGTTCGAATTATGCCCTGCACCACTGCCCGCGTCACCTGATCCGTATCTAGTCGAACCGCTTGCGCAAGATTGAGCGTCTCCATTTTTCAGATTCTGAATGTCAGCTTGGGCCTGCTTCATTTGCTCCGATAACGTTTTGACATCTGACGTTGTTCTATCAATCTTTTCCTCCGTGACATGTAAATCAGCTGCAACCGATGTTTTGAGCTCACTAACCGTCGCAGTTACTTCACTCTGGCCCTTCAAAATCTGTCTGAACATTTCCTCGGGCGTCATTGTAGCTGGTTGAGGCGCCTGGACAGCAGCACTTTGAGCTACGGCCAGACCACTCGTAGCCTTGGGGACTTGGGCTGTAGCTAAATGAGGCGCCTGGACAGCAGCACTGGAAGCCGCGGCCAGACCACTCGAAGCACTGGAACCTTTGCCCTCCCCTTTCGCCCTCACCTCTCTCAACCATTCACTACTCGCATTCCCTCCCATTTTGCTATCTTCTGCTTTGTCATCCGCCATGATTGCTGACGAACGTCGTTTATTTCTCTCTTTGACTGTACGCAATGTGTGAAGTGCAGCCTGATATCTATCTGATTGCCCAATCTTCTTGAAGTCGTACGCTTCCTGCTGAACAAATGCCTCTGGTGGCGAAATTTCCAATTCCAGTGCTATCTGATCTTCTCTCTTCTCCTGCGTCGTTAATCGCGGCACAGTAGCTGATGTGTCTTTCAACCAATCACACGGATGTGGGTCACAATCCACACCAAAGTCAGCTGACGTGAAATATTCACTCTGATCGTCTTCTGGTGGTATAATATATGCTCCCTGCGAGTCCGTTTTCAATCCAACAGCCCACAGTGGTCTTTTGTAAAATCCAGACAGATCCTGATCTTCCTGCGATCCCCACGATATCTTGATATCAAGAACGAGAGCGAGGATTCAATGTGAACACAGCCCCCGCGGTACGTCAAACACGCACCGCACGAGAGGGGGGCTTGAGGCAAGCCTGTGTGCGTGCCCTGACGTGGGCCCTGTTCGACGTCGAACCCTGACGTCACGAACCCTGACGTCTCGAACCCTGACGTCTTGAGCCAGAACGGCTGAGCCTTGAGCCAAAATGGCTTGAGCCAAAATGGCTACGGAAATTCACCAGCTTGCGCACTGGCCCGTGCGACTGCTCTCCTTCCAGGCAAGGGCCGTGCGCGCGGGCAGCCGGGGAGCGTCGGGCGGAGGGGGTGGCGGCAGAGCGCACCCGAGTGCAGCATTGCCCTCGGGGATCCTCACCGCCCGCGCCTCGAGCTCAGGGGGGGAGCTTGCGGAGGAGCCCTCATTTGGGGATGTGCTGACAGGAAACAGGTGTGTACACATATCATGTCTCCCTCCTCTGCACCTTCGCTCGCCACCATGGGGACAGGGCTGGGGGGGTAGATCATGTTGGAGCATGCGTTCAGCACCCTGTTGAGAGCGCTGGGTGCGACGTCCCAAATGTGCACCAAACACCTCCTGCAGGCCCAGCTGGCATTCCATTGCCTCTCGGTCCACAGCGTTAGCATTGTTTCCCATGCTGGTCGCAGCACTCAGCGCCTTCTTCAGGGCGCCAGATGAAGCACCCCAAGGCGTGCGGGCCTGCCGACCATTCGAGTTCTGGGGTGTGCGTGGGGCAAAAGTCGCACTTTGCTGAGTAACATCTGCCACGGTGCGCCCCCGCTCCGAACCTGCCGTCGGAAAGCCTGTGCGGTGGCAGGGTGGTGCCTGCACTGGAAGGGCGGCAGTGGCGCGTCGTACGTAATAGGAGCTCCTTGAGGGAGACCTCGGCTCCAGCGCCCTTTGGCTCCTGCAACCCCAGTGGGAGCCCGTCCAGGGGTGGGAGGGTCTTGGCCCTCTTCTGCCCCCGGTTGTCCAGTGGCCTGCGCCTGTGCTCCTGCAGTAGCCATTGCATGGACTTCTTGCTGAAGCGCTCCTCGGGGTCCGGCTCAGGAAGAGAAATGCCCTTCTTTTCCAGTGAGGCAACCCAACAGCGTTGGCAGAGCCATCTGCAACTTTCCCCCTTCGCGTGCGCCTGCAGGCGGTTCTGAGCGAGTAGCTCGCGGGTGTAGTCGCCCTCCCAGGTGCCTGCGGAGCCTTGCAGCCCCCCATTGTGGCATCCGTCGCAGCAGTACGCGGCTTCCTTCTGAAGCCTGCTGAAGCGCCCGTCGTGCACAACGGGAGGAATCAGCGCAGCACCTGGGGCGGGTGAGGCGGGGGTGTCTTCGTCGAGACGGTGGTTGGAGATGGCAATCCCCCCGCCAATGTACTGTAGGTCCTCCATGTTACGTGGGCATCCCCGCCCGATCTCCGCCCCTGCAAGCGCGGTGTGGAAGAGGCAGATGGAACACTCTCCGTGGTGCAGATGGTACACGTCGGCTGGCTGCACAATGTCCTCTAATACGCGTAGGGGACCTTCCGACGTAAAGTCGCGCGCCTCCATCTCGGCCCAAATCTTTGGACAGCCGTGCTTGTCGGCAATCTTGCGGTGGTGGGCGAAAGTTGCCAGGGCACCCGTGTGGCGGATGACCCTGGCGAGCTTGGCGTGGAGATTCTCGAGGTCCGCCAGCTGGCACCCCCACGTCGTGGCGAATTGCGTGCGAAAATCTAGGCGCGCTTCCTGCCACGGGAGGCACAGGCCCATCATTGCCTCGAAGATGTCGCCAGTGACCTCGGGGTTCGGGAAGGGCCATAGCGTGGCCCGGGGCTCACGTAACTGTAGCATCATGACCACCAATAATACTCTGAGTGCGCGTGGGGAGAGCGGCTGTCCGCCCGCACTGACCAGCATGTCTGTGAGCTTTGCATCGATTCCCTCGTGCTGGAACAAGGCGCTCAGGTTCTCCATACCTGGGTGTAACCTGTGCCGACGGCACTTGCAGGTGGTAGAGCTCCATGCCGCAGGAAACTGATGGAGCGTGCTCCGGGGAGTGCAATGAAGTTTCTTCTTGGGGGGCCCTGTTGGAGCCCACCATGTGAGGTAGGGGTGGGAGCGACTCGTACGCGACCCCAAGCTGCTTGTCGTTCCATGGCGCGCCATGCCCGAGGAACCAGACGATGGCCGCCCACGTGAGGTTGTACACCCGGTTGCTCGCGTCGATCCCGACCTCCGGGTCAAAGCAGTAGCCCGAATGGCTCCATGCCTTCCTGTCAAAGCTGCCAGGCTTCCTGGGCGGGGCCCCCATCTGCCACTGGCGGGGGTGCAGTCCAGAGATGGTGTACAGCAGAATGCCCATGAGTGGGTCGTCGACTAGCGTCTGGATGCTGTCCGAGAGGGCGGCCCCGAGCCTTTCCCACGAGAACTTCTCATCCAGTGGTGCTACAATACGGTATGCGAATGAGCTTTCCAATTTGGCCTTGGCCTTCCTGATGGCGTCGCCCAGGCCCCTTACGCTGGCGTCCCCGTCGTGTGTGGGAGCAGCTGGGATCCAAGACTCCAGGTCCTTGATGGGGTCGAATCCCTCGTCGCAGCGTAGGGAGGCACGGCTGCCCAGGTTGCCCCCGTGGAAGCGCATCCAAAGCCCGGCCATCCTCCCATGTTCAGAGAGCTCCCTGAGGTGCGATCCCGTGGCCGTGGTGAACATTCTTCCATCCCCGATGATGATAACGTGTGACCTGGCACGCGTGATAGCGACATTGACTCGATTGGGATTGCCCATGAAACCCCAGTCGTGGAAGTAGTTGGATCGCGTAGTCAGGTAGACCACGATGTCGGCCTCACCGCCCTGGCTGGAGTCGATGGTGGAGATGTTGAGCCTGCCGCTGGCCAGGTGCTTCCCAGCTACCTGGCATATCCCTGGGAATTGTAACCCGATTCCATTGGATTGGGAGCTCCATTGCTCAAAGACCTGTTCGTATCCTCGCTGGTCCCGTGGGTCGCATGGCCCTTTAAACTCGCCTCTGCCGTCACCTTTCCCCCTGTTCCTAGCCAGTCCGAGGGGGCCGATGATGCTGCGACCCGACCGGGGCCAGCCCTTCTCGAGCACCGCGCACTGAAGTTGGCACCCTACCACGACCAGGACAGCGGCCCCTTCTTCCATGGCAGGCATGAGGGCCCTCACCACGTCCACCGTCTGCGCGGCCTCTGGGATGTTCGCGTAGCCGGAATGAAGATTGGAGGTGACCTCAACTGAGGGGTTGTCAACCAAGAGAAACCGGCGTCTTTCTTCAGAGTGCTGCGGTGGGGTTGAAGGTCCCGCAGTAACGTCTCCATGTCGTCCGTGGTAGTGTTGGCCGATGCTGCTAGCGCCTGGAGTCTCCGTTCGCCCCGGGTTTGTACCTGCTGCCACGGCATTCCTTTCACGATCGGCCTCTGCGCCAGGGGGTCGGCGAGCCCAGACCGAATAGCCTTGTTGTAGAAGGCCACGTTTGGCCAAGAGAGAATGAGAGGACGCATGCGGTAGCACAGGTTCAGCTGTGCCACAGCTGGGCTGTCCCCGCCCAGCGCGCTGTGCAGCTTGTCGAATATGGAGAGGCAAAGTCCCCTGTCAGCCGCCTTCCTGGAGAGAACCGTGGGGGGTAGCTGCCTGGGGTCACCAACCAGTACTAGGCGCCCACCTGACCGTATGACATTGACGAGGGACATTACCGCCATGAATTCGCGGGCCTGTCCCGCCTCGTCGATGATGAGTAACGCTGTTGTTACTAGTTTGAGCGACTCGGCCGCCTCGTGGGTAGCGATAACCAGCTTGGCGTCGCTTAGTAGCTGGGAGCGGAAGGACTGGAGCTCCTTGGATGGTCCATTCTGCTTGGGCGGGCGATCATTGGTCCTCTGAAAGTGTCCCACTGGGGTGAGGACGCAATTTCCGGCGCCATTCTGGCGTCCTTCGCGAGCCTGACACACCTGTTGGGAAACCCAGTCTCACCAGCAAGCCTGTTCTCCTTCTGCGCGACTCCGAGCCCAATAGCGGGCTGGTCGGCTGCTGCGTTCGATCCAGCTGCGAGGGCCACCGACTGCCTCGCGGGAACGAGCCCATGCATCCATGGTGGCCACTGTGAACAGAGTCTTGCCAGTCCCTGGGGGCCCATGCACAATCGTCACGTGGTGTAGGATGGTGGAGGTCAGTGCCTTGGCCGCGTTGCCGTTTAGACGGTGTCGTTTGGCGGCCTCGTTGAGACTGTGGATGGAAGGGAGGTTCCGCACTCGCTGGAGGACCTGCCCGATTGATCCATCAACTTCATCGTCTGTGAACGGTGTGGCCGCTTGCGCTTGGCTGTGCTGCTGCTGCGTGGTCTCTTCTACCACGGTTACTCCCGGTAGGCTCCGCCCTCGGCTCTCCATGGTGGCCCTTACCCTTGCCAGGAGGGAAGCTCCGCACGCCCTCGTATTCTCCACTTCATTGGCCCTTAGCCTGTCACCCCGTTGGGGGGTCCTTATATTGAGGTGTAACGTTATCACGTCCAGTGGAGAGCCCACCAATTCGTCCGGCGCCTGTTTCAGCTTGTAGATGTCGGAGATGGCCTGATAGATCCTCCAATACTGCAGCCTCGATGGCGCTCTGTCCAGTCGGAACAGGACTTGTTCCTTGCTGCCAGAACTTGTTTCCTTGCCGAGAGCAAGTAGTTCCTCTGCCTCCTTGGAGTCGTACCATACTAGAGCCTGGTTGGTGGGATACCTCGTGCCTTCCCTGAGATCCATTGCGACGCACTCGCTGCTGGGGACGTGGCCACCAAATTCCGGGGGCCACACCAGCCTGAGGGAGGCGACCTGGTCCTCTGTGGGACTGGTGAGGCTGAGGAGCAGCGTCCGAGATTGTGAGTCCTGTACGCCGTCCATTCCCTTGAGCGATAGCCGGAATTCGCTCGGCCATTGCAGGTGTAGGAGTGTCTCCCCATCCTGGGGGGGGAACGCCTGGCGAAGCTTGAACTGGTCAAGTATGTGACAATCCGATTGCTCGCGTGCGTGGGTTACCGCCACTTCCACGGCGCAGCTCCGCTTGCGTACCAGATCTGTTCTGGCCTTTACTGATCCGCCCCATGTTGTCTCTGTGGGGGCCATGGTCTCCGTCCATGCCAGTCTGGTCAGAACGATCCCCCTCTGTCGTAGGTCCTGCTCCCAGTCCATTGGCAGGTTAACTCTTTCTAAGATTTTCCCCAGGGGACACGCAGACGGAACTGGGCTCCATGGCGTTCCGCTGGCACGCAGAACAACTGGACGATGGCCTTGGCCGCGGCGTCAGCTGGGGGGTCTGGGGGTGTCAGCGAGGAGAGAGGGTGGCGACTGCTAGTCCCACCGGGTTCCTCCCCCTTTCGCGACCCGCCCCGCTCGGTGGGGTCTTGCGACGACGCCCTGCTGGATCCGACCAGCCTGACGCACAGGTTGGGGGAGGAGGTCCCTCTGCGATGTTGCGAGGGGGAGGCACGACGCTGCCTCCCGCCGTCCTTCCGCCGAGCCATGGGTTGACCTTCCCGCCACGTCGGTACAAGTCTGCTGGCCGCAGGTTGGCGGACGGGATCGCGTCGGCGGGGGGTGCGAAGCTGAACTCGTCGTCCCGATAAGGAAAATCGACCGGCACGTGGCCCCAGTCCTCTGGGAACGTCCAGCCTGGTAGGTGCCGATGGCCGTCTTCCACGTCCGGACAGGGGAGTACCCACCCAGGCCACTCGTACCTCTCGATTATGTTATTGGTGATGCAGTCTCTGGTCCCTCCTTGGGTCCTGGCCCAAAGGTTGCCCGCCTCAGTGTAGCACCTGGGGTCGGGCCACCCGTGCTCCCTCTGCTTGGCGGCCTTCTGGTAACGTTCGATACTCATGAGATGCGCCTTGCCGCCGCAGTGTTTCTGGCAGACCTCGCGCCACCAACGCCACTTTGTGTGGACATGCGCCCAGCGCATCCAGGGGCACTCACGGGCACGAAAGGGCTTGGATGCACCTTCCGTACTGGGGCCACTCTTGCAGGGCTCGAACGGAGACGGCCATTTGACAAGGGGCCCACCGCTGTTCTTCTCTACCATCTCGCGGCGGTGCAACGGGGGGGAGCGCAGCCGATAGCTGCGAGAGCTGACAGAGTGCACATGGGAGGAGCTGCTTGAGCCGACACGGCGCGGGCTCAGATGCCGCGGCGGTCGGGCGGACGGGGCGCAGAATGAGGGGGGTCATGGAGCGGGGCAGGAGAGGGATGCGCGAGTGGGCAACCTCAGCCGCCACAATGGGGTCGCACAGACAGGCAGAGCGGGGGGGGGGGCGCACGGGAAGTGGGCGGGAATAGGATGGACGGCCCCACTCCACTTTGCGTGGGAAGTGACTGCTGTAACGCCTGCCCTGCGGAGGGCGTCTGCCCAATACACCCCTTATGGTGGCCAGACTGTCCGCCGTTTTGCTAAGTCTGCGCCTGACGGCCTGCCAAGTGAGCACCCAGCCTGCTCCCTCGACCTGCCCCAAGGCCCCCTCCATCTGCTGAGCCAGGTGTAGTCTTCGGTATCTGGCTGTGCCAGCCCCGTACCTCACTGCGGCTAGGTTGTCGCCGACAATCCGCGCGGCGCGGGTGGGGCTGTTGATGTGGGGAAGCAGTGCCAGCCCAGAACGACAGCCTGCAACCTCCGCCATTTGGGCGTTGCTGCAGTCTGGGAGAGCGATTATGGCAATGGCGAGCACGCGGGGAGCCCCGGTGTTGGGGTTGTGGTGCCAGAGTATGGCCCCAGCCCCAGAGACTTCATCGCCCTCCCCGATGGATCTTGCCCCCCCGTCAAAGGTGATCTCGTAGGGCCACTGGGTGGAATCGGAGTCGGGAAAAGGGGAGTCGCGAAAGGTTATCTCGTCGCCTGGCTCGAGTCTGACGTTGGCCCTGAGAGTGGCGGTATGCAAGCAACATTCACGGCAGAAGGTCGTCGTCCAGCACGCGGTTGGAGAGTCGTCGGTCCTTGGGCAAGGGAACCAACCTCTGCCGGGAGGCATCCACGCGGCGCGGCTGTGCGCGGCCTGCACCACCACTAGCCTGTCGTCCGGGTCGCAGTGCCTGTTGGCCACCCGGAGCCTCCGAGCATCGCCTCCAGCCCTGTCTGCGCGCCTTTGTGCGCGGGGCCTGGCAGCCCCGCAAATTGCGCCAGCTGGCGGGGGGTTCGGGTTGCAAGTGCTGCAATGGTCGCGCCGCACGGTCCACACGGCCGCTTCGTCGTGTCTGCCGCCCCTGGAAGGGTCGCTATCAGTCTGCTCGTCCTCATCGCTCTCTTCGTGGGGGTCGATGTCTGGGGTGGCAAGCCCTCGCAGGATGAGAGCGGCCGCGTCGCTTGCTTCCAGAGGGGTGGCAGTGAGGTTGACGCAGTAGCGGAAGGATATCTGGTGTAATATGTTGGCCAGCAGCGGCTGGGGTTCGCCCTCGCTCGCGATTGCTTGGGCGAGGGAGGGCGGGTCGTCGGGCCCGCGGATGGTGTCCCAGACGAGAGCGGCCGCAGGGCACCAGTGCCAGACGTGCTCGGTCGCGGCTTCTCCCAGTCCGCAGAGAGGGCAACGCCCGCACGGCCCTTCCCTGATGGGCGGCCCCAAGAGCCCCCCCGAGCCAGCATAGGCGCAGGCTTGTGGTCTCAGGGGGGGAGGGAGAGTGTCAGGGGGGGGCGTTTGCCAGAGGGCGAGGGTGCGGGGACCGTTGCCGATGCACGTGCAACACCGGGCCGCCCCCTCGCCATTCGGGCCGGCGGTGGTCCACACTCTGCTGGACAGCGCCCCGCAGGAACATCTGCGGGGTACTCTTTCGCCATTTCCCCTGCGCCTTGCCGGGCCTGGCAGGCCGTTGCTGAGCACCCTCAGTACGTAGTACGCACAGGTGAATGTGACGCAGTGCCGAAGCAGCTTCCACTCCTCACCCAACGACGGTTCCCATCATCTCCTTTGGCTGGTTCTTTGAAGCCAGGCGGTGAAGTGATGACTGTTCATCTGCGCCCAAGCCGCCACGTACGTGATTATGCCGCATTGCTTGCCCCCCACAAGGTGAGGTCGTTGCCTCAAGGTGAGCAGGGCCTGGGCGGCCTTTCGTTATGTGATCATTTTCGGTCGTGGGGGGTGTGCCTCTGGGGCATGGGCTGCCTGGCCACTCCAGTTCAGCAGTTTGTTCCATCTGGTGCTGGCACGCTTCCTGAGTGCGCAGGGCCCCCAGAAGTCCCCGAGCACGAACGCTCTTGCAGCAACGGCGCGGGCTGTGGCTGCAGGCCGCCTGGGTGCGCCCTGGACCTGGAAGCGCATGCCAAGGCTGGTAAGGATTATGTCGGGGACCCAGGATGCCCCAGCCAGCCCGAGGGCGGTTCTCAACTGGGCGCACAGTTCACGCCCCTGCGTCGCGTCCGGGAGGGCGCAGAGGGCAGCACAAGGGATCAGCGAGACCAGGCACGCGCTCCATGCAGCGGCCGTTCTGGAGGGGGGCATCTTGGCCAAGTGCAGCGCTAGGGATATCTCTCATCCTGGGGGGGGGGCGGTTCCACGTGCCCTTGCGCGGTAACTCCTCCTGCTCTCCTGTGAGCCCTCCGTTCTCTGGGGGTTCGCCCCCTTCTGCTGCTCGGGATGCTACTACTGCCCCCAGATACGGCCATTGCTCCCTGACCGCCGATCCTCCAAAGGGGGCGCGCCCCATGAGTGAGCGCCACCACCCTTGGTCTCCCGCGGGCACGAGCGCTGTTTTGAAAGCGCAGTTACAGATGCGTTGGTAGTGCGTGCACCGTATAGGACCACGTTCTCCCATGCAGCTGTTGATCAGAGCCTGGGTCAAGAGTGCAGGGAGCCCTGAGATGAGCACGCAGTCCCCGTCCTGCTCAAAGTGCACGGGGACCTCATCCAACGCCGCGCGGATGTCGGGGGAGTCGTAGGCGCGCGCCCCCCGACATCTGCGCGCCTCGACCAGGAGCCCGGCGGCCTCGGCAGCCCAGGGGAGTGCGATTGCTGCGCGAAGAGCCTGTCTTGTTGCGCTAACAAGAGCGGCGAGGTCGTCTACGTAAGTGGGATCGTCCTCTCCTGCGATGGATGCAATGGCGCTAATGAGGGGTCGCAGCCCAGACTCCACAGGAGGGGGGAGGCGGTGCCGCCCATGCCGACGGATCTGAGCAGGAGGCGTCTGGCCCTTTGTACTTGCCCTTACACGTCTTAACCTTTCGTTCGATAACCAAGGTTTCTAGGGCGTTGAGAAACCATGAGGGGAGTCTCCATCTTTGTAGCAGGGCATCGACCCATTGGAGCGAGATCCTTTCGAACGCTTTGTTCTGAGCGCAGAAGATGACGGCAGCGCAGGGGGCGTCGCCCAAAGTTGCGGCGATGCGCTCGATGTACTCTTCCACCACCGCATGATGCTGACCTAGTAGCGCGGCCCAACTAGGACCCGGTGCGGTTGGTGGTCTGGGGGTAGCACTTAGGTGCTGAGTGACCCTGGTGATGTTGGGTCCACACTGTCCCCCTCTCTTGGCTGCCTGATTGGGACTCAAGCGCGGTTCGACGATGGGGCCCATAAGGTCGGCCAAGGATGCTCCGTAGAGACGCCGTATGCAGGTGGGGAGTTGGAGCGGCCACGCGTCGCTGGGTCCCTCAGCGCCTGGTTTCTTCCCAATCCATACCAGGAGATCGACCGAGGGCCCCAGTACTTCGTCCATGAGGCTCGGGTTGAGGTCCGTTGCGTACCATGCCTGGGCGAGGAGGCAGGCGACGAACCTTGCGCCTGGGTGAAAGGCGTCGTATGGGACCCCGTCGACCCCTGGGGCGCTCCCGCCGGGGGTGAGGACGGTGGTAGCTAGCATTGCCCAACACGGAGCAGGACGACTGGGCACGTCGGTGCCGGGGTGCTCCAAGAAGTACTGGTCGAGGAGCCAGCCGGCAGAACTAGGGGGGGGGGCGGCGTGCCAAATCGAGCAGCGGCTGCCCCAATGCACCTTGTCAACCTGGTTGGGCCTGCCGCGGCAATTTCCATCGCGGCCCCTTACCCCTAGAATGGCGTGGTTTTTGTAGTATGTCTCGCCCCGCCCTGTAGTGGGCTGCGAGGGGGGGGCGCTCTGCCCCGGGGCCTCGCTGGGCGGGGGATAGGTGCATCGCCCTCCGCTGCGTGACCTCCGTGTCCCAAGTCTTGAGCCAGAGCCCAGCCTGTTCTGGGGTAAGGTCGCGTCCGCCCCATCCAAACTCGCATAGCCAAGCAGCCAGGGCCCCCACCGGGCGCGTGACTTGTTGTCTTTGGCTGGCTGCCGCCAGTAGCGCCCCCATTGAGGCGCGTGCTCTGTGCGACTTCCACTTTTTCCACCAGTCCTGTAGGGCCGAGGCGAGGGCGTGCCCCCCGAATCGCATAAGGGTGGGAAGGACAGGGGGGGGGAGAGCGCGGTTCTCGGGACCCCCTGGAGTTGGGGCGGGGTCGCTGGGCAAGCGAGAGGCGTCGCCGCCGTCGTTGTCCGGGCGGTGGTCGGGGAAGCCTCCAGGGCGAGCCGGCCTGATACAGTCCGAGGGCTGGATTAGGCCGCAAAGGTTGACGGTTGGAACACCGAAGAGGATCTCCAGATCTGCGTAGATGCTGCGCAGCTCCACGTGCGCGGCTGTTGGGAGTTTCCTCAAATATGCCGCCCTCATGGCGTCGTCCCTTCTGGCTCTCCTTGCGCCCTGGGGGTCGAGGGAGATGAAGGCATGATCAGAAAGTGTGAGCCGCCACAGCTTCCGGGGGTCGCATGCATGGATGCGATTGATTGGGCAGGCGCAGATGTCGATGTGAGATTCACTTTCCTTGTCAAACCTGGGCGGGCCGTGCATGTGGATGGCGACGGAGCCGGAGCTGGTGAGGATGTCCCTCGAAAGGGCAGCGGCCTCCACCTCCCCGCCCCTCGGGCGTTGGAGCTGCAGGTTGACGCCCCCTCCCCAGTAGGTCTCGAGGGGCTCCCCTTGTCTCGCAGCCGATGCGATCTCTGCCAGGGTTTCTTCCTTCCTGGTGGGGGGGATGTAAATGGATACAAAGCGGATTCTCCTTTCGCCCTGCTGCGCAATCGCTGCAACCGCGCAACCCGGCACCACGTCTTACTGGTCCAGGAGGGGGGGTCCGTGTGGTAGGAGGAATCCCCACCCCACCGGCCAGCTCTCCAGTGGGCCCCAGGAACCCCGGGGAGGCGACCACCGCCCTCCCCGGGAACATGGCCCCCCATACTTGGGCCTCACGTTCGGACCAGTGCGTTTCCTGAATGAAGGCGATTCTATTGTTCAGAGTGACCTGAGTTAGCAAGGCGTGCTTGACTTGCTTCTTGCCAGCGGTACAGCTTCTAAGTACTTCTAAGGTACCTGACATTCCAGCAAGAGAACCTGGGGAGAGAAGTATGGGGGGGGTGCTCAAGGCGCGCATCGCGTCTTCAAGGGACAGGGTGCCACACGAATCGTCCCACGCGGGGTGCGCCCAAGGTGTATGGTGTAGCAGCGCCCATAGGCTCCTTGGCGCCCGGATGCTGCGGTGGCATCTTTCTTCCAGTGCGATGTTGAGTGCGCGACGAGCCTGTCCTCCCCAGGCGCGTGCGCGCATTCCCGGGACTCGTAAGTGCCGGGGAGGGGACCCCAACGCTCTGTGGAACGAGTTGGGGTCCCTGTCAGAGTCTAGGGGCGCTGCATCTCCGGCAGGAGGGCTTCCTCACGTCTCATTTGCTCTGCGATGTCGTCTGGGAATGGATGGCCCTGGAGCTGGGCCCACGGGCATTGTGCCCCTGCGTAGGTGCGTGCTGTCACCCATCCTCTTGCTATTTGCTCGCCCGTGGGCGCTGGGGTCCGGGCCATGGCCCTGTAATCCCCCGCCTTCCATGCTTGCATCACAGATACCACTCTTCGCTGGAGGCACCTCGGGTCGAAGTGTATGGCGACCGCGTCGTACAGCGCCATACCGTCTATTCCGAGCCCGCGGTAGTATTCCGCTAGGCCAGTGGCCCGAGCTCTCTCCACTGCGCTAGGGGGTCTGAGCCCATGGGCCCTTCCTTCTTTGACCAGCCATCTACCCCATGCCTTGGCTTTTTCCTCTGCAGCAGGGCTCTCCCTTTCCTTCCCCGATATCACCAGTCCGAGGCCCTCCGTGCATCCTTCGAACCGTTGCTCAGCTCCGCATTCTGCGAGAATCTGGGCGGCTCCCAGCCTTAGGTCCGTCGGATTCCGAAGGAACCATCTGTGGGTGATGTCCTCATTGTATAGGAGGCAGAAGAGATGAGCCTGGAAGCTACTGGGTAGTATGGCGTCTGGATCGTCTTGGGCCACTTTGGACTGTGTCCATGTGGGTATCCTTCCATCGGGCCTGTACGCCCATCTGGGCTCCCAGTGGCTGGGAAGCCGATGGTACGTTATTGCGTTGGAGGGAGGGGGGAAGTTTGCCATCCACAGCCTCTCCCTTGGGCTGGCCACATGTTCTCCTGCGTTCATCTTGACGGCCCATCCCGGGCTGAGATCGCCCATGGCAGTTCTCATGGCCTCACGATGTGCCAGAGGCATGGAGGCCACGTTTTCCACTACCACGAGCGTGTTGACGTCTGGTCTCCTTTTGTGGTGGGGATACGCGAAGCGTCTAGAATTCCGTAGAAAAGAAATAAGAACCCTTAAGTGTAAACCCTTTTGGGGATCATCATCATCATCATCATCATCATCATCATCATCATCATCATCATCATCATCATCAGCATCATCATCATCAACATCATCATCATCATCATCATCATCATCAGCAGCAGCATCATCAACATCATCATCCCCACCACCACCACCACCATCACCATCACCATCACAAAAATAATCATACGAATACTGATACTATTGAAAAAACAAAATAAAATAATAATGATAATGATGACAAACTAACATCACCATCATCATCAGCAGCATCAGCATCAGCATAATCGTCAAAATCATCATCATCGTCATCAACATCGTCATCATCATCATCATCAGCAGCAACATCATCATCATCCTCATCATCATCCTCATCATCCTCATCATCCTCATCCTCATCCAAATCCAAATCCTCAGCAGCTACAGCATCATCATGGCGAGGAGATGTATGCAGTTCCACCGCCCCAGGCCAGAGCCATCCTGGCCACAGGATCGGTGCATGTACCTCCCTGGCCGAGTTGGGGGGGCCTACACATGGGACCGAGGCCCCCCGACGACGTGTTTTTGTTCACAACGCGGACCCCCAGAGCCCAGAGGTCTCGACCCACTGCTCAGGACCAGTTTCTCAACCAATCGTTGTTTGACGGTTCCGGGCAGGCGAGCCCCTGGGGGCCGAAAACAAGCAGAAACCTTCTGAAGTTCTTCGGCTGGAACTGTTGTGTATTGTCCATGGGCCCGATGAGGGACCTCATGGGCTGAAATCGAAGAATAACGCCCGGATTGAAAAGGTCCTACCGTCCGAGAGTTGGATGTGCTTGATCCCCCAAAGGTTTCTATGGCAACTCATGGGAGCCTACCATATCATATTGATGGCTCTCACGAATCGACACTAACCGACGCTAATCGAGGCTACACCGATGCCAGTCGACGCCAAATCGGCGCCTCCTCGTCGATTACCAGTACCAAACGCTAACGCACGCTGAGGCGCTATAAGATCGGAACTTCGAGGACAGACCAGGCTCACATGACTTGCTACTCAACGAGGTCCTCCGAAAGAAGCCGCGTCAGTTCCGCCGTCGCGCCCCATAGTGGGCGGCAGCTCGGCGCTGGGTGCTCGAGGAGGGCGGCGCCGCCGCCGCCGTGGTCGCCCTCGGCCGCCACGGCGACGATCAAGGCCCAGGAGATGTCGAAGTAGGGCAGTGCCTGCGGAGGGCACTGGCTGCACTGACCCTCAGATCTGGGCGGTGCACTTTCTTCACACCAGGCATTTTCGCCCGGTTTCGGGCCCCGGGACCCTCACTAATCGATCCGGCTCGAAAAACGACGCAGGAAATCAGATCTGAGGGGGGGTAGCAGTCCCAGACCTTCCCGCGCCGTGAAAAAACACGACGGGAGGCTTTTGCCGATCTTCCGGCGTCCAGGGCCCTCGATGGGCCCTGGGGCCGACAACAACGAGGCTCTCCAGAGGTCTGGATCCCTTCCTGGAATTGGTACCGACGAACCATGTTGCGAAAAGTACACGACGTCGGGGCCCGGGATAGTAGGATGGCAGTCGAGACGGCGGTGGTCCTCCCTTCAACTTTTCGTCTTCCCTTGGCCTTCTGGGGGCTTCTCGTCACCACGGCTGGGGGCTTCTCGTCACTACGGCCGGATCCGCCTCGCAAAGCGGGTCAGGAAGGACCCCAAGAGGGAACAGATTTAGGCAAGGCGGGAGCGGGAGAGCCGTCGTTGTCTCAGCTGGCCATCCTCTGATGAGGGGGAACGTCAAGGGGGGGAACGGCTCAAGGGGGGGACATCGACTTGGAATCGGCGACACATCGCAGGAAGATCGGCGATAGGGCCCCCGATAGCGAGTTTCCACATTCCTGGGCGGGGTGGGATATCAGGTCCTCATCGTCGAAGAATGGGCTATTGGGTATCGATGCAACCCCCTCTGAGCCTATCCCCCCTTCGCGTTGCCCCTGGGATACGTGACACGAAGGAATCCCAAGCATCTTCGCGTCGTGAAAAAACACGACGGAAAACTTTTCACGATTTTCAATATGGGGGCCCTCACTGGGCCCCAAGGATGTCAAAAAAGTCTCGTGATAGGAAGCCGGTCCCAGGAGAAAGGTCCGGACCCCTTTGGGGCCACGCTAAGAACAAATGACGACGCCAGATGTCATGATCGGGTCCTGGAGGGAGGGGGTTCTGCAGATTTTCCGCCGCTCGGCCCCCTGGGGTCCGAGGAGGGCCATGGGGGGCCCGTGGGCGGTGGGAAGCCTACTCGGAACGACAAGACGATTCGGAATCAAGAGATGGCCCTTGGGAAAGCCCTGGAGTCTGGGTTCTATTTCCCACAAGGCCTCCCTCCTTCCCTGAGATCGTGGCGTCGCAATTCTTCGCAACGGGAACTTACGCCTTCTTTCGGGCCCCAGGACCCTCACAGATTGATCCGGCCAGAAACAAGACGCAGAAAGACTGGGTCCAGGACTCCTGTCCAGGTTTAACGATGTTGCATGTGTTTCGTGACGTAAAATCTCGAAATGTTTTTCGTGGCGACTACGCACGCCGAGGCGACATGCAAGATGGGGGCGAGGGTGGCCTCTGGCGCGCGGCTTGCCATTGGCTGCGTGTGACGCAGCACTAGCGGCCCGCGCGGTTAGGTCTGGCCCCCCCGCTTCCCCAGGGAGCCGCGCACTGCATGTCACTCCAGCGAAGGGTCACCCCTGCTTGTAGTCGAAGCCATGCCCCGACCCTGACCAAGCCCCGACCCTGGGCCCAAGGGATCGGCGCGCAGGCACCCGTTTGAAAAAGACCAGAGAGGCGTGCGAAGCGACCCTGGGCCCACCGACAAAGAAACAGCACCGTAAGAAAATACAGCAGGGGTCCTGAACCACATTCTTCTGCGGCTGTTCTCGAACCGGATCGATCCGTGAGAGCCACAGGGCCCGAAACAGGGCAAAATCCCCGATTGTGAAAAAAACAACGCCGGGGCAGCATAAAAATACGAACCCAGCCAGGGGGGGAGTACACACCGATCCTGGGTCAATCATGGAACCGGCCAGCATCGGCGCAAGCGTATAATTGGCGACCCCCGGGCGCCCCCATGGCCGCGGCGTCCGCGCGGTGGCACAACTGCAGCAGCAGCTGGACCCTCGCCGCCGCCGCCGGCGTCGCCGCCATCGCAGCCGACCTTGTCTTCGCCGTCGCCGTCGTCGTCACTGCCCGCCATCGTGGTCGCCGTCGTCAACATCACCGTCGTCGTCGTCGCAGTCGTCGACTTCGCAACGAAGGACATCCCAGCGTAAAGGAAGGAGGAGGACGACGACCACGAGCGGCAACTGCAGGAAACTAAATAAGAGGAAGTTAGAAATGATGTGGAAATCGAATGCACGGTCTCAACGCGGAAAGTACAGCAAGTACCGCTGGCGCGTCTAAAGCGGGCACGGGAGCACTGCAGGCGCCCCTCCCCCTGGGCCAACGCGGCAAAAGACAGGCCGGGTGAGAAACAGGCAAAGCACCAGGAAGCTGGACAGACCTACCGTTCGAATCCGGCGTTCAAGCGAGTCCGTCGTGCCTTCAAAAGGACAGCACATCAGGAGGGCCCCACTCACCGCCCCATTCTCAATTACCCTGGTGACGTACCCAACCCCTGCGCAAACGCGGGGCGCAAATAGTTTAGGGCGCCTCGTAAGGGGGGCGATGACGGAGCGAGGGCCACATATGTCTGCAGACGGAATTCGGGAGACTCGGAGGACACTGGCTACAGGACAAGGACTAGATAAAGCTGATTAGTGACATTCCCTGAGCACCCCTAGCCACTTCGACAGCGGGGATCTCATATCGCAGCCCCCGAGAGATGGCGAGGTCTAACTTGAGTCTGCGGCGAGGTCCCAGAAGCAATAGAAAGGATCGACAATGATGCGACCGAGGGCCTGAGATACACTCACGAGGCATGAGGGGCGCCTCGTGGAAAGCAAGCTGTTTCTTTCGGCTTAGCCCCCTGCAAATGACGCGCAAAGCGCTTGCATCTTTTACGAGGTGCAACTCTTCACCCAGCGGGTTCGACCCAATTTGATGCAGCATAAACGCAGACACATGCGATTGAAATGCTACTCGCCAGGCCCCCCAAGAGCCCCGTTGACGCGGAGAGCACGAGCGCGACGACAGAGGAAGGTCGGAGGTAAGGGTGGGCGATGTTTTGAGGCATGTCAATTGTCGCCACAGTCACTGCAAGATGCAAGAGCTGCACAGAACGGAATTTAAAAGCTAGCAAAAGAGCTCGCGCCACGTGGGGCCCCGCTCTTCATTCACTCGACGCCCCAGTAGGCGGCGCGGGCGCGCTTGCCGCGCACGGGCCTCGCACGCGCCTCGCACGCAGGCCCCAAACGGCATCCACTGCATCATGAGTCGACGCACTGCCCATCAGTCTTCCAGTCGGCAAGACTACGTCTACATGGCGCCCCCCCCCCCCCCCCCCTGGCCATGTGCACCCGCTTGTAAATCTGCCAAGATCACATTGCGCAGTTCAGGGATTCCCATGCTGGGGTCGATACGTCTGTTCCAGCATTCTCTTTCTACTCCGCCACCAGGCCCGGCAATCCGCCGGCATACGCGGCCCAGAGGAACAGCAGATAAATGCTATCATGATATGCCGAGCACAAGGTCATCCCCATGCGCAGCGGCGGAATGCAACGCTTGCCACGCGGATCTCCCCTTTCGCGTCACGCAGTTCGCCGCAAGCGACGGCGGCACCGTCGCTTCTGATGAGCAGCGAGCACCAACGGCCGGCGGACACGCTCGTGGAGGTCAGCCCGCGCGGGAGCTCCGGGATGCAACACTGCCCCCAGGTGTTCCAGCCGCTTGCAAAAGCCGCGACATCGCTCCTGAGCAGCACAGTGCGATGGTCGCTCGCTGCCACCTGCACATAGCTACGCCCTTCTGGCAGTTCCAGCACCGGGCGCATGCCGCCCCACTCATCCCTGCCGCGCGCCACCGCGGCACCGTCGCTTCTGATCATCACAGTTCGACCCGCCGCAGCGGCGACCTGCGCGTAGAAGAGCTCCGCCTGCACGACGGGAATGTCGCACTGGCCGCTGCTGTTTGCGCCAACGGCTAGAACGGCCCCATCACTTCGCGAAAGTGCAGCGCGGCACTCGCCCCCCCCCCCCCCTGCCTCCAGCGGCGACTTGTGCACGCCAAAGGGCCCTCGGCAGATCAGGGGCCGCGCGCGGGCGCTTGTCCTTCGAGCCAGTCGTCTCGAAGGTGCCGTTGTCCCAGAGAAAGACGCAGTGGCACTCGCTCGCGGCACCTGCACGTAAACCGCCCCAGCCGCGGGCCCGGGGACGAGGTTCTCGTCGCAGCATCGGCCCCAGCCACAAACAGCGGCTGAGCCGTCGCTGCGAAGCAATACGGCGCGGCGCTCCACCACCGCAATCTGCACGTACGCGACCCAGTCAGGCAGGGGCGGGGAACTCGGGCAAGGATATTTCGGGGCGGACTCATGAGGCATTCGGCATATAATCTCACCATTGTCTTGAAGAAGCATGACGTAGAATTCGCCGGCGCCGCACTCGTCGCAGCATTTGCCAACGCCGCACATGTAGTCGAATAACCCCATGCCCACGATAATAACGCACCCCCCCCTTAAGTCGTTAGAATGTTTTATCGTCGACCAATAAGAGTTTGGTCGGGGGCGCTGGGGCGCGAGGGCCGAACTTCATTATCACGGGCAAAGTTCGCCATCGAGGCAAGCGAAGCGAGCACGTTTTTTTCAGAATGTCTCAAGCGAAACCAATAATTTTGGGAGGCAACCTGAAACCAAACGATCAATAGTTCAAGGATGTCTCAAGCGGAACCAGCAAATATTTGAGGATGTCTCAAACGAAGCGAAAACTTGTCGAGGATGTCTCAAGCGAAACAAGCATATACTCGAGGATGTCTCAAGCGAAACGAGAGATTTGTCGAGGATGTTTCAAACGAAACGAGAGATTTGTTCGAGGATGTCTCCAGCGAAACGAGCACGTTTTCGATGATGTATCCAGCGAAGCGAGCACGTTGTCGAGGATGTCTCAAGCGAAACAAGCATACATTCGAGGAGGTCTCCAGCGAAACAAGCACACTGAAGGCCGTCTCAAGCGAAACAGTACGTTTCTTAAGGATGTCTCAAGCGATACAAGCATAGACTCGAGGATTTCTCACGCGAAACGAGAGATTTGTCGAGGAGGTCTCGAGCGAAACGACAAATTGTGTTCGAGGGTGTCTCAAGCGAAACAAGCAATTGCTCGAGGATGTCTCCAGCGAGATGAAAGATTTGTCGAGGTTGTCTCAAGCGAAACGAGAGATTGGTTCGAGGATGTTTCAAGCGAAACGAGCACGTTTTCGAGGATGTACCCAGCGAAACGAGCTAGTCTCCTGCTCCCGCCCGCAACCGTTCTGGCTCGAGCGCTTCGAGCTTCCGAGCTTTCGAGCCTCTCGAGCTTCCGAAGCTTTCGAGCGTCAGCTTCCCGAGCTTTGGCGTCGCCCAAGGCGTCGAGCCCCCAGCTCGCGGGGGACAGCCACGCCATCGAGCTGCTCAGGCAAAACAACAAGGTTTTGGAGCAGATGTCCAAGCTGCTCGAGAAGCAGAACGAGGCCATCGAGGTGCAGAACAAGACACTCGAGTACATCGCCGAGAAGGCAGGCTGCGCCGAGATGAGGCAGCGCCAATCGAGCGGCGAGGCTACCGACGCTTCGAGGATGACGAGCTTTTACTGCCGAGGCGGCTCCGCGCTGCGGCACAAGAACATCAAGAACGCCGTCCTCGCGAGCGCCCTCAAGACGGGGAGCCTCGAGGGCATCCAGTACAAAGGCATCTTCCACGGCAAGGACAAGAGGCGCGGCGAGCTGCTCTGAGCAATCATCAACAAGACGCACATCGAGGGGGGCACCGAGATGTTCGACGGCTTCGACGACCAAGACACGAACGTCGAGAAGTTGTTCAGGATGCTGCCGAGCTTCCGAGCGGAGTTGCTCGACGAGGCCAAAACGCACGACGCGCTCCTCGGCGACGAGGCCGAGATGATGCCCGAGGGAGCCGCGACCAAGGTTGTCAAGCAGGCCCTCGGCGAGACCCCCCAAGATCTGCAAGCGCTGCACGAGGTGATGCTTCCAGTGAACATGCAATTCAAGCCTGTCTTGCCGAGGGCCAGCGCCGAGAAGGGCAAGGAGCAGCTCGAGTCGGTAGCAATCCTGCCCAAGAAGGCCAAGGACTACTTCGACGCGTTCAAGCGGTGTTGCCTCGAGGGCGACGCCAGCGAGCGCATCTGCACCACGAACGCCATCGTGGCGCGGCGCTGGCAAGTCAGCAAGGTGGCCAAGAAGGCTTTCGAGCTCGACGTGCACAAGTACACCGCCGCCAAGCGCCTCAAGCGCGACGAGGACACCGAGGAGAAGAGGAAGCTCGAGCATCAGAAGATGTTCTTCGATGTGTACTAGCTTCCCGAATTTCACCAAGATCAACAACGAGTACGAGGAGATGAAGGTGGAGAAGACGGGCAAGCAAGAGTTCGAGAAGATCGAGGTGGAGGTT
>CAUYUJ010017411.1:0-20000 GCA_963575745.1 Prorocentrum cordatum | reverse complement strand
CAGCTGGCGCTCCTCCTGAACTACCTGTCGGGCGGGGACCACACCCAACAGCGACGATCCCGATCAAACACGTCTGCTGACCCCAGCCCCATCTGCCGATACTGCGACGAGGAAGAGGAAACTCAGGAGCACACTGTCCGCGACTGTAAGTGCTGGGCCCGAGAAAGACTTCCTCTCACCACCCTCATCAGTGACGAGCAGTGGGCCCGTCTTCCGCCGCACACAAGACACTGCGGGCTCTTCGATGAAGACCCAGCCCTCCTCGACCTGCAGGCCGACCTCGCGAGGGACCCGCTACCTCAGCCCATACCGCGGCCCCCACCTGAGGGAGATCCTGCGGCTTCAGCCCAGGACTCCTACACCACCTACCTTGACCACGACACTGGTTGGACATGGGTCTACGCTGCCACGGACGGTGCATGCACCAACCAAGCCATCCCATTGCTAGCACGAGCGGGCTACGGCGTCTACTACGGCATCGACCACCGCATGAACTACAGTGCACGCGTTCACGGCATTACGCAGAACGCACAGCTTGCGGAGACCCTCGCCATTGTCCACCTCACGGCATGTGCTGAACGGCCCGTACACGTTTTCGTGGACAACCAGGCGGTGGTCGATGGGTTCCAAAGTATCATCGACGGACACTCACCACCGCAGGGCACGCACGTGGAGCTCTGGGAAAAGATCCACCGATGCGTCATGGCCAAGCCCAACATGTTCCGCGTCGAGAAAATCGCAAGCCACCTGGGCGACATGGGCATCGACCTCGGGCTCATCGGGCCCATCGCGGAGGAGTTCAATCGTCAGGCTGACGCCCTCGCCACAACGGCGGCACGTACTCATAACCTTCCAGACGACATTGTCGAAGCTGCCAAAACACGACATCGCCAAGCGACCGTGCTTCATGGAGTCGCTGTCGCCATCTACGAGCGTAGACACCGCACACTCCCCCTCCCACACCGCAGGGCTGGGTTTACAGCTGCGGAACTCAACAAAATGGAACCAAACCCCCTGCTGTCTGACCAGGCACCACCCGCGGCTGGACCAGACATCCCACAGAACCCGGACGACCAAAACAAGAAAAAAAAAAAAAAGAGAAACAAAAAGAAACATATAAGGAAAAACTAAAAAAGACAAAAGAAAAAATTGAAGTAACATGAATGATGTTGAAAGAAGAAATAAAAAAAAAGAGAAAAGATAAGCCTCTGTGGCGATAGGCCCAACGGGCGATATTCGACGAACAGGTGGACGACCCGTTCGGCTTTGGCGGGGGCCTTGACTTCCTAGGCGACGGGCCAGCCAGCGCCAACCTTGCCCCGTCGGGCACCCGCACGTCGCCCTCGACTCCGCCACTGAGAGCGGCATCGCACCCACATGACAACGCCGCTCACCTTCAAGACGCTGACGAACAGGAGGACGACCTGTTCAGCTTCGGTTGGGGATCGGACGCTTTGGACGACGGACCAGCCAGCGAAAACCCTGCCCCGTCGGGCAACCTCTCGATGCCTACCGCGACTCCGTCCCCGAGAGCGACATCGCCCCCATACGATGATATCGGCCACCGCCAAGACGCCGACGACGACCTGGGTGACCCCCGCGGACTGAGTGGCATAGACGACGCACCGCCGACACCCCACGCTGCCGACCATGCCGCCCTACCGAGACGCCACCCTTCTACGCGACTGACCTCAGAGCCCTTGCACAGCATCATGATTGGTCCTACCGCGCAAACCACTCCGCCCCCCCACCGGCGGCAGCCCGCGGGGGCGGCTTCAGCCCCCCCGCAGGGCACTGAACCAGACAGGCCCTCGCGCCCCGTCCACGCTTCCATCGTTGCTGAGCGAGAGGATGCGGCTCTCCCGACCTCTCGGGGCGTGGCCCTAGCGGCTCCAGCCCTGGGGTCGCGCGTTCCCCTCCAGTCACCTTTCAAGGGTGACGGACGACAGCGTACAGGGTGCCGCACTACGCTAGTCCACCACCTGGACAGGCGTACCGAGGACCTCGCCTCTGTCTCGAGGCCCTCGGCCGCTGGCACTGAGCAGCCACCCCTCACCGACCGCGAAACCGAGCTGTCCCAGGCAATGGCTGCTCTCCAGCAGAGGTGCGCTGCTCTCGCCGCGGACCTCGCCGCCACCCAAGCTCGCCAAGGCCCTCTACTCCAGCGCCTCCACAGCGCCGGGCGAGCCTTCGCCGAGCTGCTCACGCCCTCGCCCGATGGTGCCGTGCCGTCACTCACCATCCAAGCTATGCTGTCATCGTTCCGCGGCGCTCCACCTGGTGCCCCGCGCTAATCTCCTCCTTTCTGCCTGCCCGTGAGTACGCGTGGCTCCGCGTCCACGGTGCCAGGGCGCGGGGGCGGGGGGTGCCCTGTCACTGCGCGCCGCTTTGCGGCCAAGCGCCCAACTGGCGGTCTGCCAAGCCGCCTAGCCACGTGTCAGCACGTCGCCTTTCTTGTTGGGGCCTCTTTCTTTACGCGGTCTGACAGGTGAGATCATCATCGTCTGTCCGCCGTCTGTAGCGTCTGTCGCACTGCGCCGGGGGAGGGGTTTTTTGTTGCCCGCCCTCGTATCTAAAGGCTGCACCGCCGCAAATAGTGTTTGCGAGTTGTCGCACCGCAGTGCGCCTCGCGGACGAACCCTGGTCCGCCTACTTGTCCGATCTCTCTTTCTCTCTCTTTCTCTCTCTTTCTCTCTCTCTCTCTCTCTCTCTCTCTTCCTCTCTCCTGGCTCTGTTTCTCTCTTGGTTTGTTTTCTCCTCTCTCTCTCTTTCCCTCTCTTCTCTCTCTCTCTCATCTCTCTCATCTCTCTCTCTCTCTCTCTCTCGTCTCTCTCTCGCTCTCTTCTTCTTCTCTTTTTTTCTCTCTCTATCTCTCCTCGTCTCCTCTCTCTCCTCTTCTCTCTCTCTCTCTCTCTCTCTCTCTCTCTCTCTCTCTCTCTCTCTTATGTCTCTCTCTTTCTTTCTCCACCTCCCCCTGGCGCACTGAACTTGTTCATCGCGGGGGCTGCTTCTCCTGGGAAAACTATGCACGCGAGCTAACCCTACACGAGCATATGGAAATTTTAATTTTCATAAAGCGCTTACAAATTAAATAGATCTATTAAAATAATATAAATAAGTAAATAATATAAAAATAACTATAAAAAGTATTAAAAAAATAAAAAAAGTGGTTAATATAAATTATATTATATAATATAAAAAATAAAGGTTTTGAACCTTGCGATTTTTTGGCTGCTTGTCCTCTTCCCCCTGCTTCTCCTGCTCTTCCCTCCCTCCTCATCCTTCTGCTATTTTCCGTTCTTCTTCCTTTCTCCTTTCTCTCGTCTCTCTTCTCGTCTCTCTCTCTCTCTCTCTCTCTCTCTCTCTCTCTCTCTCTCTCTCTCTCTCTCTCTCTCTCTCTCTCTCTCTCCCTTTCTACTTATTCTTATTCTTCTTCTTCTTGTCTCCCTGCCCCCCTGGGCACGTTTATCGCGGGGGGTGATTATCATGGGAAAACTAAGCACATGAGCTACAAGCAGATGAAAATTCTAATGTTCATTAAGCGCTTACAAATTAAATCGAATAAGTTTTGAACTGTGTTTTTTGCTATCTCCTTCTCCTCTCCCCTATTCCTGTTTTCTCCTGCCCACCCCTGTCCCCCCCCCCCCCCCCCGTCCTCCTCTACCTCCTCTTCTCCTTCTATATTTCGATTCAACTATCTGTATATATTTCTTCTCCTCCCCCTGCCGCCATGAACTTGTTTATCGTTGTGGTTGAATATCATGGGAAAACGAGGCACATGAGGAATCCCTGAAGAAACCAATAGGAATCTCTATAGAAACCAAAAGGAATCTTAGGGGACCTATAAGAATTATAAGAACGTGCACCTCAAATCTGTAGGAAACCATGTGAATATTTTTGTATTTTTCAAATGTAGAAGCGAAGCTCGGGGGCGCGCCGCCGCGCGCGCGGCGGCGCCCCGCTAAGCTTCACTTCTATATTACTCACCATTAAGAAATCTACATTTAATTCCAAAAACGGCATCGAAAAGTTCTGGTGCCCTTTAAGGAGGCTGAAGGAACGCGTCGGCTTTTTATATGTTTATAATAAAGAACTGAAGCTAGGAAGCGCGCGCGCGCGGGTGACCCGGCCACCGCGCACGCGCGGGTGACCCGGTCCTGGGAAAACCTGCTAAAACTGCAATTGCCATTAAGCGCTTACAAATTAAATCTAATACGTTTTGAACTTTGGTGGTTTGCTTCCCTCTTGTTTTTTCCTCCTCTTGCTCTTTCTCCTCCTCCTCATCCTCTTCCTCCTCTTCCTCCCATGCCTCCTCTTCCTCTTCTTCTCTTTCTATCTTTCTATTTAACTATCTATATTTCTTCTCCTCACCCCTGGCGCCCTACTAAAGGCCCTAGGGCAAGGCCCAGGGTAGGCCTAGGGGTACCCTAGGGGTAGGCCTAGGGTAGGCCTAGGGGAAGGCTCTAGGGGTAGGCCTAGAGGTAGGCTTAGGGGTAGGCCCTAGGGGTGTTGGCCTAGGGGTAGGCCCTAGGGGTAGGGGTAGGCCCTAGGGGTAGGCCTAGGGCAGGCCTAGAGGTAGGCCCTATGGTAAGCCTAGGAAAGGCCTCAAGTAGTAAAGGTTGGAGGAGGCTTCGAGCGAAACGAGCACGCTCGTCGAGGACCATCCAAACGAAACAAACACGTTCTTCGAAGACGTCTCAAGCGAAACGAGCAGCAGAAATATACGTAGCCATTTGGTGGCTCAAGATTTCGAGCTATCCAAGATAGTTGCTCCAAGGCGACAATGGAACAGCGCATCGAGTTCGAGAAATCTCAGAGGCAAGGGTCTCGATCGCGATCGCCGAGATCAATGGCTGACCGCCCCCGCAGCCGCTGGCGAGACATCTTCCCCGAGGACATGGCTGCTCGCCCCCCGAGCGATTGGCGAGACACCTTCTCCGAGGAGAGCCTCGCGCCGCTCGAGAACACCCAAGACATGTTCGAGGCAATGCGGCAAGAGCTCCGGCTCACAGGGCCGCCCGAGAACACGCAGTGTCTCGAGGAGCAGGAGGCGCTCGAGGAGAACACCCAGCTCCCGAACAACGAGGCCGAGAGCCCGAGGTCTCGAGAGCCCGAAACACCAGAGAAGCCCGAGGGCGAGACCGACGAGCTTGACCACGAGGACACCAAGCGCCAAGAGCTCGAGAAACCCGAGACGCCCGAGAAACTCGAGGTCCACGAGAAGGAGCTCCAGGCCGTCAGCAGCAGCGGCGAGAAAAAGCGAGGACGAGACCGAGATGAACTCGAGACGCCCGCGGAGTCCGAGGACGAGGTCGGGAGCCCGAGGTCCCGAGAGCCCGAAACGCCAGAGAAGCCCGAGAGCGAGACCGACGAGCTTGACGACGAGGACACCGAGCGCCAGGAGCTCGTGCCCGAGGAGGGCAAGCGCCTAGTAGAGGAACCCGAGGTTTACGTAGTGTTCTCGAGCCCCGACACTGGGACGACCGAGCCAGCCTCAGACGCCGAGGCGCAAGCCTGGGCGCCCTACGAGCGCACGCGCAGTTTGTGGATACTCGAGGGGCGCTCGAGTTAGATGCGCGCGCTCAGAGTGCTTCGAGAAAGCAATGAAGATGCCCCTATCGTGCGTCGAAAATGGCTCGAGGACATTTCAAGCGAAGCGACAGAATTGCAGAGGATGTCTCATGCGGAGTAAGCATTTGTTCGAAGATATTTCAAGCGAAACGAGAACGCATGCGAGGATGTTTCAAACGATACAAGCAATTGTTTGAGGATGTCTCAAGAGAAAAATCAAAGTATTTCAAGGATGTCTCAAGCAAATGCATCAATGGCCTGAGGAGTCTCAGGCGAAACAAACAATTATGTCGAGGACGTCTCAAGCGAAACAAGCTATTTGTCGAGGATCTCTCAAGCAAAGTAACGCATAATTTCGAAGATATGTCGAGAGAAAGAAGTGTTTTGTGGAGGATGTCTCAAGCGAAGCGGCGCCCTTGGGAAAGCCCTGGAGTCTGGGTTCTATTTCCCACAAGGCCTCCCTCCTTCCCTGAGATCGCGGCGTCGCATTTCTTCGCAACCGGAACTTACGCCTTCTTTCGGGCCCCAGGACCCTCACATATTGATCCGGCCAGAAACAAGACGCAGAAAGTCTGGGCCCAGGACCCCTGTCCAGGTTTAACGATGTTGCATGTGTTTCGTGATGTAAAATCTCGAAATGTTTTTCGCGGCGACTACGCACGCCGAGGCGACACGCAAGATGGGGGCGAGGGTGGCCTCTGGCGCGCGGCTTGCCATTGGCTGCGTGCGACGCAGCACCGGCGGCCCGCGCGGTTAGGTCTGGCCCCCCCGCTTCCCCAGGGAGCCGCGCACTGCATGTCACTCCAGCAAAGGGTCACCCCTGCTTGTAGTCGAAGCCATGCCCCGACCCTGACCAAGCCCCGACCCTGGGCCCAAGGGATCGGCGCGCAGGCACCCGTTTGGAATAGACCAGAGAGGCATGCGAAGCGACCCTGGGCCCACCGACAAAGAAACAGCACCGTAAGAAAATACAGCAGGGGTCCTGAACCACATTCTTCTGCGGCTGTTTTCGAACCGGATCGATCCGTGAGAGCCACAGGGCCCGAAACAGGGCAAAATCCCCGATTGTGAAAAAAACAACGCTGGGGCAGCTTAAAAATACTGGCCCAGCCAGGAGGGGGAGTACACACCGATCCTGGGTCAATCATGGAACCGGCCAGCATCGGCGCAAGCGTATAATTGGCGACCCCCGGGCGCCCCCATGGCCGCGGCGTCCGCGCGGCGGCGCAACTGCAGCAGCAGCTGGACCCTCGCCGCCGCCGCCGGCGTCGCCGCCATCGCAGCCGACCTCGTCTTCGCCGTCGCCGTCGTCGTCACTGCCCGCCATCGTGGTCGCCGTCGTCAACACCACCGTCGTCGTCGTCGCAGTCGTCGACTTCGCAACGAAGGACATCCCAGCGTAAAGGAAGGAGGAGGACGACGACCACGAGCGGCAACTGCAGGAAACTAAATAAGAGGAAGTTAGAAATGATGTGGAAATCGAATGCACGGTCTCAACGCGGAAAGTACAGTAAGTACCGCTGGCACGTCTAAAGCGGGCACGGGAGCACTGCAGGCGCCCCTCCCCCTGGGCCAACGAGGCAAAAGACAGGCTGGGTGAGAAACAGGCAAAGCACCAGGAAGCTGGACAGACCTACCGTTCGAATCCGGCGCTCAAGCGAGTCCGTCGTGCCTTCAAAAGGACAGCACATCAGGAGGGCCCCACTCACCGCCCCATTCTCAATTACCCTGGTGACGTACCCAACCCCAGCGCAAACGCGGGGCGCAAATAGTTTAGGACGCCTCGTAAGGGGGGCGATGACGGAGCGAGGGCCACATATGTCTGCAGACGGAATTCGGGAGACTCGGAGGACACTGGCTACAGGAAAAGGACTAGATAAAGCTGATTAGTGACAATCCCTGAGCACCCCTAGCCACTTCGATAGCGGGGATCTCATATCGCAGCCCCCGAGAGATGGCGAGGTCTAACTTGAGTCTGCGGCGAGGTCCCAGAAGCAATAACGGTTCGACAATGACGCGATCGAGGACCTGAGATCAACTCACGAGGCATGAGGGGCGCCTCGTGGAAAGCAAGCTGACTATTTCGGCTTAGCCCCCTGCAAATGACGCGCAAAGCGCTTGCATATTTTACGAGGTGCAACTCTTCACCCAGCGGGTTCCAAACAGTTTGATGCAGCATAAACGCAAACACATGCGATTGAAATGCTACTCGCCAGGCCCCCTAAGAGCCCCGCTGACGCGGAGAGCACGAGCGCGACGACAGAGGAAGGTCGGAGGCAAGAGTGGGCGATGTTTTCAGGCATGCCAATTGTCGCCACAGTCACTGCAAGATGCAAGAGCTGCACAGAACGGAATTTAAAAGCTAGCAAAAGAGCTCGCGCCACGTGGGCCCCCGCTCTCCATTCACTCGACGCCCCAGTAGGCGGGGCGGGCGCGCTTGCCGCGCACGCGCCTCGCACGCAGGCCCCAAACGGCATCCACTGCACCATGAATCGACGCACTGCCCATCAGTCTTCCAGTCGGCAAGACTACGTCTACATGGCGCCCCCCCCCCCCCCCCCCTGGCCATGTGCACCCGCTTGGAAATCTGCCAAGATCACATTGCGCAGTTCAGGGATTCCCATACTGGGGTCGATACGTCTGTTCCAGCATTCCCCCTTCTACTCCGTCACCAGGCCCGGCAATCCGCCGGCGTACACGGCCCAGAGGCGCAGCAGATAAATGCTATCATGATATCCCGAGCACAGGGTCACCCCCATGCGCAGCGGCGGAATGCAACGCTTGCCACGCGGATCTCCCCTCTCGCGCCACGCAGTTCGCCGCGAGCGACGGCGGCGCCGTCGCTTCTGATGAGCAGCGAGCACCAACGGCCGGCGGACACGCTCGTGGAGGTCAGCCCGCGCGGGAGCTCCGGGATGTTACACTGCCCCCAGGTGTTCCAGCCGCTTGCAAAAGCCGCGACATCGCTCCTGAGCAGCACTGTGTGATGGTCGCTCGCTGCCACCTGCACATATCTACGCCCTTCTGGCAGTTCCAGCACCGGGCGCACGCCGCCCCACTCATCTCTGCCGCACGCCACCGCGGCACCGTCGCTTCTGATCATCACAGTTCGACCCGCCGCAGCGGCGACCTGCGCGAAAAAGAGCTCCGCCTGCACGGCGGGAATGTCGCACTGGCCGCTGCTGCATGCGCCAAAGGCTAGAACGGCCCCATCACTTCGCGAAAGTGCAGCGCGGCACTCGGCCCACTCCCCCCCCCCCCCCCCCCCACCGCCTCCAGCGGCGACTTGTGCATGCCAAAGGGCCCTCGGCAGATCAGGGGCCGCGCGCGGGCGCTTGTCCTTCGAGCCAGTCGTCTCGAAGGTGCCGTTGCCCCAGAAAGACGCAGTGGCACTCGCTCGCGGCACCTGCACGTAAACCGCCCCAGCCGCGGGCCCGGGGACGAGGTTCTCGTCGCAGCATCGGTCCCAGCCACAAACAGCGGCTGAGCCGTCGCTGCGAAGCAATATGGCGCGGCGCTCCGCCACCGCAATCTGCACGTACGCGACCCAGTCAGGCAGGGGCGGGGTACTCGGGCAAGGATATTTCGGGGCGGACTCATGAGGCATTCGGCATATAATCTCACCATTGTCTCGAAGAAGCATGACGTAGAATTCGCCGGCGCCGCACTCGTCGCAGCATTCGCCAACGCCGCACATGTAGTCGAATAACCCCATGCCCACGATAATAATGCACCCCCCCTTAAGTCGCTAGAGTTCTTCATCGTCGACCAATAAGAGTTTGGTCGGGGGCGCGGGGGCGCGGAGGCCGAACTTCATTATCACGGGAAAAGTACGCCATCGAGGTTACTTCCTTCTCATGTTGAGATAACAACATCAAGCGAAGCGGACACGTTTTTCAAGAATGTCTCAAGCGCAACCAATAATTTTGGGGGGGCAACCTGAAACCAAACGATCAATATTTCAAGGATGTCTCAAGCGGAACCAGCAATTATTTTTGGATGTCTCAAACGAAGCGAAAACTTGTCGAGGATGTCTCAAGCGAAACAAGCATATACTCGAGGATGTCTCAAGCGAAATGAGAAATTTGTCGAGGATGTTTCAAACGAAGCGAGAGATTTGTTCGAGGATGTCTCCAGCGAAACGAACACGTTTCCGATGATGTATCCAGCGAAGCGAGCACGTTGTCGAGGATGTCTCAAGCGAAACAAGCATACATTCGAGGATGTCTCCAGCGAAACAAGCACACTGAAGGACGTCTCAAGCGAAACAGTACGTTTCTTAAGGATGTGTCTAGCGACACAAGCATATACTCGAGGATTCCTCACGCGAAAGGAAAGATGTGTCGAGGAAGTCTCGAGCGAAACGACAAATTGTGTTCGAGGGTGTCTCAAGCGAAACAAGCAATTGCTCGAGGATGTCTCCAGCGAAATGAAAGATTTGTCGAGGTTGTCTCAAGCGAAACGAGAGATTTGTTCGAGGATGCTTCAAGCGAAACGAGCACGTTTTCGAGGATGTACCCAGCGAAACGAGCTAGTCTCCTGCTCCCGCCCGCAACCGTTCTGGCTCGAGCGCTTCGAGCTTCCGAGCTTTCGAGCCTTTCGAGCGCTCGAAGCTTTCGAGCTTCAGCTTCCCGAGCCATGGCGTCGCCCAAGGCGCCGAGCCCCCAGCTCGCGGGGGACAGCCGAGTCATCGAGCTGCTCAAGCAAAACAACAAAGTTTTGGAGCAGATGCCCAAGCTGCTCGAGAAGCAGAACGAGGCCATCGAGGTGCAGAACAAGACACTCGAGTACATCGCCGAGAAGGCAGGCTGCGCCGAGATGAGGCAGTGTCAATCCAGCGGCGAAGCTACCGACGCTTCGAGGATGACGAGCTTTCACTGCCGAGGCGGCTCCGCGCTGCGGCAAAAGAACATCAAGAACGCCGTCCTCGCGAGCGCCCTCAAGACGGGGAGCCCCGAGGGCATCCAGTACGAGGGCATCTTCCACAGCAAGGACAAGCGGCGCGGCGAGCTGCTCTGCGCGATCTTTAACAAGACGCACATCGAGGGGAGCACCGAGATGTTCGACGGCTTCGACGACCAAGACACGAACGTCGAGAAGTTGTTCAGGACGCGGCCGAGCTTCCGAGCGGAGTTGCTCGACGAGGCCAAAACGCACGACGCGCTCCTCGGCGACGAGGCCGAGAAGATGCCCGAGGGAGCCGCGACCAAGGTTGTCAAGCAGGTCCTCGGCGAGATCCCCCAAGATCTGCAGGCGCTGCACGAGGTGATGCTTCCAGTGAACAAGCAATTCAAGCCTGTCTTGCCGAGGGCCAGCGCCGAGAAGGGCAAGGAGCAGTTCGAGTCGGTAGCAATCCTGCCCAAGAAGGCCAAGGACTACTTCGACGAGTTCAAGCGGTCTTGCCTCGAGGGTGACGCAAGCGAGCGCATCTGCACCACGAACGCCATCGTGGCGTGGCGCTGGCAAGTCAGCAAGGCGGCCAAGAAGGCATTCGAGCTCGACGCGCACAAGTACACCGCCGCCAAGCGCCTCAAGCGCGACAAGGACACCGAGGAGAAGAAGAAGCTCGAGCATCAGAAGATGTTCTTCGATGTGTACATCAAGACTAGCTTCCCGAACTACACCAAGATCAACAACGAGTACGAGGAGATGGAGGTGGAGAAGACGGGCAAGCAAGAGTTCGAGAAGATCGAGGTGGAGGTTTGAGCCGAGCAGGCCCAGCGCGAGGCTTCATCGAGGCCTCATCGAGGAGCGAGCGGCGATCAAGGCCCGTTCCCTCGAGCTTTCCGAGAGGTTTCCCGAGAGGCTTCGTCGGCCCCCTCTCGAGCGTAACATCGAGCGCAACTCCGTCGAGGCTCGATCCTCGATCGATATCCGGATCGAGGCTCCGCGAGCCTCGGGCCATCGTTGACCCGAGATCGCAAGGTCTCGGATCCCTGGCCCGAGAAACTTGGACTCTCGATCCGCGAGTCGATCGAGGATCGAGCCTCTGTGTCAAGGTCACCTCGTCTGAGATCCCTTCGTCGAGGCTCGATCCTCGATCGATCTTCGGATCGAGGCTCCGAGAGCCTCGGGCCATCGTTGATCCGAGATCACAAGATCTCGGACCCCTGGCCCGAGAACCTTGGACTCTCGAACTGAGGGTCGATCGAGGACGGAGGGGGGGGGGGGGAGAGGGAGTCTCAAGCGAAACAAAGGATTGCCCGAGAATGTCGCAAGCGAAGCGAGAGGCTCGTCGAGGGCGTCTCAAGCGAAACAAGCAAATACTCGAGGATGTCTCAAGCAAAGCGAGAGATTTGCCGAGGATGTCTCAAGCGAAACGAAAGATTTGCTCGAGGATGCCTCAAGTGAAACAAGAAATTGCTCGGGGATGCTAGAGGGGAGATGGGGGGGAGAGAGGGGGGGGGGGGGGAGCAGCAGGAGGAGGAGCAGGAGGCGGAGGAGGAGGAGGAGGAAGAGGAGGAGGAGGAGGAGGAGGAGCAGGAGCAGGAGCAGGATGATGATGATGATGATGACGCGCCTTGAAAGGTCGGTTCTCCCTAAACACAAACCTGAGAAGCCACCAATACGCCAAGCGCGTACGGTAGAGAAAGAGGGAAGCGGGGAGGAGCGGGGAGGAGCGAGAGAGAAGGGGTAGAACAAAGAAGAATCCCAGCCCAAGATTGAAGCCCATGATATTGATATTGAACGCCATCAAGAGAGTAAACCAACTGTCCAATTCTGACAGAAATTATGATTGAAACCTGTAATACTCAAATAATCGTGAATGATTAAATCCCATCTTAAATTGAACCCAGGATACTGAATAAAACCCACCCACTCTGAGTAAAGGTGTGAGCAATGAGAAACGCAATACAAGGTGGAGGATAATGCTTGATTGTTCGAAATATCTTGAGTGACTTGAGTAGCTCCAGTAACTTGAGTAACTCGAATACCTTGCTTGACTTGCGCAAATCAGGAAGTGAGGTGAAGAGAACTTTCATTGAGTCCCTTGAAACCCAAAAACGTAAGTGATAACCCAATCCAATAAAAGTGATGAAAGAAGACTAGACATTGAACTGAATGTCCCAAACACGCAGTGACCCAGAAGATATGGAGGCATACAAAATTATAACTGAAGTCGAGTGAGCCCAACTGTGAAGACCCACTCCAGGTGAACCAAGCCATGTGAGGTAATTTGAATTCAAGCAAGTGCGACGCGAGATGCAGTGGGTGTTTATGGTTTGTGTTTTGCCCACTATCGATGTTGAAGGACATGCAAGGGGATTGAAGTGAGACTAGGAGACCTCCAAAGGCCGCAGGCCCATGCACCGCAGACGCCAAGAGAAAAGGACTGAGAGATCCCCAGAATGATGATCACGGATACTTCCAACGCCACTTTTCCACAAAGAAGTCTCCATCCCACCAATAGTCCGAAAGGTACCAAACCACTGGGTAAGGCCAGCCCGATTCGGGATCGAACCAGGTGTCATAGTACTCGGTGTACCAGACTTTGGTGTAGACCTTTTCTTCTTCGCAGTAGTTCCACATCCCACCTGAACCTTGAAACCACTTGAGACGCTTCCTGGATTCCAGCTTGGCTGGCAGGCATCGCTTGACCATCCCCTGACTTTTATATGGAGGTTCCCAGCCGCTTCGTACAAGACTACCGCCAGGGTTTGAGGCGAAACGGCTACTGACCATCAGCCAATTCTTTCCAAGGAACTCTCCGAGCCCTTTTGTCGGGTCCTCTGGCGTTTACATACAGTCTGTTAAAGCCGCTGTCCCGGCACGCTTGGAAGAGCGGAATTTTGCACCAGTCATATGTAAGGTATGGACCACCTAGGTCCGAGGGAATAAGGAATCGCGCTGGCAACTTTACCGCCCTTTGGAATAGCAGCGTGGAGCAGAAAGAGAATGCTTCAAGGTCTTGCTTGGATAAGAAGCAAATCTTGCGTTTAGACCTGCAAAGTTTCCCCTGAAAGTAGACGTGAGGGTCGGACGCCTTGGGAAGTAGCATACCGAAATCTTGAGCCCGATACTGCAGGGGCGACAGGGGCAAGGAACGAGAGAGGGCCCAGCAGAGGCAGACCGAGGTGGGCGGGATTGTTGCGAAGCCACGGTGTCCCTACGATCACAGAGATCAGGCGGGTCCCAGATAGAATCGCATAAGTGACATCTCCTGGTGTCAGCCAATCCCAAAGGCGGGAGGCAAAGAAGGAGAGAGAACACAAAGAGGTCTTGAAACAGACCAAAGTGAATTCCGTTGGGGAGTCAAAACCCCGCTCCATTAATATTGGAGCCTGTTCTCTGAGGCTGCCATCAGGTATGATACCCAAACCTCAGAGGATTTCGTCACGTTAAATTTGTGTACTTGCATTCCGTGGAACATTGCCACGGCAAACTTCCTAGTGTGGGGAGCACATGGGCCGCGGAAGAGGCGACGGTCCTTCCCAGTCCGAGCGAACGACCCATGTTGATCAGCAAACATCAGAATAGACCGAATGGAGCCGATGATGGGAGAAATCCCCTCAATGATGTTCCAGAACCGATCAGGCTCCACATACCCCACTCCCAAGCCTAACTCCATCAAGTCTCCGATGAGCTCTAACCATCTGGAGGTGTCGGGCTCCCTGTTCCACCGCTCTCGGACCATCCTCTGTACATCGGTGACACGGCCCGCCACTGATCGAAGCTCCTCCATGGGCTTGTACGAGGCACGGGTAGGTTGTCTCCTTTGAAGATACCTGGCCATTTGGCCCCAAATGTTCCACCAGATAGTGTAGATGAAATTCCCAGGGTCTGACCATCGGTTGTCATAGAACACGGCGCCCTTGTATGACATTGTCTTGATCTGTACAAAAGACATAGAGCGTACTGCAATTCCCACGATTCCAATAAGGTCTTTGCAAGCCTTACTAGAGAAAAAGGCCTCAAAGAGATTCCATAGCTGTCTCAGAGGTATCTCGAATTCGCGTCCCTTCTCGTACATGTGAAGTGTGACACATCTTCGTGGGCAGTACGATCCTGAATTCGAGGGAACGATCTCGGAACTTTCGATTGCCAGTGCACGTGGGCAAACTGATGCCCATGCCTCAAAGATACAGCATTGGAGCGATTTTGAATTCCATGGCCTGACAACCCTCTGAGGGGCGAGCATGAGTGTGTTCCCAAAACTTGAGAAGAGGTCGGGGCTAGACGTGCAATGCTAATTGAACCAAAATGACTACAGAAAGCTACCATGCCAAACAGGCCAACAGAAAGACAGGGGCCGAGAGATGGAGTGATGGAGAAAAGAGATGCACTTTATCAGTGAACGGACGGCAGTCAAAGTCCTGGCCAGCAAGGCGGAATTAACAATCCCAGGCCGAACCCATTTGCACTGAAGTGAAGAGGTAGACAGACCACCAAACTATCCCAAGAAAGAACTTAAAACGACGAGGGCTTGGACCAAGGGTGCACCACAACCCTACTGGGCCCCGTCAGTTGAATCGAGAAGAATAAGAAAAGAATAAGAAAAGATGCGGTCCCAGTCTTTGCAAGATGACCTGTGGGCCACATGCCCCAAGAAACTCATGATCCCAAGCATTCCCATATTGAAACGAAAGCCATAAACTTGGCAAAGTAAGGACATTTACGATCCCAGCTGACCCGTTTTGGACTGAAATAACGAGTCAAACTAAGGAGAAGGCGGTTCCCAGTTGAGAAGGCCCGTCAAGGCTGTGGACAAAGCAAGAAAGACACCACTACTTTGGCCCTGACGGAAATTGAGAAGAACAGAACTTAACTCATGCCACAGATGAAGAATCTGACGTCCCCAATTGAACCAGATCTGAACCAAAAGGACACTGATGACCCAACGAGAAGAGGAGTTGGTTTGTATCTTCAGAGCTGCCTCGATCACATCAGGAAACGAGGTTTGCAGAGCAAGTGGCACCTAACAGTGGCACCGTTTCCAGTCTCCACCGTTATAAGATCACCAACGTCTTCATACGAGTCCTTGACGTAGAGGAGTGCCACAATACAGCTGCCCGCGAAGATCTGAGATTTATCGTGTAGCCTCTCCTTCTTGGGACAGACCTCAGGGCCAATGAACGCTTCTTTGGTGTAAAACCTCGCGTTAAACAAGTGAATGTCCTTGGAGCGAAACGTGTTGAGCCCAAAGTGCCAGAGGATCTTCGTAACGTCCCTGGTGGTAAGATAGCCGTGCTCACCCAAAACTGGGATGCTTTCCGAAATCAGTGGACCTTGATTGTCGATGATGAAAGGAGTGAGCTCTCGAACAATAATGATTTGGAAGTGCTCTCCGACCTTTGCCTTGACAGTGTTCAGGCCTGTGAGCTGAGGAACGAAAACCATAATATAGCGCCTTGAGCTGGTATGGTCAGTGCCGCCCTTTGGGGCGAAAATTGGGCACCCCGAATGATCATACTCCAACTGTGACTTCAGAATTGGAGGACCCAACTTGCTGATCCAGGGCTTCTTATCTTGTTCCCAGCTCTTCGAAACAGGCTGTGACTTTCGGTCAGGCGAGTCGACTTCTGCTTCAGAGCCAGAGGATGAACTCCTGGAGCCTGGAGAGTCCGAAGACGGCACTTCCCAAGTAGTGCCGCCCGCTGGTTTGACAGGTGTTTCCCCACGATAGTCCTGCGTCTCAGGCAGGATATCATCCGGATCGGGCTTTGCCCCAGACCCGCCGCCCTGCGGTTGTTTCTTGAACCCAATTGAGTACTGCATCTTCCTAGCTATCGGCGAACGGCTCCGAGAGGCCGAATTTCCCCTGCGCACAGGTGCAGGAGGTGGGGTGGGGAGAGTCCTTGCTTCGCGAGGGCCAGCGCTAGAGGATGCCTTTGCTTTGAGTTCCTGATTCTTGAACTCTACTGACCTCGCTTGATCCTCCTTCTTCTGTTCGAGCTTCTTCTGCAACTTGATTTTCTTATCGTTCGATGTGAGAATGGGTTTCGCTTCCATCTTGACCTGACGATTGCGAGCCCAACGATCTAAGGCGTGGCGGTCGAAGCCAAAGAAAAGAGGGATAGTTGGCTGAATCTGTTTCCCAGTCCAATCCAGGTCCTGAGAGTAAAGGGAGTCCGTGGTGAAAGTAAAGAGCCCCAATGGGCGCAGTGCGATACCGAAGTGTGCCTGGATGCACCAGACCGAGCCGATGGCTACTGAAGGCGAAAGTGAGGCGATTGCCGAACCCAATCGAGCATTTCTTTGGCGAGGCCAAGACGAAACTTTTTGTCCCTGGAACCCTGCGGAGAAAATAAGGTGGTCCAGGCATCCTTATCGTACCTGAAAACGTACCCCCTATGCGAGCGGGAGTGGGCACGGCTGCCACCAGAGTGGTCAAAGGAGCGATTCTGAGTAACCCAATGCTTGCAATATTGAAACAGCCTCGACGAAAAATCTTCTGGATGTCTTTGCATGTGTGAAACCCAACTGATGGCAGAGTCCAAATGGAAAATAGCCCAAGAAACTTCTTTGAACCCCTTGGTTTTACGATTTCTGCGTAAACTAAATTGTTCTGGAGATTCCCCTGGGAGCCTTTTGAGTTTTAACATGATCCTGATACATTGATTCTGTGCCTTGGTAATCAAGTCCGCCGTCGTCTTACAGGGTACCCAGGCAGCACCTCTGGATCGTATAATCCCTCCCGCCATGCAGTTCAGTTTAGAGAGACGTTTAGACATGGGGATATGCTCGTTAATCAAGAATTTACTGTTAGCCCAAAAGGCTTTGTTGATCTGCGAGATACCCCGCTTGACATCTTCGTGGCAGGAGCCAGTGGCAGTGAGAACAGGGCCAAGCACCTTGGCCTCCGGTACCACAGACCATGTTTTCCCGAAGGGGTCAGACCACTTGTATTCTTGAAAGTGGTAAGGATAAGCCGGAAGGATTTCCCGATCGTCTTTGAGCCTAAGCCGATGTTCATTCCATAACTCCGACTCTACTAGGGCGGTCAGAGTTGCAAGATCCTGTTCCGAGGAGGCCACTATAAAAATGTTATCTGACCAGCTGAGAAGAGCAATCCTGAAGTCAAATCCCAGCTGCTCGCAGCGAATGGAGATTCCCAAAGAAGAATGTGTAATCTTCTCCAAAGTGGAGGCGAAGCAATCTTCCACCGAAACGCGCGCCAGAATGCATGCTGTCCCAGCTCCTTGCATCAACCCACGGTCTCTTTGGATAATCCCAGTGTTTGAGTCCAGAAGAGAAATGGAAACTCGAGGGCTCCTGTGCAGCCTGATGCAGCCCACTGCTAAGAAAAAAGGGACTCCCCGTCCCAATAAGCTCCGTAAAACCATTCCGTAACGAATCTGATCGTGGTGAGCTTTGATATCGGTAATCCAAACCATTCCTTTGTTGAAGTGATCTCGCCCATATTCTAAAATGTGGTAGACACTCGTGTGGAGCTCTTGTAATTGACCACCTTTGCTTAGCCCAAAAATCAGGCCCTTGAGACCTTTGGAGTCAGTGTATGAATCCAGAACTGGAAGAATGGCCTTCGCCACATAAGCGTGCCCAATCTTGGCAATAGCAGGCTGAGGAATAACAACTCTAGTTTGAGAAGGGGTTCCAAAACCCTTGATCTTGTTACCCAGGTGGCCCCCGAGTGTGACGTCGTTCCAGAATTCAGGGTCGCCTAAGCAGGCTTGTATACACCCCGTGAGCCTTTGGGACCAGCCCGAAACTTTTACGACAGCCGTGCAGGCAAACTCTGTGTCAATTTTTCGGGGGGCCTTGATGTCGTCCAACGCGTCCTCCAGCAAGGACGGGATGATGGGGTCGTCGTAGAAATTGAAAAAACCCAAGGATCGAAGCCAGGCAGTGTCCTCCTGGCGCTCCGAGTCTGAGAGTCCCCACCTCTCTCTATATTCTTCCGCAACCAGTGTGGCACAGCGATCCACTTCAAAAATCTTGACTTGATCAACGCAGAAACCCAAAATGGGAAGAAGAGACTTGCGTGAAGCCCAGACTCGTTTTCCTTGAGAGGCGTTGAGCGCAACCTGAGCCAGTTCACGCTGAACTTTCGTTATCTTGAGTGCTTTCAAGAGGAGCTGACCCAAGGCGACCCTCGAAGCTTCGTTAAGTTCGGAGTTGAACCGTGTCCTGAGACTCTTGACCCAGAATGGCTCTTCAGCAAATCTCCTAAAGCTCCTAGGGAGGGCCTGAGTCGCTTCATACACCTGTCCCAACATGTTTTCCCAGAAATCGAAGGAGAGAGTAAGGTCCCTGGGATCGTGATACCTTACCGCACATGAATCAGGCTGTTCTTCATCATTTAGACGAGTAAGTTCCGCTGATTCGGGAAAAAGACCCTGGGCGATCTTCCTGACCTCCAAAATGTTTGTAGGGGTCCAAAGGAGCGGCCTTCTCTTAAGGGCCCGCTGAGGAAAGGCCAGGATATCACATCCGATGAGGGCATGGTCCCCAGGGACGCCCGCCCAGCAGGCGAAGCAGTCGGAAGATAGATCGCCCCTGGCAAGAGCAATGTGGTCGATCGTGCTGTTGGCTTGGGAGATCGCCTGTTCACCGTCGGGCTTCCTTGTGAATTGCATGGAAGTCTCCTGAAACCTGAGAGGGCACCAATGGAGGTCGAGGTAGGAGCAGGCTTCGCAGAACGACCGAAATTTTTGGTCTCCGTTGCCTTGATCTGCATTCATGTCCCCCAACCAGGAGAGAGTGGACCCGACAGGGCGGGATCGACCGAGTTGGATGGCGCAGTTGAGAGAATCATGGAAAAATTCATGGGCAAGATGAGAGAAGGGAAAGGATCTGGCATGATGGTGGCATCCATCGAGACAGTCAGGACGAAGATCAACGCGGATGGATCTCCAATCGCAGACAATGTCTTTCACACGTTTTCTCAGAGATTTGTGCACAAGCACGCCCATGGCCCTACACCCAGGGCCAGGATGATGACGGTAGTAAGCGTGGCCGTTGAAAACGGGGCGAAGAAGCCCATCGTTTTGAAGGCAGCCTTTGAAATCCGCCTCTATGATACAAATTAAGCCCCAGCACTTCAGCTCGAGCAGATCTAGGTTGGCTTGCATAAGGGTCTCGTCTGCCCACTTGCCTTGCACGTTGAGTGCACAAACAAGGCCCCTCACATAGGCGTCTCAAAGAGAGAGTGCCTCTTCAATGGTGTCCTTCAGCGTCTTGCGGAGCGCTTCGTCGGGGATTTCCTTAAAAGACTCGTGCCACAGAAATTCCCCATCCTTGATAACACCAATCTGATGATCTAAGACAAAAAATTTTCGGGTCCGTGAGCAAATCACGTAACTGTCTTCTGAACGATCTCCCATTGCCTTTTCCAGTGCACTAGAAATTGTCTTGAATAATTTTGCTGGGCCCCGCTCCTCCTTGGTACTGATTTGTCCACACCAGATCAAATTTTCTAAGTACCCAGGAATCTTGAGATCACGGATCGTGGCTGCCGCTTGAAGTCC
>CAUYUJ010017410.1:205000-236953 GCA_963575745.1 Prorocentrum cordatum | reverse complement strand
GAGGAGGAGGAAGAGGAGCAGGAGGAGGAGGAGGAGGAGGAGGAGGAGGGATCTCCTGGCCGGGGCGGGCGCCAAGCTCTCAACGGCCTCCTCTCCTCCCCCTTCTCGCGATGGCAGCCCGGCGAGCCGCGGCAGCCGGGACCGGGTGCTCCCGTTCGGGCCCTGCCAAGAAGCGGCACGCGCCCACCGCCGGGCGAGGCCGCCCGGCCCCGCGGGCGTCGGCGGCCCCCTCAGGAGCGCGGACCGGCCACCCCTGCCCAGGCCCCGCCAAGCGGCAGCCGCCTCCTGGGCAGCGCGGCCGCTCGGCCCCGCGGGCAGTGACGAAGAGGAAGGGCATCAGCGTCATCGCCAAGTACGTCAGGGCGGGGACTTCCAGGCAGCTCAGCGAGGGCACCCCCGGGAGCCTCGCGTTGGACAAGCAGGTCCCCAAGAGCGGGTTGGCCCCCGCCACTGGCACCACCGAGGCGCTGGAGACCCTGCTGGCGCCCCCTGGCGCGCCGGCGCCGCCAGCCCCGCCGCCGCAGGCTCAGGGCGGCGGTCCGGCGCCCCCACCCGCGACGAGGGGCCGCAAGCGGGCCTTCTCGAAAGAGATGACGCCGAAAGCGGTGCGTGCGGCCCTGAAGAGACCTGAAGCGGCAGAGCTACCTGAGAGCACGAGGCGCCGGTACGAAGCCCTTGTACGAGGCGCCGGCTCGAAGGTCAAGCGGGCGCAGTGGTCGGTGCTGCGCGCCTACTTCGGCACGCAGAGCAAGACGGACGGCCGCCAGGCCGTGGTGGCGGCCCTGTTGGCCGCGCTGGTGCTTGCGGTGTCGGCCCGGGAACGGGTCCGAGGCACGACGGCGGGCGAGCTGAGCGGCCTCCCTGCCCCGGTCGCGCGCGTCCTAGTGGCGCGGGCACAAGGGGGGCGAACGCTGGCGCAGACAATTGACCGGATGCACTGCCACAACGTGCACATATCGCAGGATCGACCATTCGAGGGACTCATGGGGCTGCTCTCCGGCCTCCCGGCCCCTGATGCCTTCAGGATGATCGCCCTCGTCGTCGCCTTCAACAGCATGGCCTTCCTGCGCTTTCTGCAGGAGGTGGGTGGCTCACCGCCAGCATCAGTGGAGGAGCTGGTCCGCCTGCTGCGGCGGGCGTACGACAACCGCGTCCAGCCCTTCAGCATCCGACACCTGCCCCAGCGGGCGCTGCGGGGCCCGGTCCTCCGGGTGCTTGCCGCGCCGCACTCGGACGAAGGCGCGCGGGAGTACGCCCGCTTGTGCCTGCAGGGCGACGGCGCGTGGGTGCCTTGTGGTTTCCTCCATGCCTCGTCCGCCCTGTTACAATGGGTTGGGGCCGCCACGACACACGCGGCGAGGTGTCGGGAGGTAGAGCGTGGCCTCCCAGGCTACGGGACGCTCCTGGCCAAGAACACCGTCAACTGGCTGCACGCCGCGAAGGTGCTGCAGGTCCCTGACGGGGAGGGGCGGATCGCCTTCATGGCGACACACCCCGACGGGCCGGGGAGCACGGACTTCGTGGCGGTGTTCGGCGGCACGCGCGAGGAGCTCGTGGCGGCCGCGAACGAGCTCCTCGCCCAGTCCGGCCCGGCGGCCCCGCAGCTGGACGGGGAGTCGGGGCAGTACATGGGGTGCGCGGCGGGCCGCCTGGTGGACTGCTTCTTGCGGGGGGGGGGGCCATCCCCCCGCACCTCAAGCGCAACGCTGAGGTGGAGGCAGAGGAGGCGGCCCTGTTCGCCCGGTGCCCGTGGCCGCCCGCCGGAGTGCTGGCCCAGTAGCCGGCGGCGGCGGGCGCCCCCCTGGCGGCGCGGGCGGTGGCGCCAAGAGAGCCCCGCGCCGCCGGGCGTGGGGATCCGGCACCCCGGCGGCCCAGAGCTCGAGGGCCCGCGAGAGGCCCGGGCGGCCGCCGGAGCTGCCTCCCCGAATTCTGAGCGCAATTGCGTGCGCGCTCAGAATCCCTGGGGGCGGCCCTGGCGGCCGCGTCTGGGCACCCCCATAGCCACGGCGGAGGCGGAGCGCCCCCCCCAGGGCGCCCTGCAGGAGACGCCGAGCGGCTGCGGTGAGGCCGCGGCCCCTGGGAGAATTCTGAGCGCACCCTGGGTGGCGCTCAGAACTCCCCGGGGGCGGCTTGGGCAGCCGAGTCGTGGCGCCTGGGCGGCCGGGCGGCATTCTGAGCGCTCCCTGGGGTGCGCTCAGAATGCCCGGTCCGGCTGGCCAGGTAGCTGGATTGGGCTGCCCGCGGCTTCCCGTGTCCCGGGCGACCCGATGGGAGGCGCTGTGCGGCCGCGGCGACGCCGGAGCCCCCACCGGGGGAATTCTGAGCGCACCCTGGCGGGCGCTCAGAATTCCACGGAGGGCGGACTGGGCGGCGCTGAACGGCCGCGGCAACGCCGCCGCTCCCTCCGGAGGAATTCTGAGCGCACCCTGGGGGGCGCTCAGAATTCCTCCCTCGTGCGCCCCTCCCCCCCCCGGGGCCCCGTCGGCCCCGTCGTCGCCGTCGGCGCCGCGGTCTGTGGCGGGCCGCCGGTGGGGGGGGGGGTCCACGTGGTGAGAGGGAACGCCGAGCTCCGTGCCGCCGCGACCCCCCCCCGCCGCCGCTCCCCCCCGCCGCAGCCCCCAGCCCAGCCCTGGCCAGGCAGGTATGCGCGCAGGTTAACCCCAGGGGGCGGGGAGCCCGGGGCCGGTCGTCGCCGCCGCCGCCGCCGCCGCCTCCGTCGTCGCCGCCGCTGCCGCCGCCGCCGTCGCCGCCGCCGTCGTCGCTGCCGCCGCCGCCGCCGTCGTCGCCGTCGTCGTCGTCGTCGCCGCTGTCGTCGTCGTCGTCGTCGTCGCCGTCGTCGTCGCCGCCGTTGCCGCCGCCGCCGTCGCCGCCGTCGCCGTCGTGGTCGTCGCCCGCGGCGAGGCCCCCCCTGGGGGGCCGACCTGCGCAGCTGGGGGAGGACAAGGCGGAGTGCGGTCGGTGTGTGAGAACCGCTGTGTCCTCCCCCTGCCACCAGCCACAGCCCCCCCGGCGGCTCGGCAGGCGCCGACGACGGGCGCCGGCGGCCCGAGGGTGCGCCGCCAGCGGCCTGGCGGGGGAGCCAGCGACCGCTGCGAGCGAGAGAGCAACAAAACCTGCGCCTCTCCGGCCTCCCGGGGGGGCCAGCGGGGGTCCTTGCCGCTGCCACCGTCGTCGTCGTCGTCGTCGCCGTCGTCGTCCGCCGTCCGTCGTCGCCTTTGGGGGAACCCCTGCCCCGTCCGCCTCCCCCGCCCCTCCCCGTCCTCCTCCTTGCTCTCCTCCTTCTCCTCCTCCTCCCTCCCCTTTTCCCCTTTCCCCTTTTCCGCCCTCTCCTCTTGCCTTCCCGCCCCGTGCCCCTCCCCCTCCTCCCGCTCTCGGCCGGGCCCTCCTTCCCCAGCTTACCCTGGTCAGGCGCCCCACTGTGACCCCCGTCCGTGGGACGGTGAGGCTGGGGGCTCGGGGAGGTCTCTCCCCCGGAGGGCCCCTGAGACCCGCGCCATTCCTCGGCGCGTGGCCGGGCGGGGTGGCAGCGCGCCCCCCTGAGACCCCCGTCCGTGGGACGGCGTGGCCGGGGGCGGGTGGTGCCTGGGACCTTCCCTGGAGGGCCCTTGAGACCCGCGCCTCTCCGTGGCGCGTGGCCGGGCGGGGCGGCCCCCTTTCCCCCCCTCGGGGCCCTCCCCCCCTGCACCTCTCCCTCCCCCCGTCTCCTCCCCTCCTCCTCCTCCTCCTCCTCCTCCTCCTCCCCAGAGGTTCCAAGCTTCTTAAAATAAGAACCGACATGCTATGTAGCCAGGATTCTTATTTTTAGTAGTATAAGACATATATAATTACATTCGACCCAGCCTGCCTCCGTGCTTGGGTCGTGGGTTAGATGCATCATTGATGTTGGTTAGGATATCGTGGTTAACCTCTTTGGTGCCTATGAGGAACAGTGGTGCCGCCTCTCGGGACCTCGTGGGGGCAGCTGCAGTGCCTAGTATGGCAACTTTGGAGCCTCTTGGGAACCTCTTTGGGACATTTTGGGCCGTCTTTGGGGCATGTGTTTGACTCCACTGCGGTTTCTTTAGAGGCTGTCGGGGCTGTCTTGGGCCAGGAAGGGAAGCACTCGCGTTCGGGATCCTCTCGGTGGCCACGATCCTTGTGAGGGGTGTCAACAATATCTTGATGATCCATGCGACCGAGCCCAGGAGCGCGCGGGAGCGCCAAGAAACTCTAGGAATTTGCCCCCCCCCACCCCTATAGTACTAGAACCCGTAAGCCCTGGACAGAGAGCGCTTGAGAGATCGTTCCTCCCTCCTCCTCCTCATCATCATCCCTCCTCCTCCCTCCATCCTCCCTCCTCTTCCTGCTCTGCTTTGAAAATAAGTGTGCAAGCAATCAAGCAAGCAAGCACAGCAAGCACGCAAGCAAAGCAATCATGTACTCGCCGACGTTGTAGTGTCCTGCCCCTGCCCATTCGGCGAATGGCGAGCGATTAGAACGGCAGGATTGGATAGGAGGAGAGGGCGCACAGGGGGACGGACAACACGATCGTTCCCCTTCGGATATCCCCCCCTCGTCTATAGCCATTTAGGCTCTGTCCCTCTCAGCCCCCCCCCCCGCCCCGACCATTATGGGGGGGGCTCGCCCACGCGGCGACGGCCACGCCAGCGGCGTGCTGGATGCGCTCACCGACTTCATCAAGGACGGCGCGGACCTCGGCTACACGGACAGGCTGGACGACCCCGTCGACCCCGACGCGCTGGCCGGGCACATGGAGTTCATCATCGCGCTGCGCGCGGCGATCAAGCCTGCGACCAATCTCAGCCAGGCCATGGGTGTTACTCCGTCCTCGTTAGATCCTTGTTAACATCCTCGCCCGCTCCTTTCCTCGATCAACCTCCGATCCTCTCCATCCACCCCCGTCGGCACCGCTGAAGCAGCAGCTCCAGACCCTGGCGGAGTTCCACGAGGACTCGTGGCGGCTGTCGGGCGAGATGGATGCGTGGTGCTCGCTGGTCGCCAAGCAGATCCGAGCCATGCTTCGGCACGCGGATCAGGCGGTGCTCAGGTTCAGGACCGTTGGGGCCTCCTCCTCCTTCTCCTCCTCCTCCTCCTCCTCGCCTCGATCCTCCTCCTCCTCCTCCTCCTCCTCCTCCTCGCCTCCTCGATCCTCATCCTCCTACTCGAGCCTCCTCCCCCATCCCACTCCCTGTCCTTCTCCTCCTCCGCCTCCTCCTCATCCCTCGTTGCTCCTCCTCATCCCTCCTCCTCATCCCCCCGCACCCTCCTCCTCATCATCATCCTCCCGCCTACTCGTGCTGCTCATCCGTCCTCCGTCCGATCCTCTTCCGCTGCCTGCGTCCATCCTCGACGCCGCCCCCTCCCCGCTCCGAGGACGCGCGGGAACAAGCCCGGCTGGCTCGCGCCGCTGATCGACAAGGAGTGCCCCGCGGAGGAGGAGGAGGGAGGAGGGAAGATGGAAGAAGTGGAGGTGGAGGAGGGGGGAGGGATGAGGGATGAGGGAGGAAGAGGGAAGCGGCGGGGGAGAACGGAGGAGGAGGAGGAGGCCGACGACGACGACGATGCCGACGACGAGGAGGACGATGATCGAGGACCCTCGAGGAGGAGGAGGAGGAGGAGGAGGAGGGAGGAGGAGGAGGAGGAGGAGGAGGAGGGATGAGAGGAAAGATGAGGTGGAGGATAAACTTGTTAACAATGCCCCTCGCCCGCCACCCGAGGAGGGCTTGGCGGCCAACGAGTGGACGTACGGCTACCACAAACACATGCAGGCACGGATCCTACCAACCCGTCGCCGCCGTCATCGTCGCGTCGTCGGCATCCTTCCTGTCGTTGCCGTCCTCCTCCTCCTCGATCCTCCTCCTCATCCTCCTTCTCCTCCTCCTCATCCTCATCCTCCTCCTCCTCCTCCTCCTCCTCCTCATCCTCCTCCTCCTCATCATCATCCTCATCCCCTCCATATTCCTCTTCCCCCCCCACTCCCGTTGTCATCGTCCTCGCATCCTATCGACGCAATGATATTCGCCAATGTCGCACTCCATCTAGTGCACGTGTAACTTATGAGTAATTTATGTGTATTTTATGTGTATTTTATGTGTGTTTTATGTGCCGTGTGTGTTGTGGTGTAGTTAATGGAGTCGCACTCGACTCCGAACCCTAGTCGCTCGTCCATCGTTTTCGCGATCGATGTTGCTTGTGCGCCATGCTGACAGGCAGCATATCGCAAGAACCTCGGCGCAGCGTCGGCCAAGCCAGAGTACTCGCAGACGGTCAGGTACGACGCGGCGCTGGGAGACGACGCAGCCGTGGTGGCGAAGTGGGACGACGGCGACGAGTACACGATCCCGTCGCTGACCAACGGCATGCTCTACGACTCGACCAGCACCGTGAACAAGCGGGGCATCGGGTGGTTGTGGCAGGGCGAGAAGGACGGGCATCGGATCTTGGTTGAGCGATACACCCGGAAGGCGACGACGGCCTTCGTGGCGATCTGGGAGTACGGCGCCAAGAATGCAGCAGGGAAGACCATGGTCAGCCAGATCACGTTGCAGGACCACTACGACCGCGAGGAGGTGCAGACGATGATGGTGGAGCTCGGCAAAGCCTTCGCTGCTGGCACGAAGTCCAAGGACGAGGTGGACACCGCCAAGAAGTCCTGGATCGACAGCCACGGAGGCACGAAGAAGAAGCCTGCAGCAGCGATCAAGCGCCCTGCAGCGTGTCATGCCGCAGCTGCGGCCGCGGTTGAGCCCACGCCGAAGGCGCCGCGCAAGGAGATCACCAAGGATGACGACGATCTCGAGGGCGAGGAGGAGGAGGAGGAGGAGGCAGCTTCAGAACACGATGATTGCACATCGGACACTGCTGATGAGCCGACGCAGGTGCTGAAGCGACCGACGGGTGTCTTCCGCAGGCCAGCTGCGATGCTCCCTAGCGCCGTCGAGGATTCAGCAGCAGGCGGCAGCCAGGAGCCAGCAGACGCAGCACCGCCAGCAGCTGCAGCGCAGTCTTCGCCAGCAGCGACCACGCACCGCGCAGCAGCAGACCAGCAGCGCAGCACAGCGCCGCCAGCTACGGCGCGCAAGGAGGCAGCAGCAGGTGCAGCAGCCACGCCAGCAGAAGATGCAGCGCCTTCGGCCGCAGCGCCGACGGCCGCTCCCCAGCGCAGCGAGGCAGCTGGCCCCCTCAACAGCCCCAGCCCTGCCGAGAGCTTCGTCGACGAGATCGGCAGCGGGTTCTTCTAAGTGCATAGGCGGCGGCATCAGCAATTCTGCGCAGACAGCGCGGTGTTGCGTCATTTCGCCGCTGGCGGCGCACAGTTGCGCGCCTCTGCGAACGGCCGCGCACATGCGTGACATCGCCCACATCACCCCTTTCGAGAGTGATCACTCCCCCTCCGTCGTCGCACCTTTCTCGACTCCGTAGTCGCCGATCGCCGATCGCCATCCTCCACCCTCGACGACCTCGTCGAGGTCCTCCTCATATTACCTTCGGCCGTTCGCCCTGCGCCCCCCTCACGCTACCCCCCTCGCACACTCGAAATGTCACCCCCTGTCTCTCACTCCTGCGGGTCGGTATTACAATCGCCACCCTGCCCACCTCCTGCTCTTGCATCTTGCTTGCCCTCCCCTTAGCTCCCAACCTCCTTCCCCCATAACACCTTTCCGCGCCACACCCCCATGCTCGTCGCTATCACTGTTTACCCCCAATCTCATCCCATTCAATCCCAACTCCCCCTCCCCTCGCCCCCGTACCCGCTCAGCCCCTGGAGGGCGCTTGGACACATCCCGCTCTTTGCCTATCCACCGCTCGTGACTACCGTTGCAGTCGCATTCGCAATTGATCAGCCAAGTGCCACTGGCGCTGCACACTTACACAGTGTATGACCTATCACGATATCAGAACTTGGATCAGACGCGTGCCGATGGACAGCAGGTCTCGCTCCCCCCCCAGCTCTCGCGGCACACCGAGCACAATCGCGGCCACGGGAGAGGAACTCGACGCATCGGTGCCGCAGCAGCAGTCCCAGCAGCAGCAGCAGCAGCAGCAGCAGCAGCAGCAGCAGCAGCAACAGCAACAACAGCAGATGCAAGGGATCCGCGAACTGGCCGAGCAGCGCTGGCGCGCGAGTCAGGCAGCAGCCGCAGCGACAGCAACAGGCGCATCGGCATCAGCAGCTGGCGCCGAGGAGGTTGCTGCAACTGTGGCAAATCCCCGATCCCCCTCCCCGCTATCCCTCTGGTCATCCTCCATCTGGGGGGTGGCAGGGGAGAGGGGGGCATCGCCCAACTCGAATACACATCGATCGCTCAAGGTTGATGACTGCGTGTACTCGCCTGTGTCTCGTGTCGAGAACCAGCTTGACAGTTCGTGCATCACTTGGCCAGCTGACACGTTCGTGCGGTCGACATCCGCTCGGGTCGGCCTACGACCTAAACGGATGGAGCGACCTCGAAGATTTCGATTGCGTCGAGGCAAGCCGACCCCTTCAAACGAAACCACTGATTGGAATCGATGACCTCGGACACCGAACCCTGGTTGGCAACTGGTGAACCGTGTCCCACCTCCCCATCCTCCCACCCTCGTCATCCTCAGCCCACTCCCCGCTCCCTCTATCCTCACCATCTTACCCCTCTCTTCGATCCTCGCTCTCCTCGCGCTGAGACGCACTGCCCGAGAGCCCTCGAGTCCGATTTCGTTTCGGCTTCCTCAAGGCAGCAGGCGCGGCTGCCCCTGCAGAGGCGGATCGCCCGCCAGCAGAGCACGCGCTGCAGGCGAATGGGGCATTGCCAACGACGCTGGGGGGAATGGATGAGGCGGACACGGGGACGTGGGGGGCTCGGGGCAAACGACTGTGAACTGCGAGAAGGGAAGGGGGACGATGGGAGGAGGACGAGAGGGGGGGTCGAGGAGGAGGGGGTGAGGATGAGTAGGAGGAGGAGGACGGGGAGAGGGATCGGGCTGAGAATGAGAAGGGCGGGCAGGATGAGACCTCGAGGAGGAGGATGATCGAGGTCGATGAGGGGATGATGAGGAGGATGAGAAGGACGGAGGATGGGCAGGATGATGGGACGGAAGAGGTCGAGGAGAGGGAGGAGGCAGGACGGGAAGGAAGGTAACAGAGGAGCGAGGAAGAGGGGGAAGTTGGAGGGACATGGGATACAGTATGGCCATCAGCAATGACGGAGGCGGGTGCAAAGGAGGCGGTGGTCATCCCCCTCCCCACCGCCACCCCACCGCCGACGGGCACGCGGTGCGTCCAACAACCGAGCGGGGAATGGCCTGGATGTAGGGACGCTGTGTTCGGGAAGCGAGCGATGCCCCCCCCCGCCGTCCTCGCGCAGGCGGCCGTCGAGATCAGCGACGACGACGTCCCGCTGAGCGAGGTCGGCCTACGCGAGGGCGGTCGCGGCACAGGATTGGCGGGGGTGGGGGACAAAGGGTCGGTGGCGGAGGAAGTATGGAGGTGATGAATCGGGGGAGGGAGGGGGTATGACGGAAGAGGAGAGAGGAGATGAGGGGTACCTTACACTTTCCAGAAGGACAGCAGCAGACTTTGGTGGAGACCCTCGGCACAGAGCTGGTGGTGGGCAACAGGGTCTTCAGCGCTGGCGGTGCACCGTCGGGCATGCAGGTCGACGACGGCGCAGCCGTGGACATCATCGGGAACTGGACGGAGAAGGAGCCCGAGCCACAGTATAGCCCGCCTCCCGATCGCCAGCCGAGTTATGAGTACGATGACTGGGACGTTCCGCAGTCGAGCAAGCAGGAGCAGCTCCTGACGGCCGCCAACCTGCGCAAGCACGAGACACGCGCAGCCTGCGCTGACGACGCGGGCGGCGCTGCTACGCCACGGCACAGCGAGCCAGAGGTTACAGGTGCTGGTGGCGCGAAGAACCTGGATGGTGATGTGTGCTGCAAGGAGAAGCTTCTGTCAGCCGTCGACATCGAGGTGGACATGCTCCAGCAGAGGCTGCAGGGCCTCAACAGCGACGACATCGAGACCACCGCGGACGTGATGGAGGCGAAGCTCAAGCACTTCTTCCAGGACGACCGCCTGCGACAGCTGCACAGCATGCGCGGGGTCAAGTCCTCGGGGCCCGCCGACGTCGATGGCGCGGCGGCCGACGCGGGCAACGCCAACGAGAAGGAGTGCAAGGCGAAGGCCATGTGGGACCACATGAAGAACACCAACTTCAACGTGCCGGCGTCCACGTCCAAGGGCAACGAGATCGGCTCCCGCTGGGGGTACGCCCTTCGCAATGACAAGGAGCTGCAGGCGCGCTATGCAGAGCAGAAGGGCTGGGCGAACCAGCGAGAATTCCGCAGGGATTGGGCCAGGAAGGAGTACGAGGCGTGGATGAAGAAGTCGGGGTACAAGCACGAGCAGTCGAACACCAAGACCGAGGCGAAGAAGGGCGTCTACATGACGCTCCAGCGCATAGCGCACAAATCAGGTGGTGGCGTGGCAGGAATGCGCCGTGCGGTGAGATACGCCACGAACGCGACGATCTTAGGCGAGCAGTGGTGCAAGTGGGACGATATGGGGGAGTGTGTACTCTACTTGCACGTCGAGCATCACTTGGAGGACGAGTACAAGCAGACGTGGAGCAGGTGGACCGAGTGGCGCACCTCGACAGGCCCCCAGCTACCTGCTGGCTCGAGCGGAGAGGCCAGCAAAGCTGTGGTCCCAAGGACGGCGCCTGCACGCGACGTCGAGCCCTCTGGCACTGACTGGGTCGCAGTCTCAGCCTTGGCGCACCCTCCTGCGCAAGGGGTCCACCCCCCGCGCGTCCCAGGGGAGCTGGCACGCGCAGCACAGGCGCTCCCTCAGCAGCCGCAGCATCAGCTGCAGCACCAGCCACAGCAGCCGCCGCAGCAGCAGCAGCAGCAGCAGCAGCAGCAGGATGTGCAGACTGCAAAGGGCTCGGGCGCGACGCCAGACGGCCAGGCAGACAGCAGCGCGCTGCCGCCGCCAGGTGCCGCAGCAGCGAGTGCAGCAACGGCCGCTGCTGCAGCAGCTGCGCAGCCAGCAGAGCAGCCGCCTGTGGCGGCGCCACCAGCTCCCCACGGCGCGGCTGCGAGCAGCTGTGCAGGAGCGGCTGGTGCGGCCGCGCCGCCTGCTGAGGGCGCCCCTGTCAGCGCTGGCGGCCGCGGCAAGAGGGGGCGGGGGAGTGCCGATGAGCCCCAGCCGCCACGGCCAGTCAGGTCGAAGGCAGCTGCCACTCCCGACTGGCTGGTGGCGTTCAGGAAGACCAAGAGCACGTGGACCACCTGCAACGGGCAGGCGTCCATCATCATGCGCCTCATCGAGTCGAAGGATCCGAGGTGGAAGTTCGCCGACTCCGAGCAGATGAAGACTCCTCTGAAGCACGCCCACGAGAAGGTGCTTTCTCTCTCTCTCTCTCTCTCTCACACTCAACAGAGCAGCGATCAGCACACGATACACAAGTACACAACACAACGCCAGCGCCACCACCAACATTATCCCCACCATCAATCAGCACCAATACCGACAACAATGCAACCGATAGTAACACCAATGTCAGCACCAGAAACAACACCAACAACGTAACAATACACAACACATCAATGTTTTATCACACTTATACAAAACACGATAAATACTGATGGGTGTCAGGTGGACAGACGGGAGAGGCGGAGGATGAGGAGGACGATCGAGGACGAGGAGGAGGAGGGGGAGGATGATGAGTTGGTGGAAGGATGAGGCGGATGAGATGGAGGATGGATGGGGAGGCGCATCAGCGCTGTAAAAATATAACAGTGACGATGCACCAACATGTCCGAATCTATCAGAGGTTTGCAAGCTGCTCGAGTCGGATTCCAGGCTCGCCGAGCTCATGGCTGGCGACCTCCAGCACGTCAAGAGCGACATGCCCACGGCAGAGTTCGAGATATTGATTCAGAACGCGAACAGGGTCCTCGGGGACCCGATCGACGACCTCCAGGCCGCGATCAAGAAGCTTCACAAGCACTCGAAGGTGGACAGGGAAGACAAGGACAAGGACTCCAAGTGAGGTCGGATCCTGCCAGCAAGAGGGTCAGCAACGCCGCGCTCACACCAGCACGGCAGATTTTGAAGGGGGGCATCTAAGGTACACCCTCGGCATAGGTCACTACACACAACGCACCATCCAGCCCGCGCGATGCCGGACGGTTGCCGGCAAGATTCCGCGCGCCGCCGGCATCGCACGGGCGACACAGCACAGCACGACACAACGCATAAAATCCGCATGAACTCCGCATAAATTCCACATAAAGTCCTCATAAACCTATCGTTTTTACACAGTGCATCACGAAAAACCACCGCATAAACTCCGCGTAAAATCCGCATAAACTCCGCATAAACTCCGCATAAACTCCGCATAAACTCTGCGCCCCGTCGCACCCCACTGAAATGCACTCACGTTGTCGTGTGCACGCAGAGTAGCCGAGGGTGTACGAGCCATCCATCTCTTTGTCAGGCTGCATGCCCTGGCAGCGCAATCGGGTGCGCTGCTTTGTGGGTGGTGACCTGCAGGTGTGCGCTTTGACACACTGTCATTCTGGTCCTTGGGGGTTCCTGGGCCGCAGTGGTGTGCCTTGACTCGGGGTAACATGGTGGCACCGAGACCTCGAAACTCATTATGCGAGGTGGTAGTAGTGGATCCGCACGCCATGCGAGTTTTTATCTGGCGTGCTGCAGTTTGCGAACGCATGGCCACGTGACTTGTGCATAGGGCCACCGATTAAGTACAGCAGGATCTGGGAATCGTGTGGGGAGGGCCGCTTCGGGTGGATGTGCAGAGTAGAGAACGTTGAGAACGTGACTGATCGGAGAGCGAGGGAGGGGTGGTTGTACATTGTGGATCCGCAAGACAAGGGCCCAGATCCTGCTAATCAACCGCTGTGCAACTATCTAGTGGCCTACGGCCCATCCCGCCGCCGTGCCTGGATTGGGTCATATACATGTTAGTTGTGATCTCGTGGTTGGTCTCTTCGGGACCCCTGTGATGCAGTGTTGGCGCCTCTCGGCGCATCTTGGGGGGCATTTGTAGGGCCAATTAGGGCAACTGCGATGCTTATTGGCTGTATATGTGGGGCCTATTGGAGCTTCTCGGGGGCCTGGTCGGTGGCTCGTGTAGTCTCTTGTTTTTAGATGGTATCTTGGGCGGGAAGGGATACTCGAGTTCGGTACTGCATCGGGGGGGGGGCACGATCCGCGTGACACGTATCAACCCATGCGCTCCCCTGGGTCATGCGAGTCAGCCACCAAACGCTCAGGCGCGCCCACGAGATTTGGAACGTTGGGCCATCACCCCACCCACAATCCAATGACACAGAGACCAGATACCAAGTGAATACCCGAGGAAACTACACTTCGTGTTTCGAGGCACGGCGGCGGGTTTAGCGAGATATAAGGCACCAGTATCAGCAGCAACCTCAGAGAGCGAGCTGCGCGCGCCCGAGCTGCCTCGTAGATCAGCGGGTCCGCATGCTAGGGCGCGTCGTCGACGACGCCGCCCGCCCTGGGCCGCGCTGAGGAGAGATGCAGGCATCACTGCACGTTTGGTCACCTCAACTCTCCACTCGGGCATTCCGCCCCTTCTCTCCGCACCCATCGCCCCTCCTTCTCAACGCTCTCCTCCTTATACTCAGCTCTTCCAGTAACTCATGTCACACACATCGGCAGCCCCTTCCCTGTCATGGCACGTCGCCGTCGCATCGATCGCTCGTCGACCGCCACATTCGAGCTCAAGGGTTCGCAATGCCCCCTCGTAGAGGGCGGGGTCGGGGGCGGGGGCGCGGGCAATACCGAAGAGTTGCCACTGATCATGGGCCCCACGCCGATGCTCGCAAGCGGCGCGCTGGCCATGCTATGTTCGAGAAACTCCTTGGGATGTATGGTACATCGAAACTGTCGGCGACCGATTTTTGTATATTATGTCACTACGGAGCCTTATCTGGACTCACTGGTGCAAGATATGACGTGTGCGCTTTGGGCCCAGGGAAGGGGGGCGGGGCATGCAAAAAACATCTTCGAAACGTTCTTCCGAACGCTGGTCCCTTCTATTCGTTGGACATGCCTGCCGTGGTCCGCGGACACCCAGAAAAACGCTACCACACCGTGCCCATAGCACTTGGGTTTAATTCATTGTCTGACGAGGTTGCAGGGGACCCAGACCAGCTTCGAGTTCTTCGAGAGGGGGATGATAGCCCACATAGTCATTTGGGAAATCGCACATACGCTTCAAACCCCATCGTTCGAGACATTATCGAAGAATATGGTGTTCGCCCCATTCCTATAGCACTCTACCTGGACGGAGTGCGTTACACGGCCCCTGGCGCTGGTAAGCAGGACTCGACATTAGGCATCTCATTCATAAATCTTTTAAGTGACAGGAGGCATCTCAGTGTAGTGGTGCGGACAGGTGATTTCTGCTCGTGTGGTTGCCACGGGTGGTGCAGCATCTATGAGATATTGTCGCAGGTGAAATGGCAGCTGCAAGTCATGAAAGCAGGTCGAGTCCCTGTCGTTCGCCATGACGGTTCGCCGTGGGCCCCTGGAGACCCAACGTTTCGCACAGAGCCCCTAGCAGCCAGGTTTGTCATGCTTTATATCAAGGGCGATTGGGCTGAGTTCGCGAAGACATTGGCATTGAGTTCGTGGGCATCGTACTACCACCCGTGCCCCATTTGCTCGTCACCGCTCGACTCGCTGCATGTTTACTATGATGGGTTTGTGAGCCACGCAGGCATGCCATTCCCCGACAGGGGGGATGATGCATACGATGAGGCTTGTGCTGCGTGCGAGGTATGGGTAGATGTTCGGGACGAGGATTTAAGGACGCTGATTTGGCGCCATCTTAGTTTCGATGCAGGCGAGCTGTGCAAAGGTTTGTCGCTCGTGGCGGACATCGATCGAGGGGGGGTGCACCTGCGAGTTGGTGACAGACTGGATCCGTGTGACGGCCTCCGCGACGTGCATCAATTCGGCATCAAGCCCGTCCCGTTTCGGTGCTGTTTTTGGAGAACGCATTTCGACGGCAAGAAAGTGGTCGATTGGCCGATCCGTAGGTGCCCCCTCTTCGATCGCAGCATCGTGAGATCGCCGCAAAACGTGTTGGCCATCGACAGTCTCCACACAATCTACCTCGGCCCGGCGCAGAGAATTACGTCCGCAGTGATATGGAGACTGATGCAGGCCAACCCGTGGGGGATCATTGGGAATTTCGACGCGCAATCGAAACTTGGAATCCGTCGTATCGAAGCTGACATGTTTACGTGGTTCGATTCGGTTGACAACACTCCACACGATCGTCGGCTAGGGGGGCTTACCTTACCGATGATCGGAAAATGCAGCGCAGATGGGGTCCCACACGCGGGTTCAGCGATGAGCCCCAAAGCAGCTGAGACATCGACGCTCTTAAGATTTAGCAAGTACTTGTTGGAAAAATACCACAACACGATAAGTGGACACTCTCACCTTATTGTTGCTGCACGGTCTCTCATTGCGTGGATGGACATCTGTCGCGAGTCCCCGTTGCGCCTGGAGGCGTGGCAGTGTCAGGCTCTATTGGACAGCTGTGCGACTCACATATACGAGTGCATGCGCGCTGGCATCAGGCTGACTCAGAAGTACCACCTGTTCGGGCATCTCACTGTCAGGTCGGGGTTCGGGACAAACCCTGTACCTGGGCATGTCTCTTTCTAGAAGCGCCCCACCCTGCCCCCGCCAACCCGTTTTGCAGAGCCCAGGGTCTCAAAGAATGGAGGGGGTGGGACCTGGCCTGAAAGTCGAAGGCACATGCCCCCGTAGACGAGGCTTTGGCTGAATGGTGGTGTGATCTCGAGGAGGGGGGCGGCGGGCGGCGACAGCAGCGTGGCAACTGGAGGCACAGGTGGTGGGGGAAAGAGAGAGAGAGAGAGAGATAGAGAGAGAGAGCGAGCGGGGGGACGCTAGACCCATATACGTATATACATATAGAACCATAAACATAACGCATCTAGGGGATGTGTCGCGCGCGCGATCTATGTACATATATATATACATATAGCGATGGGCCGAACAACAAGTGATGGACACCACGGTGGTCTCTAGATAGTACGATGCACTCAACTCTGCGTAACGTTGGATGGTGCGCCTTGTCATGCAGGAGCCGAGATACGAGAACATATACGCACGCGCGCGCCTGTGCACTTGGGCGCATGTACGTGCACGAGCATGCCGACTATATCGATACGTGAAGGGTGAGACGCATGTGTGGCTCGCACTGGCATGTACTCAGATGCCACCGCGATTTGACACGCAACATGATCACATTCACGCACATGTGTCGATCTACAAACATGTCGGTCCGCATATCGATCATGCGCACACCGCAACACGCACGCATGCACACGGATATTGGCCCAGCGCCGAAAGGTGCACTGACCAAATGTTGCGATGCGTGATGCACGCACACACCCACTCATATATGCGTATACATGACGCTTCGCAAACGTACAAGCGTCTATGCTAACCCTCGTATGCACAGACAGAACACGGACAAGCATCGTGAGACGACGCACCGCAAATATGCAGGCGGGGCACGGGGCACGGGAGGGGGCTGCGGCCTTCATCAGCACGCGCTCGACAATCGGGCGACCTCCGCTCCGCGAGGCGCGGGAAGCCGTGCATCGATGCCAATGGCGTGTGAGGAGGGGGAGGAAGATGCGGACGAGGAGGAAGGAGGAGGAGGAGGAGGAGGAGGAGGAGGAGGAGGAGGATGAGGGAGGAGGAGGAGGAGGAGGATGAGGCGGATGAGGAGGAGAAGGAGGAGGAGGAGGCTGAGGATGAGAATGAGGAGGAGGAGGATAATGAGGAGGAGGATGATCAAGGAGCAGGAGGATCAAGGAGGATGAGGATCAGGGAGGAGGAGGAGGAGGAGGAGGAGGAGGAGGAGGAGGATGATAATGAGATGGGGAGGGGATGGCGGGGTGCGCACAGGGCATCTGCGAGCGCACGCTCGCTCGCTCGAGAGGGGGTGGCGGAAGGGAGGGATCGGAGATCGCGGCGCCTCCCCCACCCCTCCCCGCGGGCACCTGCGATCGGGGGTTTTGCTGGGCGCAGCGTTTGGATTGTAGTTTGCAGCGCAGACAGTGGTTTACAATGACGTTTGGTTGGGGGCGCAGGGGGGAGTACCCAACATCTAAGGCGGGGGGGGGGGCGCACGTCATCTCATATGTACGTTAGCTGTGTAAGCCGCGGTACACACAGGTCATGGGTAATGGGCAACCCTTCTCCATACTCAACATTCACAGACGAATCACTCAACTTCTTATTGAGAACGACAGCCCAAAACAGTCACAGGAATACAATGGAATCGAACGTCCATAATGCGTACGTGATAATCGGCATGCTCGAGCTCAATCGCTATATTTTTGGGTCTGCTGAGCTGTAGACACTATGAGATGCCAGGGTTGCACTCTTCTGGCGTGCCACAATGGATAGTTTCACTTTCTCGACAGCTGGGGGATGGCCATCTGAGCTTGGAGAACAGCAGCTCCGAGCGGATCATCGCACTCGCCCAAGGCGTGGTGGCAGACTGGATATCGAGTGGCCGTCCTTGTAGCAGGCCGCTCAATATGTTCGAGATGTTCTGCGGCCAGGGTGGCATTTGCAAGGCCGTCAGGGACAGAGGTGGCATGGCTCGCGGGTTCGACAGGACGTCTTCCCGACAGGGACGGGCCAAACTTCCAAATGCACGTGCCATATAGGCACCACGTGCCTATATGGCACGACGACATTCGAGCGCACGCGCACACCGTATGTTGACATTGCCGACGCATCGGCGATGCGAACGCACACACGCATAACGTACGCATAAACTACGCATAAACTACGCATAAAATACGCATAAAATACGCATAAAATACGCATACATGTTTCATACAGTGCATCACCGATGCATCGGCGATGTAATGTATTTGGTCTCGTATCGTTTCCGTCATCGCCCTGAACGTTCGTCGACGCGTGACTGTGGGTCAGCGCATCCCCCGAAATGTCTTGCCCCGCCCCCATTCTGGATGTTGTAAGTCCTCGGCGGCCGAAGGTCAAGTTAGTGGATGCCCGATCTCGTTCCTAGATCCGACGGTGGCTTTCTGAGTGTATCCAGCCCTGCGCAGAGGCCGAATGCTTGTTGAGTGGGGCCTGGCAATGTGTTAGTTGAGGGCGCGTGCCCTCGACGTCACATTCGCCTGACTCCGCCCAGCGAGTATTCGCCTTCACGGCGTCTGTCTGAGGGGCTTCCTCCTCCTCCTGATCCTCCTCCTCCTCCTCCTCCTCGTCCTCCTCGTCCTTCTCGCGCCTCCTCCTCCTCCTCCTCCTCCTCCTCCTCCTCCTCCTCCCCCTCCTCCTCCTCCCCCGTCCTCCTCCTCTTCCTTCTCCTCCTCCTCCTCTTCAACCAAGGCTTTCGCAAGAAGATGTTGTTCGGGGGCCCTGTCGGATCGGCGCAGTGCCATCGGGGGGATCAGGCGTCTCTAATGGCAGCGTGGCGCCCTCGCTGCGTTGCTGGTCCACCACCCATCTATTACCGTTGTGAGACACCCGCCCCCCTCCCTGAGTTCACTTTCCCCCGAGCCCACTTCCTCCCTTGCTCCACCCGCCCTCTTCTAGAAAGGGGCAGGGGGGCGATCGCAGAGATCTGAACGCGGGCGCCCCTGTCCGCCCGCCCCTCCCCAGGACGTCCGACTCGTCCGAGGACATCTCCACGCTGGCCGGGCTCCCGTGGGCCGCGTGGTCCACTCTGGAGGTGGCGGAGGGGGGCACCCTCATGATGGAGCCCGAGTGCGGCACGTGGCTCAACATGTGCGTTGGCCACACTGCACGGGACCGCACAGGATGCTGGTGGGGAAATGAGGATCGAGAAGATGTGGTCGAGGCGAACCACGCTGCTGGAGTGACGCAGCAGACTTAGCAGCCACGATGCCGAGGGCGAGAGAGGCAAAGCAACTTGGATGATTGAGAGGGGCGGGTCAAAGGGAACACTGGGGAGCGGACGTGCCGAAGGGGGGCGGCGGGCGCACGCGCCGACACGGACCTCAAACGATCTTCGAGAGTGGGCCGACCGATCCAAACGCAGGAGATGGGGTGGGCAGTGGTAGGGGGCGACAGCCCATCCAGAAACGATGCGTTGTCGAATTGGGGTGCGCCCTGGATTCAAGAGCAGCGAGGGGTATCCCATCTGTTTTGGATGAGGATTGGGAGACGGAAGTTGATGGGGCGGAAGGAGGGAGGAGGGAGGAGGGAGGACGGAGGCGGAGGACGCACGATATGATGAATGACGGTGCGGTTGCCCCGTCTCCGTTTCCCCATGGCACGACGCGCCCTTCTCACGTGCCATATGTTGTCTCGTCCGCCCGCCCCTTTCACATCCAACCCCCTGTTCAGCAGCATGCCGCACATTACCCATCATCCATCCCTGGACAGCCAAGGTCTTGGCTTATTCAGCTGGCCGACTGCAGAGGGTGCTTCATCGTGACAGAGCAGAGCATGGGCTCCATTCTGTACACGATCCCCCACATGATGATGTCATTCGAGCTTGTTGATGCGCACAAGTTCACGACGCATCTTGGTGGGTTCGGTAGCATCACGTTGAAGCCAGTTACTGTTTTTACAACTCACGATAAAGATCGTGTGCACGAGCTTCTGCGTGTCCATCGCCAGGCAGCGCTCGCGTTTGTCAAGGATGCTGCCAGCTCTAGCGAGCGACGGCTGACCACGGAGTCGCCTCGTGCGCAGGCGTCCGCCTCCGATCAGGATGGCGCCCGCGGCTGGGGTTCACGTCGAGGGACGTGGATTCGTGGCTCGGCGTCGCAGCGCAGCAGCGCCCGCTACCCTGTGGCATTTTGCCAAGCGGTTGCGCAGCTGGTCATGTTCCAGCGAGCTTGAGGCCCAAACGAACACGTGCAGTCTTGATGATGATATTGATGTGGCAGAAGATGACGACGATATGTCATTAGAAGAGAAGCGAAACAACAAAATGCACACGGGTCCTCGTGCTCGCTGTAGCTGCCGTACACCGCGTAGACCGCGTCGATGACCCACGTGGGCAAAAGCAGCACGCAGGCAAGAGCAAGTGCGAAGACGAGATCAAACACGATCGACCCCCCTCCCTCCCCCAATCCATATTTGTTTCCCTAGATCGTGCCAGGAATTCGCGGGGGAGGGGCGTGGCAGGGGGTCGATCGCGTTCGATCTCGTCTGTGCCCCAATCGCCAGGAGGAAGAGGAGGACCCGAGGAGTAGGAAGGGGGAGGCTGAGGAGGAGGATGGAGAGGGAGGAGGAGGAGGAGGCTTCGAGGAGGACTCGATGATAAGGAAGATGAGGAACATGAGGAGGAGGATAGGAGGAAGAGGAGGGAGGAGGAATGATGAGGAAGGTGAGGAGGAGGGTCGGAGGAGGGAGTAGGGAGGAGGAAGGAGGGTGGACACTGGAGGAATGATGATGGAGGACGGGAGAGGGATGAGGGAGGAGACTGGCTACACAGAAAAATTCACAATGGCCGCATAAGCTCATCACACACACACAACATGAAATCTACATAAACCCTGGTCTGTCGTCCTTCCCCCGTGTCTCGTCCTCCTCCTTCTCCTGTCGCCCCTCGGGGTCTCCCCTGCGCTCCGCTGCTCGTGGCCCGTGGCCCGCGGCCTGTAGCCAGGCTGCAGTCGCGTGCCCTACGCGACCCCTGGCGCTCTGATCGATACCAGTGGCCCTTGCCTGCTTGACTTCAGGTGCACACGCAAACATCGAGGTGGCTGTAGGTAGATGTGCGCTCATGTATAAATAACATTATAACATATATATGCTCTTAAACTTGGTTTCTTAAAATAAGATGTTAAGATCCTCTGGGTCCTCCTCCTCCTCCTCCGGCCGAGGCCCGCCAGGACTCGGGGGGGGCGCCCCGACCGAGGAGCAGGTGCGACCCGGGCGGTGGGGCGGGCGGGAGGGCCGCGCCGCGTGCCCACCTCATGCCGCCAGTCGGCTCGGTCTTGGCCGGGTCGCTGGCGCGCGTTGGGGCAGGGGCCGGCCCTGGCACCTTCGTCGCACCTCCCCCCACTGTCCGCAGCCAGACCAGGACGGCGAACCCGGGGGGGGGGCGGCCGCCGCGCCCAGGGTAGGGTGATCGCAGCTCGCCACCTCGGCTCAAGGTTCCCACACCAGGCACTGCAGCAGAAACGACCCGTCGCGCCGCCACCATGGCAGCCCCAGTGGCCCCGGATACGGCCTTCCTCCAGCAGCTGGGCGTGACGATCGAGATTGCCACGCCTCTCTTGGTGGGCCGCCACAAGCAGCACATGAAAGCGCTTGCAGCACCGGGCCGCGGCGGCTCGGACTGGAAGCAGGCTCTCGTCAAGACCACGGTGGCCCTCCTCCGCTCCGAGGCGATCCGCACCGTGGACCCGGGCCGCATCGAGAAGATCATGACGGCGTATGTTGCGACAGCGTACTTCCAGGAGAAGGTGCCCTCCACCTCCATGCGCGAGGTCGTGCGGGATGCCCTTGAGGAGCACACGCGCGGGCACCGCGACCGGGACCGCCGCCGGGACCGCCGCCGCAAACGCAGCCCGACCCCCGGTTCCGCCGACGGCGGGAGCAGCAAGCGGCAGCGCCGAGAGCGGGGCGCGGACTCGCCTGACGCTACCCAGACTGTGACCAAGATGAGCCCGGGAGACGCAGTGGGCGGAGCGGAACCGGACGAAGACAGGCTCGTATGCTCGCCAACACCGCCGGCGGGCTCCCAAACGGGCCAGCCCGGCGGACACAAGGTGGGGGACGCGGTGGACGTGTGGAGTCACACCAGGCGCGAGTGGGTCGCGGGCCGTGTGACCACCCACTACGCGAACGACCAGTTCGACGGCAACTTCCACTGCCGGGCGGGGAGCCTACGGGTCAGGACGCCGCACGGCCACAAGTACATTACCCCCGAGTTCATCCAGACCCACTTGCGCGCGCCCGCAGACGGGCCTGAAGACCTGCCGGGCCAGGCGGCGGGGCCGGCCTCGGCGGCGCGTGTGCGCGAGGAGCCGGGGGCTGGCTCCTCCGCTGGCGGAGATACGCACGGGGTTGCCAGCGCGGCCGCAGCGGTGCCCCCCCAGCGCCCGGGGTACCTCCAGGGGCGCCGGCTCGCAGAGGCTGGGCCCACTGCCCTCGAGCTCAAGCTGAGCCAATTGGTGGAAATGCTTGAGGAGTTGGGCGACGCCGAAGGGGCCGCAAAGCACCGGGAGCGCCTCGTTGCAGCCCAGCAGCAGAGGCGCGCTGACCAAGCGGCGGAAACAGCCCCGCCGAGCGCCGCGGCAGCCGCCCCAGCCGGCGGGACCCCCACCCTGGACTCAGACGCAGAGGAGGCGGCTCAGGGGAGCTCGCCGGACGACCCCCTCGGTATCGGGGCACTCCTCGCGGAGGCCGCCGGGGCGGCCGCGGACGGGCCCCCGCTGATGGCTGAGACGGCCAGCACTGCGCCTGGCCCCGATCCTGGCAGGCCGCCTGCGGAGCGCGCCCCGCTGCCCATGCCCCTGCCCCGCGTGGACGTGGCGGCGCGGCCGGCGCAGAATGGCCGCTTGTCTGATGAGAGTCACTGGGCCCGGCTCAGAGCGGAGCGTCCAGCTCGACCCCGGCTGGCGTACCTGCAGGACACGCTCCTCCCGGGGTGGCGCCCGGCGGCCGGGCCGGAGGCCATGGAGCTGGAGTTTGCGGTGCACTCCGCGGACGCAACCTGGGAGGACCAGCTGTGGCAGTGGTTCGAGGCGCTTGCGCAGGCGGGGGTCTTCGTCGACACCTACGTGATGGACCCAGCCAAGCGGGGCGAGGTGACCGGCAACGCGCACCTCACCCCAAAATGCACGGCCACGACGCCCTGTGTCAAGGTACGGGGCATCGGGTTGACGATCAACTGGTTCCGCACAACGGACGGGCGTGTCCGCCTAGATGGGGCGTGGACGCAGCAGCCCACCCTGCTTGAGATGCTGCGTAGGTCCCACAAAGCCTACCAGCCAGGGAACTCGGAGCAGGGCCGCCTGACAGGCCGGCAGATGGACCCGGTCCGGGCCGCGCAGCGCACCCAGCGCACTGAGCTCGAGCAACGCGCCCAGTGGGAACGGCACCACCAGGATACGATCACAGTGCTGGCGGCCGCGGAGATCTTCGACGGCATGGGCCTGACGGGGGTGTGGGACGTCCTCGACAGGGAGTTCGGCGTGAAGAACGTCCCCCCAAGCACCAACCTCCCGTGGACCCTCGCCCTCTACCAGGGCACCCTGGTCCAGATCTGGGCTGACGGGGCGGCGCGCGTCCGCCTGGGAACGGGGCCTCCCAGTGCGGCGGACGCAGTGGCCCAGGTGCTTGCCAACCAGTTCAGCGGTGAGGTACGGAGGGCGAGCGATTTCAGTGTGACGGCGGCAGCCAACCCAATCAGGGTGCGCTACGGAGTGCTATCGGAGAGAGCGAAGCAGCGGGGCGGCCAGGCGGGTTTTCGCTCGGGGGGGAGGTCATCGCGGCGCTGACCTCCAACTGCCCCCCAGGAAGCACCCCCGCGGATGCCCGCCGGGTGGACGCCGACCTCCGCAGCGCGGAGGAGCAGCTGCTCAACGAGCGGACCGCCCAGCTGGAGCAAGCCCTGGCCACCTGGCGGCCAGCGGTGGCGGGGCCGTGGCGAGATTGTCTGGCTGACCTTGTGCGGCGAGCCCCCGGATGGGAGGACCCGCAGGCGGGTGGCCTGGCGGGCCGCCGGCACCTCCCGGCCACGGCGGCCTTGGCGCGGCGGCTCAGCAGGTCGTGCGCGGAGTTGCAGCGCCGCCTTCCGCCGTCGCCAGCCGCGATGCCGCACCCCCCCGGCACGGCCACCACGGCGGGCATGCTGAACTTTGGACTCAGCGGCGGAGCCGAGATCGGGGGGGCGACCATCCTCCCCCGGCGCTGGGAGGACATCGGCGCGGTCATGACGGCCTTGAACGCCGCCTGGTTCTTTGGCGTCTCGTGCAGATGCCCAGAAGGCACCAACCTTGCGGTCGCCCTCCCGGGCTTCCCCTACACGCTGCACGGTCCGCGCACGGCCCGGTTCGGAGCAGTGACCGTCCTCGTGCACCGGGGGAAGCCAGATGCTGCGGCTCACCTCCCAGATTGGTCCAGCGGGCCGGGCACCTGCTGGGTACAGACGGGGGCTGGGGAGTACTGGTGCGGCTTCAGCATCCCGCCACGCGAGAGGGGAGCCAACGAGCGCGCTCGGGCGGACGCGGTTCGCTCACTCTTCTCTGAGTACGACCGCGCGAGAGCTGCGGGACGCCGCCGCCGCCCGGGCGCACAGGTGTACATGGCGGGGGACCTCAACCCCGGAGACGACATTGATGCACAGGTCCGCGCGGCGGTCGAGCAGCGGGGGCTCCGCCACATGATCCCCGAGGGCGTAGCCACCCACGTCCGGGGAAGAAGACTGGATGTGGTACTTGCCCCAGCGGCTGGTGGCTGCGCGATGGTCCAGGTCCACAACGGCAAGCGCTGCAGGGACAATGGGTGCAAGGAGGCCCTATGCCGGGCGCGGAGCGAAGCCCTGGGTTCCCGCGATCTGGACCACCATCCAGTCACGTGGGCTGCGGCCTCGGTGGAGGCAGAAGCGGGGCCCGATGGGGGAGCCCTACGTTGCGACAAAGACCCGGAGAAGTGGAACCACGAGATGACCGCTTGGGCGGATGGAGCCATGGCCACCTTGGCAGGTGAATTGGCCGCCCGATGCCACCAGCCGTCCTGGGCCCGAGCCACCTCGCAGGAAGCCAAAGCAGCGCTGGACATGGCGGCGTGGGCATGGCGGACGACGGCCACCCTGGCCGCAGCCGCGGGGGACCTCGCCTGGGCGCCACCGCCCGCAGCGCACCGCCGGCATGACGCTGACGCGGCTGAGGCCGCGGCATTCCGGGAGGTGACCCAGGCAGCCGCCCGGCACCAGCGAGCAGCCACGGCGACATCCCTTGCTGCGCTTGAGGCCGCCAGGCAGCGCCTCCGGGAGGTCCGAGGCGCGAGCGCCCGGGCCCAGCGGGGCGCCGCCCGCCACCGGGTGCTGGCCCTCCTCCAGACGAGCCCGCTGGCGGCGGCAACAGTCCTCAAGGAGCACTCGGCTGGGCCGCCGGAGGGCCTGCCGGCCATCATGCGGGATCCGGAGGAAGAGGACCGCATGCTCGTCGGCACGGAGCAGGTGCTGGATGGCGCGCGCCGGTACATCCCGAGGCGAGACGACCCGCCGTGGGGCGGCGAATGGGACGCGGAGCACGCGGCGGCGATGCGGGCCCGCCTGGAGCGGCAGCGCTCGGAGGCCAGGCGCGCCCTCTCCCAGTGGGACCCGGAGGAGGCGTACACCCTTGCAGAGGCAGGCCAGGCCTTGCGGAGGATCCGCCTGCGCGCCCAATGCAGGGGCCTCCCCTATGCCATCCTCCACAGTACCCATGTGGGTGTACTCGAATCCCTGCTGCACCTTGCCACCCTCAGCCTCCGGCTTGGCCGCCCCCCTGGCCTGTGGCTCGTCCAGGATAATTGCCACTCGCACAAGGATGGCAAGCCGCGTGTGGACTACGGCGGCTACAGAGTCTTCGCGCTGTGCTCGGCGGAGGGGCGCTTCGCGGAAGAGCTGTGGGGCGGCCGCGGCCGCGCGCTGCTCCAGGGCGGGCTGGGGGCCCTCCAGGACGCGGGAGGGGACAGCCTGGTCTCCAGCCTCCTGGACCAGGAGGTGGCGGCCATCTGTGCGTCCCAGGGGCGCCCCTGCGCGGACGTATTCGCGGACGAGGCGGAGGCCTTCGACTCGCAGGATCGCACAGAGGCGTTGGTGGCAATGCACGACAGGGCGGGCATCACAGGCCGGCAATGGCTCCTCGCAGAGTCCATGCTGAAAGACACCACTGTGGTGGTTGCCGGGCGTGGAGGCCGCACCAGGCCATTCCGGCCGAGAGTGGGCATGCCGGAGGGCCGGGGCCTCAGCCCGGCGCAATACAGCCTCGCCAACGCAGACAAGCTGGAGGAGGTGGCGAGCGTGCCGGGCGTGGGCCTTGGACTTGACCCGCCCGAGGCGGCGCTGGCGGCCTACCGCGCCCATAGGAACGGGACCGACGCGGATCACTTGGACGTCCACGAAATCCAGCAATGGGCGCAGCTCCTCAGCGACAGCCACGTGGACTGGGATGGGTGCATGGCAGCAGCGTCGTCGGATGCCATCCGGCTGGGGCTCCTGGACGCGTTCTCCACCACGAGGATCGGGCCCAGGGCCTTTGTGGACGATGTCCGTGCCAAGGCGAGCTCGAGAGCGCAGTGCGGGGTCGTCGTCAAGGCCCTCCAGGAAGCCGCCCGCCGCCATCGTGGGCACCTCCGCTACGGACCCACCAAGACAGCGATCCTCGCCCGGGGCTTCGCGGACACCAGGCCCACCCGCGGTGTCTCCTTCGTGGACGAGTACCGGAGCCTGGGCGTCCAGCGATCGTCAGGGCAGCCAGGCAGTGCGCACCTCACTGCCATGGAGCGGGCGGCGGGCGAGGTCGGGCGGCGGCACATACAGACGATGAGCGGCCTGGGGTTCTCGCTGCAGGAGATCTCCCTCGGCATCACTGCCTGCGCCCAGCCCAAGACAGTGTACGGGGCCGAGCTGTGCATCCACGCGAAGGCGAGCGGGCCAACGCTCAACCGCATCCAGGAGCGGTGGGCCCGAGGGGCCCTCGGAGTCTGCGGGCCCATCCCGCGGGCCCTGCTCCTCCGCCATGTGGGGTGGCCGATGCGGCTCTCGACGCTCATAGAAGAGCGCGCGATCCGGCTGTACTGCCGTGCCCAGGTGGAGCCGAGATACGCCGAGGCAAAGGCGGTCTTGGCTCTCGCCCAAGACGCGGCTGGCACATGGACACACCACGTCCGCCAGTTAATGGTGCGCTGGGGCGTGCCCGAGCCGCCCGGACCGGCAACTGGGCCGGCCGCCGCGATCAGGTTCAGGCGCCTGGTGCGGGCTGCCGCTCGTGGCCAGGACAGGGCATGGCTGGCCGAGCCCGCGCAGCGGGAAGCCCTCCAGCGGCCAGCGGGCACCGGGGCCACGGCGGCAGACCTCAGCGCGCAGGGAGCCACGCTACCAGAGGTTCGAGCGTGGGCTCGCCTCGCCTTGCAGGGCGCCCTCCTGCGGGATGCAACCGGGGCGGTGGCCGCGTGCCGGTTCTGCGGCGCCTCGCTCGAGACCTGGGCCCACCTGGAGCAGTGCCCCCCGGCGGTGGTAGCGCTGGGGCGCGCGGGGCCAGCGGCAGCGGGCTGGGCGAGCAGCCCCCCCACGGCCGCCGAGGCGCGCCGGCTGGAGGCAGCTGCGGAGGAGGCAGCTGCGGAGGCTGCCGCGCGGGGCCCATGATAGAACCAGAGCGGAGTAGCGAGACATAAGAAGTGGCGATGAACTGGCCCCCTTCCGACTCGTCTCCGGCCCCCTCGCCCCCCCGCCCTCGCCCCCTCGTCGTCCTGGCCCCCTCGCCTCCTCCCCGCCCTCCCCTCCTCCCTCCCTGGCCCTCGCCCCCCGCCGGCCCGCCTCTCTCCCCCCCATATGGAAGCCGCCGCAGGCTGAAAAAGGTATGAATATTTGTTCATGCCTTTTCCGTGCCCTGGTGCCCGGCCCTGACCCGCGCCAGAGTGAGGCATTGACAGGAGGCCCCTGATCCCGGGGGACGCCCGCACTGACGACCCCGTCCGGGGGGCACCCATGGACGCACCGGAGCGCGTTGGCCCCGGTTGGCCCAGCCTCTGGCGCGGGCCCGGGGGCTGGAGGCTGGGGGGTGGCCCCGTGCCGGGGCCGGGGCGGGCGTCCTTCGGGGGGGGGGGGCTCGCCGGGAGCGCTCGGACGGTTCGGGGAGTCCCGGAACTCGCCGGTGAGCACCCCGGGGCGGCCAGCCCAGGTGAAGCTTGGCGCTGGCCAAGCTTGCCATGCGGCGGGCCGCCCCCGGGCGCCATCGGGGTGTCCGGCGGCTGGCCTGGGCACGTCTGGAGTGCTGCCACTCGCCGTGCGATGTCGGCCCGTGCATTGCCACCCCGCTCTGGCGTGAGTGCCTGCCGAGCAGCCACCCGCCCCAAGCGGGGCTGCCGGAGGCTACCCACCGAGTGGCACTCGTCCGGCCTAGCGTCGGGGGGGCCGCCGGGGGACCCCCTCCCCAGAGGGCTGGTGCGCAGGGGCCCCCCGCGTCAGCGTCGGGCGCCACCCACCAGACCCTCTGGCCGCGGGGAGGGGCAGCGGCCGCGGGCTGGGCGCTAGGAGGCCCGCCTGCGGGGAATGTAGGAGCCCGTGCCGGGCGGCCCGGCCGGGCGCGCCGCCCGACTGTGGGTGCGCGTCAAGCGGTCGGAAGGAAGGAAGGAGGAGGAAGAGGAGGAGGGGGAGGAGAAGGAGGAAGAGGGGGAGGAGGAGGAGGAGGCGGGGATGGCGGAGGAGGAGGAGTAGGAGGGAGGAGGAGGTGGAGGAGGAGGAGGTAGGAGGGAGGAGAGGGAGGAGAGAGGAGGAGGAGGAGGAGTAAGAGTACTGATAGTCATGCGAATAAGAATATGGCAGAACTCAAAATTCTCATAATACCAACAACAGGAACAAGCATCATACTAGCAATGATACGACTGCCATTCCGAATACTGAAAATAATAGAGTAATACGTCTACTCGTATGAGTAATACTAAGCTGACGAGGGGGAGGAGGAGGAGGAGGAGGAGGAGGAGGAGGAGGAGGAGGAGGAGGAGGAGCTGGGGAGGAGGGAGGAAGGGGAGAAGGAGGAGGAGGAGAAGGAAGGAAGTCGTGGGAAGCGAGGAGGAGGAGGAGGAGGAGGAGGAGGAGGAGGAGGAGGAGGAGGAGGAGGAAGAGGAGGACCATTGTAAACCCAAGAGTCATCAACCAAGCTTCCTCTTCATAGGCCCCTACATCGGTTCCCTTCCATTGGGGGAACTGCTTCGTTGGAAGGCAACCTTTTGAAGACCCTGCAGCATGGCAAAACATTGTTCTCGGGATTACAATGCCACGGATCAGTTTGACTGCTGCTTGTTGACAATCCTGAATCGTGCCAGAATGCCATTCTGGGACTTCAACACAGCGAATCAACTTAAGTGTTGCGCTCGCGTAAGCCTGAATCTTTTCAAAACATTTTCGTACGTTAATGCTGGGAACCAGAGAAACCCTTGCAAATGTTGTGAACGAATGTGCGCGGCGCTAGGGCGAGAGCCACATTTTGAAAACTACCCGCCCTCAATCCGTGAAGCTCTCGCAAATTTGTGTACCGAATATGCGCAGCGCTAAGGCGAGAGCAACATTTAGAAAACCCCCTCCCTCAATCCGTGAAGGTCTTGCAAAGTTTCAAACTAATGTGCGCCGCTAATGCGAGAGCCACATTTTGAAAACCACCCGCCCTCCATCTGTGAAGCGGTTGCCCAGTTTTAAGCTTCAGAGTCATACGTGGTGAGGAAGTCTCAGGCGAAACGCCCGGCCCGCCTTAAAAACTGGCCTCGGGATGTGATCGGGAGAAATTATCTACAAGGAAAAGGAATGGAGGAGGAGGGGGAGGAGGGGGAGGAGGAGGAGGAGGAGGAGGAGGAGGAGGAGGAGGAGGAGGAGGAGGAGGGAAGTCATGGGAAGCAGCCCCAGGAGGGTGGGAGGGGGGGGGTCCGCGGGCCTCCATTGGCCTCGGGAGCCACTGGGGCGGCACGCTCAGCCCCAGTCCGGTGGGCCCGCCGCTCCGCTGCGCTCAGCGCCCTCCGAGCGAGGTCTTCAAGGGTGCCGTGGGGCCGAGCCTGCCCGTGCGTGGGGCGGCCGGCGGCACTGCCCGCGAGACGGCGACGAGCCCTCAGCGGCAAGACTGCCACCGACGGGGGCGGTGGGCCGTGCTAGTATTATTTGTGTATGTACGTATGTGTATATATCATTATGTATATGTACATATCTGTATGTATATATATATATATATATATATATATATAGAGGTGTAGATCCCTCTTTGTTTTTCTTCGTTGTTTGGTCTGTAACCGCTTCAGAAAACAACTGGGCAATCATCCAACATCGGCGTCTCGTGTACAGTGCGACACACCGTGATGTCTCTTCGCAGTTCGCAGGTCCTACTTAACGCTGATCTCAGCAAGCTGAGTGTGCATTCCCGCCAACTGCAGTGTCCTTTTTGCCGCTTGCCTCGTCAATATTCTTGTTTCATGTATGCAAATTATCACGACTCATACTACGGATTTCGTATATCATGGTCTGGCACACGGTCTGATTCGACATCCCGCGATGGTTTTATTCGCCGTAGCTGTGAATGGGCCGCGTTCCACGCAGTCGTGGTGGACGGCACGGCCACTCCCATTGTCCCATCATCTTGCGTCTTTCACAGATGCTGCCGCGGCCTCTGAATTGAACGCTTTGTTACACCTGAGCGTCAATGGGCAGTGTGGGCAACGTGGGGAGGTCAAAAAAGAAGATGGAGGAGTTCAATAAGGAGTGTGAGAGAAAAATGGTCGACGCCGAGAGACGGACAGGCGAGTTCCAGGATTGCTGATGTATTTGCCCCTGGAGCCGCATCCAATCAATGTGCTCTTGTTGTTTGCAAGGTCGTCTTTCATGTATGCTAGAGGGGGTGGATGGGGTCCTAACCAGTATCCCCTAAACGCCGCGGAGATCTCCACTCCCCCCCTGGCATTGGGCTGGCATGGGGGGCCCGAATCTTCCCCTCGGAAGTCAGTCGGGTGGGCCGTCCCCACCCCTCCATGCGTGCTGGCAAACGACGACGAAGACGACGACTGGCAAACATGAAGAACATGACGCTGACGACGACAACGGCGGCGACGACGACAGTGACGACAACGCTGACGTCGACGCCGATGCTGACGTTGACGACGACGACGCTGACGACGACGACGGCGACGGCGACGACGACGGCGACGACGACGGCGGCGACGACGACCCTGGTCCTTTGAACGAGCGAGGTTTACGTGGCACGTTTACCCTGCTCGCCTTCGTGCCCCGCCTGCGCGACCCGCTCGTCAGGGTCTCGCGTGCTGTACCCGGCCGTCAGGGTCCCTCCCGCCCGACCCGCCCTGCTGAGGTCCCACCCGCAAGCATTTCTGACATCCTGCTTGCCCGCTGTGATGCTTCGCCCGCCCGATCTGCTCGCCAGGGCCTGGCGGTCCCGCCCGCACGAATGTTTGGAGACCCGCCCGCCCGCATGAATGTTTCGCCAGCCCGATCCGCCCGCTGCCTTTGATGTCCCGCCGCCCGCGCCGTCGTAAGTTGTCATCGTGGTCGTCGGGTCGTCGGACGTCATCGTCGGCGCACTTACCTTCGTCGTCGTCTTATCCGTAATTTTCGCCGTCGTCGTCATTTCTTCGTCGTCATCGTCGCTGTTATCAGCGTCGTCAGCGTCGTGGTTGTCCTCAGCACTCTCATCATCGCCATTCGTCATCGTCAGCGTCAGCCTCATTGTCGTCGTCGTCGTCGTCGTCGTCAGCCTCCTCGTCGTGGCCGTGACGCGTCGTCGCATGCCGGGGCGGAATACTGGGGTCCAAGTGCAGGAGGAGAAGGGCAGGAGGGGCCCCGGATATTCCGACGGAGGAGGGGGGGCTTCTGCGACACACATCGCGCGTGAACGGCCTTATCTCGTGCCCGTGCTCGTGCTCCTCCTCCTCCTCCTCCTCCTCCTCCTCCTCCTCCTCCTCCTCCTCCTCCTCCTCCTCCCCCGCAGCCAGCATGCTTCGAGCTGTATTGGCTGTGTTTGCCGCGGGGCGACCCCCCACCAGGACGTCCTCGGGCGGCCGATTGGCCAGCCGCGCGCGCGCCCCCCCCGCGGCGCGCGCGCCCTGTTATTTTCGTCGTGTTCGTGCCCTAACGTTGATGTTAACAGGGGGCAGACACTGAACTGAACATAGCACCTCAGAGTTTTCATGTGTCTGTCATTGCTCGTTCC